>CM053583.1:317121307-317136989 GCA_028627135.1 Pseudochirops cupreus | reverse complement strand
GTATAGAGTGCTAGACCTGGAGTCAAATATGGTTTCAGGTACTGGCTAGCTACATGACCTTGGGCAAGTCACTTAACCAATGTCTGCCTCAGTTTCCTCATCTGTAAAATGGTGATAATCATAGTGCCCACCTTCCAGGGCTCTTGTGAGGATCAATTAGGATAATGCTTGTAAAGCACTTTATAAACCTTAAGGCATATAAATACTAGTTGTTATTATTATAATAATTATTATTATCATTAACCCCAGTCTTGTCTGGTTACCATACGATCCCTTATTCCCTTAGAATTTATGTGCTAATTTTCTTTATATTCACACTCACTGATTCACATATTTCTTTGAAAGTGTTATGCTTTTTTCCCCCCATGTGTTTTGGTAGAATACAGGCTTGAAATACAGCTCTGCTGCTTACTACGTGACCTTGGGCGAATCACTTTACTGAGCTTGGATTCACTTTCCTCATCAGCAAAATGGAAAAAAAAATAGTTGCCTTAGCTACCTCAATGGCTTGTGGACAAGGCCAAATAAAATAATGGATTTAAAGTGTTTTGTCAACTCTAAAGTATGATATAAGGAGGTATGACAACAATGAATAACAACAATGATAATCCCAGTGCTTTCACTTGATGACAAATAGTAAATAAATTGTTCCACTGAAGCAATAATTCTCTGAACACTAAACATAAAGGAATCATTGAAGGAGAGCATCTTTTCTGGGTACTGTTTCTAGATGAGTGTAATATTAATGGGATTTAAGTTCTTCTCTGCCCATTAATAGTCACATAGAGCCCATTAAGGGAAGCTTGCCTAAGAGAGGCTTGCTTGTAGGAAGGCTTTCATACCTTTTGTTAATTTCTAATTAGGCACTGAGTCACTGAGGGTTGTGATGCTCTTTGTCTCTAAAAAGGGTATATGTACTCTGAGCTTAGCATTTTGCTTTGGGGCTCATTCATTGGAAGAGTGTTCTTGTGATCTGACCAGATGAGACTCTGGGTAGGAGGAGCCACCCAGCTTTGAAAAATCCAGATGTTGGTGCTTCTCTCTCTGGTAAATATGTATGTAAGTGGGATCAGGGAAGGCTGCTTGGATAAGGATCTAGGAAGATACACAACAGAGTTAGAGTTAAAGGCATGTCCAACCACCTCATTTGACAGACAAGGAGACTGAGGCACAGGGAGATCAAGTGACTTGTCCAAGGTCACTAGTTAGCCAGCAAGTATCAGAGGCAAGACCTAAACCCAAATCTCCCTGGCTCCAACTCCATTGCTCTCTCCTTTATGGCTCATTGCCTAGGGTTTGAAGGTTTGTGAAGAAGTGCTCCAGAAGGAAAAGATGGACAGAGAGATGGGAATTAGGCTCACCCCTCATGGTCATCCAGGAAGTGATGGACAGAGAGATGGGAATTAGGCTCACTCCTCATGGTCATCCAGGAAGCATGCTTTCAGCTGTGTTCAACACAGGCAAGTGAAGAAAGATAACTAGTCATTTTTTAAAAAGAGAGAGAACTTGTATGAAGTCTTCCTTTATTAACAGTAATGAGAGATCCTTGGGCCATTAAGAAGGGAAGGGATATGAAGGAGAAAGAGAATTTGATCTGTCACACTCTCCAAAAAGACCATTTCGTGTGAACACGGAGATTGCTTTTCACAGAAGAACGTACCTGAAAATACAAAGTCTGTTCACAGCACATCCTGCTCTGCCTTTCCAGGTCTCTTGCCTACACTGAGGCTCTAAGCCTTCATATATTAGGGGACTGCTACTGTTTTACAGCATGACCGATCTGGGAGTGCCTCCATGATGCCGGGGACCGAGGTGTATAACACCCCACACGGGGCAGGGCTCACAGTAAAATATAAACTCTTTGAAGACAGGGACCATATAATTTGGGTATTTCTATTCCTAGCACCTAGAACAGAGCCAGGAATAGAGTAGGTACTTCAAAAATGTTTGTTGATGGATTGATTCTGGTTCAAACCTGGGGCAGCTAGGTAACTCAGTGGAGAGAGTGCTGGCTCTGGAGATGGGAAGATTCATCTTCCTGAGTTAAATTTGACCTCAGACACTTGTTGGCTGTGTGACCCTGGGCAAGTACTAAACTCTGTTTTCCTTAGTTCCTCATCTGTAAAATGAACTGGAGAAGGAAAT
Source organism: Pseudochirops cupreus (assembly GCA_028627135.1). Classification (NCBI taxonomy): domain Eukaryota; kingdom Metazoa; phylum Chordata; class Mammalia; order Diprotodontia; family Pseudocheiridae; genus Pseudochirops; species Pseudochirops cupreus. Next base: position 317,134,844 of record CM053583.1, on the reverse strand, counting down.
GGCAAACCACTCCAGTATCTTTGCCAAGAAAATCCTAAATGGGGTCGTGAGGAGTTGGGCATGAAAAAACTGAACGACAAAAACAAAGCTCAAAGCAGGGGTTGCTAAAAGTAGAGAATATGAAGGATAGGCCAAAATATCTATGATCCCAAAATGGCCTTTTGGGAAATGACTGAGTGTACAAAGAAATTGCCCTCATGACTTGGGCTTAAGCCACCTTAAATGTAAAATCCAAATCAGGAACTTGTTAGGAATACCAACAGCTTACATTGCTATAATTCTATAAGGCACACAAAAACCTTTCTTCCCAATGATCCTATAAGGTGGGTGGAACAAGCGCTCTTAAACAACAACAACAACAACTCATTCACAGATGAGAAAACTGAGGTAAAGTGATTTTTCCATGATCTCCCAGCCGCTAAGTGTCAGAGCTGGAATCTTACCCTGGGTCCCTTTTCCCTTTTCCCTTCACCCTTTTCCCACCATGTCGCCTCTTGAAAGAGGGTAGCTTTTCTCCAAAGGCCAGTGCCAACCTGGATGCTCAGAAGGGGTCATGGCTGTTCCTGTTCTCTGTTTCCCTTGGTGATGTGACTAGTTGGTAACTGCCAGAGAGGGCAGCCCAAGGTCCCCATCAGGACATTTTTAGCTTTAGCAACCAGACGGCCCCTCCAGGTAACCAAGAGGCAAAAAACAAACACTGTCACAAGCTTCTTCCCAAGCCCTTCTTGACTCCCAGGCCTGCTAACATAACCCAATCATAAAAACCAAGCTTGCGGATAATAATAGCTGATAGTTATGTTGTACTTTAAGATTTGCAAGATGCTTTTGCATGTATTATCTCGTTTGAGCCTCACAGAAACCCAATGAGGTAGGTGCTATTATTGCCCCATTTTATAGATAAAAAAAACAAACTGAGGCTGAGAGAATTTAAGTGACCAGCTCTGGTTGCAGATCTAGTAATAAGTCACTGAGGCACAATTCAAACTTAGGGCTTCCCAATCCCAAGTCTAGCGCTCTCTCCATTATGTTGCAGAGTCTCTCATATTAGCTGGCGTGGACATGCTGCTTTAAAGCTGTCAGCTCTTTACATTTATTGCCTAACTGGATCTTCATAACATCCCTGCCAGGTGTGTGCTATTATTATTCCCATTTTATGGATAAGGAGACTGAGGCTCAAAGCATTTAGGGTCATGTGGGCATAAAGGCTCTCAAACCAGTGAACTGGCTTCCTTCTCAGACTGGTGGCCGCTTGAGCCAATGGCCACAGCAATCCTCATTGGTCCTTCTAGTGTTACCCTGTGCCCAGGCCCTTTCAGGACAGGTGAGAAAATACCCTGGGCTTTAATCCCAGTCCTGACTCTTAGGAGGTGCTACTTTGGGCAAGTTCAGAGGTTGTTAGCACTGGAAGGGACTTCAGTCCTACCCTCTCAGTCTACAGCAGAAAAAAATGAAGCCCAGTCCTGTTAAATAATTTTCCCCGGGTCACATAGCTATTGGGGCAGCTCGGTGGATAGAATTCCAGGCCTGGAGTCAGGAAGATCTGAGTTCAAATATGGCCCTAGATACCTCCTAGCTGTGAGACCCTGGGCAAGTCATTTGACCTTGTTTGTCCCAGTTTCCTCATCTGTAAAATGAACTGGAAAGGGAAATGGCAAACCACTTCAGTATCTTTGCCAAGAAAAGCCCAAAATGGGGTCGTGAAGAGTTGGACACAACTGAAACAACTGAACAGCCATGATGACAAAAACAACAGCACAATTACCTGAATAACCAAGCCCAAAACCAAACCTTTGGCCCCTGAGGCAGCATAGTAGAGTGGGTCTGTCCCTTAACTTGCTTGGGTCTTCATGAGTTTCCATCTCTAGACATGTATGATTCTGTGACTTCAAGTCATGTGTCCTTTCCAATGATTTAATAACAGAATCGAGTTCACATTACTTGAGTTCAAATCCCACCTCTCATACTTATTAACAATGTGAATGCTACGTGTCTCAGTTTGCACATCTGTAGAATAGCTGTGGGGCCAACCTCGCGGGATTGTTATGGCGTTCAAGTGACATTATAGTGTAAAATGCTCTGCCAGCTTTAAAATGCCACATGGTACATTTATACCACATTATTTCTTCCCGGTGAGCTTCAGTCCTCTGATCTGTAAAATGGGGACGATACCAGCAAGTGCATATCTGCCCTGCGGGGCTGTTCTCCAGTGGAGATGGCTGTATGTTCTGCCCTGCAGGGCCTCCTGGCAGTCTATTCCAACAGACCACTTTTGTAGTTCGTATGAACCTTCTCTCTATGCTCTAACACTAAGTGTAGGACCGGTCCCGCCTGATGTCCAATTGCTTGGTACCCACCTGGCAAAGTTGTTGTCTAGGAAGCATCTGTTCCTCAGAAGTCCAGCCCAGAGCTGCACACCAACAATACCAAAGATGAAGAAAACAAAGAAACAGAGGAGCAGGACGTTGCCCAGCATGGGCAGCGTGTCCAGCAGCAACGTCACCAGGATCCGCATGCCTGCGTGGGACACAAGTGGACAGAGCACATGTTACTTCACATTGGGAGGTGGGGTAGTATGTGTGTGGAAGGAATGATGGGTGTGAAATCAGAGGACCTAGCTTTGGATCCCAGCTCTCCCACATACTAGCTTCATGGCCCAGGGCCAAGATACATTACTACTCTTGGTCTAAGTTCCTCATTTGTAAAATGAAGGAACTGAACTAGATGGTCACTAAAAGTCCCTTCCAACTCTTAAACTACTGATCCTATGACCATAAATGGTCACATTGACCCCTGGATATGATGGCAAGAGGAGATGGCAAATTTGCACCCCAAACAGGAGGTTATGGCACCTGGGACACTTGCCAGAGGATGCTCTGGCTGGTTGGGTACTTGAGGTGTTGGCTTTGGGACCAATCACTGCTTTGATTACTGGAGGCATGAGCAAAGCAATAAACCATGAGTGGTTCTCATTCTCTCTGATGCTAGCCTTCAATGACCTGTCCACGACCTGTCTCTAATATACTAATTACAAGTGATTGAAGACTACTCTTTACAGCCTGTCTTTCCTGTCCTGGATAAATAGCACTATCAGCTGGGTCCCAATCTCATGCCATCCTACAGGCTGTTTCCTGTGTCTGGAATGCACTCCTTCCTCATTACTATCTCTTGGAAGCTTTCCTTTGACTATACCCCATTGATTGCACAGATCACATCCTCCCTGGTATCATTCTTATTTGGGTAGATGTTGTATCATGTCCTCCCAACCTTCCCCAATTTTCCCCTTTGGACTGTAGGCTCCTTGAGAAGAGACACTCTCATTTGTCATTTTTGTACCTTCCTGCAGTGTGATGCCTCATAATAGGTCAATATTGACCGAGTTTGTTGAGCTGATGAGCTCTATTATCCACTGGCTCTGTGACTTTAAGCAAATCATTTCACCATTCTGGTCTCAGTTTCCTCATCTGCCAAATGGGAAAAATCATCCATCTTTTCTCTCAGGACTATTGCTGGGAGTCAGCAAAATAATATACATAAATGTCTTTTGGCAAGTATAACTATTCTATCCAGACTTCTAAGCTTCATTTTCTCTATGAAGTTTTCTTGGAATATCCTACATTGCACACATTGTGATATAAAGCCCAGGAGAGATCAACAATGGCTCACAAGTTTGGTGACTCCGGGGTCCTATGCTTATGTCTAAGGTAGGTGGGCCAAGAGTGGTTATTAATCAATTTTACAGAGAAGTGAAGTGACTTGACCCAAATCATATATAACTTTTCCTTTTGGATTCTGGTCCAAGGTTAATTCAGTAAAAGCCTATCATGAAATGCAGAAAGTCCTCAAAGGAAATCACCCTTTTCCTCTCCCCTGGTGCCGTCTATCTGGGGCATATGCATGGGCATGGCCTGATCACCAAGATGTCCAGTGGGGTTCTTTAAGGGCGTTCCTGGGACCCAAGGCAGGAAACAGGTGCCATAGTGCCTGAAGGTATAGAAGGCTCCATCATCCTGCTGGATAATCATAATAACCTCATGATAACTCTGCCAACTTGGTAGACAGGTACTCATTGATATCCATAATGGAGATTATTGTCTTTTTACAGATGAATGGGGGGAATGGAGGGAGCATGACAATAAAGATTCAGTGCTTCCAATCTAATGGCTGTCATGCTTGACCTGATAAGTTTATCTTTATGTCACTCATGCCCTAAATCTCAGTCATCTTAGACTTTTCCTTCTGCCTAACCTCGACCACTTCCGTAAGATAAAATAGCCCTGTCCATCCTATTTGTTCTTGCTTTTTAAAATATCTCCTATCAGTTCCCTCCTCCACTGTTGCCACCGTCACTATCCTGGTTATGGTTTGTCATCTTTTACCCACTCTTAGAATTCTCTTCTAGCTGCACTCTGCCTTTCAATCCATTCTGCATATAACTGCCAGATTAATTGTAAAACAACGTTCATCATGTGTGACCTTGGACACTTTCTGGGCCTCCCCTGTCAAATGGGAAAGACAGATGTGGTCATTGCTAAGGTTGCTCCCAAGTTGGGAATTCTTTGGATCTAGGTCACTCCTCTAGTGTGGAGCCTACAATATGTTCCTATTGGTAACCAATTAAAATCAAAGGTCAAAGCTCTTTAGTACAATAGGCTTCACAAGTGGATGAAATCTTTCTTTCCCTTCCTTCCTTTTCTCCTTCCTTCATTCCTTCCTTCATTCCTTCCTTCGTTCCTTCCTTCCTTCCTCCCTCCCTTCCTTCCTTCGTTCCTTCCTTCATTCCTTCCTTCGTTCCTCCCTTCTTTACTTCCTTCATTCCTCCCTTCCTCCCTCTTTTACTTCCTTCTTTACTTCCTCCCTCTTTCCTCTCTCTCTCTCTCTCTCTCTCTCTCTCTCTCTCTCTCTCTCTCTCCTTCCTTCCTCCCTTTCCATTCCAATGATGATCATTAAGAAGCTCTTGCCCGCTTGTTTCCTCTGACAGGGGGCCGATCTGCCTCTCCTTAGGCAGCCTGATGGCTGTTCATTCATCTGGGGGCGTATCCCATTAGCACTGGTATTGGTGCAGTTGCCTGACTAACCTCATTCTAACTGTAGCTATGAACTCCCAAACTCAAGGGATCTATTAGCCTCAGACTCCTCCAGCAGTGGGGAAAACAGATGTGTGTGACCATATTCAGTCTATTTATTTGGAAAAAATCATTATTTCTATAGATACCAATGCAGCACTGAACCCTCTCTTGTAACAGAGTAAGAGTTAAGCAAAATTAACTGATACCATAGCCCAATCTAATTGTGTATGTGGTATTCTGCTCCCATAGTCCCCATTTCTCTTCTGAGAGATTCAGAGTTCAAGTTCTGTTCACTATTCATTTCATTTACTCAGCGGTTCTCAAACTGTGGGTTGCGACCCCTTTGGGGGGTCTAATAACAACCCTTTCACAGGGGTCACAGGGGTCGCCTGGTCTTAGGAAACGAAACACCGCTCCTCTCTCCATCTCCCGGGGGGTCCGCCCACATGCAGATACACCCACGTACGAGTTTTAAAGGGTCTCGGCATTAGGAAGGTTGAGAACCACTGATTTACATCGTTGTAGTTATGTAGATTGCTTTCCTGGTTCTACTTAAGTCACTTTGTATCAACTTATACAATTGATCAATAACCAATCATTTATTAAGTAAACATTTATTAAGCACCTACTTTGGGTCATTGTAATAAGCATGGGGATACAAAAAGAGGCAAAGACCAGTCCCTGCCCTCAAGGAGTTTTACAATTTAATGGAAATCATCCTATATATCCCCAAATTCCTAATTTTTGAAATTTCTCATTATAAAATATTCCATTTCATTACCATACCACAGTTAAAAAAAAATTTCACCAAAGGACACCCACTTTGTTTTGAGTTCTTTGCAGCCAACAAAAGTGTTACCATGAATATATTGGTACGTGTAGGGCTTTTCTTTCAGCCTTTGACCTCCTTAAGATTACATACCTAGAAGAAGCATTACTGAGTGAAAGGATATGAACAGAGTAGTGGCTTTTCTATCCAAATCAAAAATGCCTCCCAGAGTGGCTGGTTCCATTCCCAGCTTAATAGTGTACAGTTGTGTCTGTCTTTCCCCAACTCCCTCAAAATTGGCTCTTTCTGTCTTGCATCATTTTCATACGTTTGATGACTATGAGCTGAAACCTCAAAGTTGTTTTAATGAATATTTCTCTTATTATTGGTGATTTGAATAATTTTTCAGATGATCATTGACATTCTACATTTCTTCTTTTGAGAACTGTTTGTTCATGTCGTTTGACCATGTATCTATAATGGAATGGGTATTGATCTTAAATATTGGCATCAGTTCCCTATATAATTAGGCTATCAGAATTCTATCAGATATCTGTTGTGAAGTTTTTTTCTCCCAAATGACAGTTTTCTTTTTTATCCTTGCTACATTGATTTTGCCTTGAAAAAAATTCAGTTTTATGTAATTGAAACTACCTATTTTATCTTTAATAAAAACCTCTGTCCTTTGCGGCAATGATGGTTGTGCAGTGGTGGAAAAAGACTTGAGAGAGCTTAAGAATCACAAAAATTTTATAATGCCCATGAACATAAACTTAACTATCACTATTCTAATTTGTTAATTTGTTGTCCAAAGACTACTGGATTAACATACTATTGGAGGAAACAAACCACATAAATATGGACTTGAACCAACAGGCAACAAGGAGTGTTTGAATGTTGGGAAATTATATGATAAAAGCAACATTACATCTTACCATGTGAAGAACGAAAGAGGAATCAAGACTTTGGTAAGCCCTACTAGGGGTGGGGAACCTGTGGCCTCCAGGTCACATGTGGCCTTCTTGGTCCTCAAGTGTGACCCTTTGACGGAATCCAAACTTCACAGAACAAATTCCCTTAATGAAAGGATTGGGTCTGTAAAACTTGGACTCAGTCAAAAGGCCGTACCCGAGGACCTAGATCACAGCCTTGATGCTGCAGGTTCCCCATCCCTGCATCTAGGACTATGATCAGGGGATACATGAGTAATAATGACAATAGATAACATTTACATAGAGCTTTGAGGTTTGCAAAACACTTTATATGCCATACACACACACACACACACACACACACACACATATTTCTGTGTGTGTATGTCATTTGTTCCTCACAACAACCTTGTGAGATAAATACTATTATTAACCCCATTTTACAGAGGAGGAAACTAAGCCTCAGAGAGGTGAAGTGACTTGGCCAGGGTCATGTGGTGAATAAGTATCTAAGGCAGGACTTGAACTCAGACTGGGAGTCAGACCTTTTTGGTTCTAAACCCAGCATTCTATCTACTACCCCAACATAGCTACCTTAGATTAGACATCAGATAAGAATTGTTATTTTTGCTGAATCCTCGTCCTCTTAGTTCTTCTCACTAATGCCTTTTGGTTCACGGTCCTGCTGGCTTGTTTAAAAACCTAAAATCACATTATTTTTATGTTGAGGTGTAAGGGCAAAATGCTTTTTGCTTCATCAGGAGAAACTTGGGTTTGAGACCCAGATTTGACACTTACTACCTGTATAAGCCATGGCTATTAATTCTATTCTATGAAGCAATTCTATTAATCCCTTAACCTTTTTGGGTCTCAGTTTTTTCTTATATAAAATTAGGGGGTTTGGGCGAGATGAAGGTCTATTTAGATTTGAAATCTATGATCCTATGACATCATTGAGGATAAACAAAATGAGAAGGCAAAGAAGAGTTTAATTAAACAAAAGGATGTCTCATAAGTCATGGAGAAGTGAGTATCTGACGGAGTTGGTTTCATTATGCACCTAGAAGCAGTAAGAGACCTCCTTCCAGGGAGCACTGCACCATCTCGTCTTGGAGTTCTCACGATGCACATAAGCAATCAGATGAACAAGCCCACAAAGGCAATTACAGGGCTAGGTTTGTCTAACCCCAAGGAGGGACTTTGTTTTGCTTGACTATGCATATGTGTTATAAGGTATTTGTTTTTCTTTCTTTTTTTTCTAATAGGGTAGAGGTGGGAAGGAGAGAAGATAGATTGCTAATAATTTAAAAAATAGAGAGGGAAGGGGATTTTAGATGTGAAATAATGTATGAAATTTTGGTTGAATATATTATTATTTTTATTAATGTTAAACTATAGTTTTAATTTTACTTAACTGTTTTACTTTGTTACAAGAGACCTATCCGGAGTGGGAATAATCTGTAAATGTTTGTAATGTAAAAGCAAAACACATCAATGAGATGAAAAAAAAAAGACAATTACATCTCTGTGCCAACATCTATTGTAAAAGATGAAAAGGCAGAGAAATCTCACAAAGAACCTGATCTTCCAAAACTAATCACCACATACTTTGACACCATGACTTCAAGGTAACAAGTGACACAGGGGAGAATGATTAAAAAGTATGTTGGGAAAGACATCTCAGGTTTGAGAAACAAAAGAAGACACTGAATTGCTGAGTATTCAGAAGCTTCATGCTTATACATTATGTATAATTTCTTCTAGAAGTGAGTTAGAAGACACTGCACATGGCCAACAATAAAAACTCCACAGAAAATGAGACTGACTATATCTTAGATAGAAAATGACTTGTAGGTGTCATATCAGAATCAGCTGTTTATGTCCAAACAGATCACTGATCACTCAGAGCAAACTTTCAAAACAATATTAGATTAGAAGAAATGATAAAGATGAGGAGATACAGTCAACATTAAATTGGAAGAAAGAATAGAACTGAAGAAATACTTCCAACAATTCCAATGATGTTAACCTGACCCATGAGCTGATGATGTTGAAAGATGGGACATGGGAAAAGGATAAGAATTAAGTTTTTATTATCACTATTTCTTGTAACAGATAAAGTGACCATTTAAAAGTTCTCACAAGGAGGCTGCAAAAGCCCAGCAACCACCTTAGCCAACCAATAGTTCAGTGCCTTATCAGTAAAAGGCATATGGAAACCCAGGGTGATGCAGATTAGAATACAGATTAATTTATAAACTCTTACAGAGGAGGATGGTGGAAGCCTATGAGCAGCAACACTTCATAAAACATTGGAAAGATGTGGAAGCAATAATAAGTCTTCAAAAAAGCTTGGCACGAGACCCAGCTGGGCCACATCATACTGAGATCATTCACAGATAAAACGAATAGACAGAAAATGGAACAAATTTGACTATGTGTCTCAAAAGAAATCTATTTTTATCATCAGTGATAGTGGAACCACCAGATTTGGAGCCTAATTCCTATGTTCCTGATGTGCTTGCTATATGAGATTGAACTGGCACTTAAGAAAATGAAATCAGGGATAGTGCCTGGATCAGATCAAGCGTAACTGAAGAAATCTGCTCTGGATGTGACAAAATATTGAAAGCATTTGAGAGGTCATTTTATACGCTATCTCAGGGAAATAAAGATACCTGAAGAAAGGTGATCTAGAAAATAGCAATACCCACTGATCACTAGGGCAGCTAGGCGGCACGGTGGACAGGGTGTAAGACTTGGAGTCTGGAAGACTCATCCTCCTTAGTTGAAATATGACCCTAGACATTTACTAGCTGTGTGACCCTGGGCAAGTCACTTAACCCTGTTTACTTCAGTTTCTTCATCTGTAAAATGAGCTGGAGAAGGAAATGGCTTTGCCAAGAAAACTCCCCATGGGGTCATGAAGAGTTGGACACGACTGAAAACAACTGAACAGCAAGAACGACAACAACATCTATTAGACAGTCTCTGCCATCCTGTATTGGACAAATGGCTACCTGACCTTTGCTTATAGAGCTCGAGTGAAGGGATCCGCTACCTCTCCAGGCAGCTCGTTTCACTTTTGGACAAATCTAATCATTAGGAAGCATTGTCTTAATATCAACCCTAACTTTGCCCCCTTTACAATGTTAGTTCTAGCAGTGAAGAGGAATTTAAAAAAGTAATGGTTCCTGGCCTCTAAGAGCTTATAATCTAATTATGGAGATGACTCACTGGAACATGTAATTTGGGGTTCAAAGGTATCTTTAAAGTCATCTAATAACCATTTTGGGCAGCTAGGTGGTGCAGTGGATAAAGTGCTGGGCCTGCACACAGGAAGACTCCCCTTCCTGAGCTCAAATCAAGCCCGAAACACTTATTAGCTGTTTGATCCTGAGCAAGTCACTTAATCCTGTTTGCCTCAGTTTCCTCACCTGTAAAATGGATTGGAGAAGGATATGGTAAACCACTCCAGTATCTTTGCCAAAAAACCCTCAAACGATGTCATGAAGAATCAGACGACGATGGAAGTGACTGAACAACAACAAAATAAAGTAACCATTTTCTTCTATCACTAAGAGGGAGCTGTCAGTGACAAAGTACTTATCACCTCCTGCATAGTATCTCCCATTCTTGGATAGGTCCGGCTGGAGAAAGCTGCTCCTTATTTTCTGCTGAATTTTACTTCTCTATTATTTCCACACACCGATCTTAGTTCTGTCCTGTGGGGCCACAGTGATTAGATTCCTCCTTGAAAGATCAACCTTTCAGATACTTGAAGACAGCTCTAATGTGTGTATGTGTACAAATATACACACACATACATATATGTATGTACATTCATACACACACACACATACACAGCCTATGTCTTCTCTGCCCCAGACTAATCATCCGTGGTGACTTCAAAAAGTTTTCACATGATTTCATTTCTAAACTCCTCATCATTCTAATCACCCCTTCATGAGGGCTTCCAACCAGTCCTTCCTAAAATGTGCTTCCTGGTCCTCAGCCCAATGTCCCAGATGTTATCTGAAGAGGACAGAGTAACGAGGCTACCTCATCCCTTCTTCTGGATACTATACCTCTGTTCAGGAAGCTGAAGATCGTGCTAGTTCTCCTGGTCATCATGTCGGACACTACTAACCCATATTGTTTGTGATCTACCAGTAACCACCACCATTATGCATGGTTGCAGTGGTTTTTGAGTCTATGTAGGACTTGATATTTATTCCTGGTAAATTTCATCTTAATAATGATGATATATATATGCAATGAGCAGTGAGTCAGTCAAGTAGTATTTATGAAACACCTATTATGTTCTAGTACCTACTATGTGTTAAGCACTGAAGATACAAAGGCAAAAAAAACCAAAGCAAAAAAAAGTTGCCATTCTTGAGGAGCTTACAATCTAATGGGGGAAGGTAACATGTAAGCATCAATGTACAGACAAGATCTATACAAGATAAATTAGGGATGAATGGAAGGTGCTGGTCTTAAGGAGGACCAGGCAAAGTTTCCTACAGAAGGTGGGATTTTAGTAGGGACTTAAAGGAAACAAGGAAATCCAGGAGGTGGAAATGAAGGAGAATGTTCCAGGTGTGTGGGAAAGCCAGTGAAAATGCCCAGAATAGGGAGAGCGGGTGTCTCGTGTGAAGAACAGCAAGGAGGCTCACGTTGTTGTACCACAGATTTGTGGAGGAGAAGGTGTAAGAAGACTGGAAAGGCAGGAAGAAGTCAGGTTATGAAGGGCTTTGAATGCCAAGCACAGGATCTTAGCATCTTTAAAGACACACTATGAGTGGAAAAGGAAGTGGGCTGGCCACAGAACAAGATAGATAAACCACAAAGGGCTGAATAACCAGGTGATGCATTGGCATACCCATACAATACTGAAAGAACTGGTGAAAGATCTTCAATGTGATGAAGAAATCCTCCATGGAGGCATTACAGAAAGATATGGACAGGAATACCACAGAACAAGAAGGTAAGGATGGGTTATTTATCTCAGTAGGGGGAGAGTATACAACCAGATGAGATCGGAGATCCATAAAAATAATAAGGGAGTTTTATTTATGATATTTATCCGTCTTTCTAGCATGTTTTGAATTCCCTCCCAGTTCTGACCAGTCACTCTCCTATGAGTAAGTCATAGTAGCAAGAGGCTTGGATTTCTAGTGCATAGAACTGAATTCAAATCTCAGTCCTGTTACTTAGTCCCTATGTTGCCTACTCTCCCTGGACCCTTTTCTTATCTTTTAAATGAAGAGGTTGGCAGTGATGATATGTAGGACAAAATCTAGCTCTGAATCCTATTAAGTCATTAACTGTTTGCCTCAGTTTCCTCATCTGTAAAATGAGTTGGAGAAAGAAATGGCAAACCACTCCAGTATCTTTGCCAAAAAACCCTAAATAATTGAATCAAAGCTGCACACTTTTACTGAGCTGAGCCCTTTTACTAGGTCCTTCTCTTAAGAATGTTGAAATCACTATCCTTAGGAGATCAGCTAGGGATGCAGGTTAGGGAGCCTGGGACAATTTTCATTCTGTTTTGCCCATTTTGATTAGGTCTTCATTCTTGTGAATGGCCAATCCATCCACCAGATTAACAAAAAATAATGAAGCTGATAAAACTGTCATTGCTCTTAGAAATGATGACTTCGAAATTGCCGTTTAAAAATCTAGCTGATTTATTGCTTTGGCAAGGAAGGCACAGCTTTCTGTATGGGCTGCCTTTTCCCCGATCCAGCTCAGTGCTCTTTGTCAGTGCGATTTAAACTGGGCCCTGCACATGCTGGAAGCAAAGAAAAATTATACTCCTCATTTTCCATCTAAGTGGCACTAATAATCTTCTCCCTGGGACACTTGACATTTTCTGGAGTGTCGTCCGGAGTGCTCAGAGAAGATGGCTAACAGATGGGGTCTGTCATAGACACTGCGGTACTAGGCAACCCCAAATGCCAAAGGGAATGGGAAGGGAAAGTTGTCTGGCAAAGGAAGATAACAATCCTGAATGGGTGAAAAAACAACATGCCCTCTGCCTACTGGGAATCCTGGTTAGCTGTTTCTTTTTCTAAGGCGAGAGCTGTGCCTTGAATAACATACTATGTAATAGGGGATTCCAGAGGGGAAGGTATACCATATTTATTGATAATGTATTATACGAATCAGCAGTTAGCCTTCAATTTTCATTCTGGGGTCTATTCCCTAACTCAGACAAAATTGCCTAACTCGCAGATCATCTTAGGAGAATCTTTGGTTATACCCAATTCATTTAAGTGATCCCATATCTTGTTGTTTGGGGACATGTGACCTGATTTTCAACTGCTTTTTCAGGTGATAAAAATTAGGGCTAGAGAGTAGAGGAAGGTGCTTTAGTTGACATGAAAGTTGAAAAAGAAGTAGATCGCATATCTTAAGCTAATGGTTTTAGACCTGGAAGGAACCCTAGAATCATCAAATCCGAGGGCCTGAATTTCAATCTTGCATCTTTTACTATGTGACTTTGGGTTAGTCACGTTCCTTTTTGGCTGGGCCTCTGTAAAACCAGGGATTTAGATTAGGTGACCTCTAAGCTAATGTCTGCTCCACATCCTATACGCTTTCTAAAATATTTATTGATACATCCAAAGATCCCCCTCTGGAGAAATCTGTTTTTTAAAAAAATTATTATCATGGTTTACAACTTGTTTACCTCTATTTAATCTGTATTGGTTAGGGTTCAGACTGGCAGAAGCCCTTTAAAAAAAGCCAGCTGTGCAGAGTCA
>CM053583.1:317074073-317121207 GCA_028627135.1 Pseudochirops cupreus | reverse complement strand
GTGTTGTTTTTCAGTGGTGTCCGACTCTTCATGACCTCATTTGGGGGTATTCTTGGCAAAGATACTGGAGTGGTTTGCTATTTCCTTCTCCAGCCTGTTTTACAGATGAGAAAACTGAGGCAAACAGGGTTAAATGACTTGCCCAGGGTCACACAGCTAGTAAGTGTCTGAGGCCAGATTTGAGCTCAGGTCTTCCTGATTCCAGACCCAGCACTCTATTCACACAGCTTATCTCTGTATACTAACTCTCCTTCACAGGATTTTGAGGAAAAGGTTTTGCAAACACTAAAGTAATATAAAAAATTCCAGTTGTTCTATTAAAAGAAGAAATGCTATTTTTTTCTGGTAGAGTACCTAGAGATGACTTGTTGTTCAGTTATTTTAGTCATGTCTGATGCTTTGTGACCTCATTTGGAGTCTTCTTGGCAAAGATACTGGAGTGATTTGTCATTTCCTTCTCCAGTTCATTTTACAGATGAGGAAACTAAGGCAAACAGGGTTAAGTGACTTTTCCAGGGTCATGTAGCTAGTAAGTGTCTGGGGCAGGATTAGAAGTCAGGTCTTCCTGACTCCAGTCCTCGTGTTCTATCCACTGTGCCACCTACTTGCCCAGTGTCCTGAGAATAAGGGATAGCAAAACTCTGGAGATGTAGTACATCATGGCTCCTGGGAAATTATTAAGTAACAAGTGAATTGTGAATGACATCTATCAAAGAACAAGATTCCTGCGGAGGATAGGATGAGAGAAGTTATTATAAGTAGCATAAAAGAAAAAGCAGATTTTTTATACTTAATGGTTTTCTTTTCCTTTGAGAACTGCTTGACCTCTCTCTATTTGCCTGGCAAGGTTAATACTTTGTTAGAAGTAATAAACTACATCTTGTGACTGTCTACTGGATAATAGAGTCATAGAAGAGCATTGGAAAAGAACCTGATGTCAGGAAAGATTGAGGGCAAAAGGAAAAAGGGGACAACAGAGGGTGAGATGGATAGATGGTAGCATATGAATGTGAACCTGGATAGACCATGTGGAAGAGTGAAGGATAGAAGAGCCTTGTGTGCTATGGTCCATGGGGTCATGAAGAGTCAGAATTGACTGAACAAATGAACAACCACCACAAGGGAAGAGTACAGATGGTGCCCAATTCCATCTTCTTATCTCTCTCACCATCTAGACTGTGTAATGAATATTATATTGAATTGAGTGTGTAAATGTAATTGAAAATGTCAATTGTGATATTGTTAAACATGTGTGTAGTGTGTACATGTGTGAACACACAGGTGAATGCATGCTGATGTGTTTGTTTCCTTGACATTTCGACTGTCCATGCCTACATGCCTGTGATGACTACCATTCACTCTGTGGCATCCAATAGGGAAAATTGGTCCTGAGGATGATTTTCCAAGGCCCATTAGGTTTTGTTTCAGTCCTCGGACACTGGTAGAATCTTATCCACACCCAAATATAAAACTAAACACAGGGAGATTAAAGATAGAAAAAGAGAAAGTTTTCTTTTACAATATTAATTGAGTGCCAACTCAATATGTATGCTCAACCCTGTGCAGATATAAGATGAGAAAAAACACACCTCGGCCCAATGAGTTTCTATTTTGCTTGGGAGACAACACAGAGAATACCATCTCCACTACAATGTGTGCCAACTCAGGACTTTGGGCCTTGGACATCAAGACTAGAGAAAGTCAGTTCAGGGGGAACTGCAATAGGTGTGGAAGGCTTCCTGGAGGATGTAGCGTTTGAGTCGGGCCTTGAAGTTCAGGTAGGATTTGATTAGTCAATTTTTCACCCATAATACCAGGCCCAATTTCTAATACCAGGACTCAGGTACTAGGCCAATATGCATGCCAGTGGTTCTCTACTGGCATGAATATAGCCCACATATAAACCTCAGGCAGTGGGGATGGAACCAGGGAAAGTCCCTTATCACTGATAGTTTGGTAAAGCAGTCATCCTGGTTCCCCAGATGAAATTAGGGATAATAGCAAAAGCAAGCATTTATTTAGTGCCCTAAAGTTTGCAAAGTGATTTACAAATATTAAATCATTTGATTCTCACAACAATCTTAGGAACTAGTTGCTGTTATTATCCCCAGCTCTCAACATAGATGAGGAAACTGAGGCAGGCAGTGCTGAAGTGACTTGCCCAGTGTTACATGGCTAGTAAAGAGTCTGAAGCTCTATTTGAGCTTCTTTTCCTCTTTCCTTCCTCCCCTCCCTTCCAGGTCTGGCGCTTTATCCAATGCGGCACCTAGCTAACCCCCCTACAAACACCTGACCTACCTTTCTACAAATAAAAAGGTGAAATGGATCCATAGGCTGTCAGACATGGAAGGAACCGCAAGACAATTTAATCAAAGGATCACAGTATCATGGCTTTTCAGCTATAAAGGATCTCAAGGCCATCTAGTCCAATCTCTTCCTTTTATAAAAGGAAACTCAGACCTACAGAGGTTAAATGTTGCCAAAGGTAGTGGCAGAAGCAGGATTGAACCCTAGGTCCTTTGACTCCCAAACCAGCCATCTTGGTGTTTTGTCATAATGCCGTCTATCCCTTCATTTGGCAGATGGAGCTACTGAAGTCCTGATAGGGAAGAAAATTGCCCAAGATGATACAGTGATGGAGTCAAGGCTAGAACCCAGGATTCTTGACTTCATGCCCAAGACTTCCTCCACTGAGATGCTAGAATATTTAAACAAATGAAAAGCCAACATTACACTTATAAGCCTGTGATGAAAGACTTCATTGTCTCATTAGGTCCCAGTTGGTGGGAAGTAGGTTTAAAGGGAGCTCATTTGAATTAGGATTTTCTCTAAAAAGAGTAAAAAAATGAGGAAGGTGGCACTTACAGCAGGGAGCAAAGAGAAGATAAGGGGCCTTATGCTGAGCCTAAGTCCCATGTCTAACAGAAATCCTCTCTTGCCCAAAGTGATCTGTCTTGTTTCTGAACTCCTGTACATTTGGTATCTGTAGTATACAACGTACCCCTGAATCACACACACATGCACACAGACAGACAGACACTGCTCTGTCTGTGGCCTTCACTGTTTCACATACATGAAGCTTGTCTCCCCGGCTGAAGAGTGAACTTCCTAAAGACAAGATTCATTGAGACTGTCACTTCTCTGTCTCCTCCATGTGAGGGGGACATGGCTTTTGTTTTCTTCTCTTCAATTATCCCCCTGATTATAAGCTCCCTAAAGACAGGGTCTGGGTCTCCTATTCCTTTTGTTTCTGTTTTTTTGTCCCACACTGTCTCATCCTAGACCAACTGAACACAGAAGTGAGCAAAGAGCAGGGCTCAGTAAACACCTGATGGATGGACAGACAGATGCGTGGATGGAAGGATGGACTAACATCTGGATGATTTCTGCAATCCTGCCATCCAAGTTGTTATAGTTCCCATTGCCATATAGCTCCTACAGGCCTGATTGACTATGCCTATGTGACCAGATGCCTTTCTCTGCTAACCTCAGCAGAGCCAAGGTCTTTCTCCACATGGTGGGTGTCCAAGGCCCAAAGTCTTGAGTGGGCACACATTGTAGTGGAGATGGTATTCTCTGTCCGTCATGCAAATATCAGAACCAGAGGAGGCATGTCAGCTGACAAATCCGGCAGCAACTCTTTTTCTCTGGGACATCTGGAATTCTCTGCTGTGTGGGGGACACTTTGAAAGGAAGCAGTTCTTGGAATGCTAGCTGCCACTTTCTTATCTTATTCTCATGTCTAGACTTCTGATCTTAAAAGTGGAAAGGACAGTGGCAGGAACATGTTGTTCAGTCAAGTCCAGCTTTTTGGGACCCTGTTTGAGGTTTTCTTGGCAAAAATACTGGGATGGTTTGCTATTAAGGCAACAAGAGGTTAAGTGACTTGCTTAGGGTCACACAGATAGTGAGTGTGTGAGGCCGGATTTGAACTCATCTTGACTTTAGAACTAGAACTCTGTCCACTGTGCCTAAGCACCTAATATATGCTTATAGATTGACTGACTGACTTTTCCTGGGATGAAGGGGGAATCTGTTGATCCATCTTTTAATATGTATTTAAGAAAAAAAATGGAATGGCTCATTATACCCATTCAGAGTTAAAAAATATCATTCATAGAACTAGATATTTTTGGGGAAAAGTCATTGAATTCAGGACAAAGGACTAGATTTAAAATTGTATATGTATCTTTTCCAAATAACCAGTTGTATAAACTCTGCTGTTTTTTTCTTTTTCTTTTAGACTGGTTTGCCTGTGAAGAAGTCCTAACATTTACAAAAATAGGAATTTAACCTCAAGCTTCAGGAAGCTATAGAAAATGTGCCTTCCTTTCTATAGCAGGAAGCTATAGAAAATGTGCCTTCCAATTCCACTCCATTCAGCTCAATTACTGTGTCCTGAGGGCCTGCTGGGGCCTGTCCTGAGGTCCTGAAAAAAACCTTGTTTCAGATTCTAAGCCATTCAGTGAATTGCATCTTGCCTCTTACTAAAGCACAGAATGCTGTTCCCTGCCTTGCACTGCCCCTCAGCCCCCATCTTGACTGATGCATAACTCTGTGTCAGAGCCTGTTTTCTTAAAAGTATCCCAGAATCATAAATTTCGAGTTCATTTCCCAGAACCCCCCCATTTTACAGATAAGGATACTGAGTCACAGAGAGGTTGAGGGATCTGTCCAAGATATCACAGGTAGAAATGGTAGAGCTGGTATTCTAACCGATGTGTTCCAACTTCACAGCCAAGGCTAATTCCACTGCAACATCACATTTAAAGCAGGAGAAAGGTCTCCTAGCTTCCCGAGGTTTGAAAATCAGAAACTCTCCATTATCTGTTTCACTATGATGCTGACAGCCTAAACTGGTCCTGCCACCTCCATCTAGAATGGGTTTGATGATCTTATTGACTACACTTGGGTTCTAGTTCTCAGATAAACCACTTATTAGCTGTGTGACCTTAGCAGAGTTAGTTCCCTTGGGTGTTCTCAGATGAACAATGTGAAGGCTGCATGAGATGCCCTCAAAGGTCTCCTCAGGTTCTGACATGCTTTGGCCCCATGCTGTAGGAGACAGGTTTTAGCCAAAGCTTCTCGGATGATGCTGTCTGGGACCCTCCACAGAATAGCTATAGTGAGGATGGCAGGAGCCTTGGGCCAATTTTTCCCAATCCAGAGTCTATTGTATCCATTGGGATTATTGGTTGGAATAATTAAAAAGCCTAGAAAATGTAACTTGAAGGAAAATCTTGATGAGTCTCATAAGGAAAATTCTACTACTTGAGGGGTTGGTCTGGTGTGGTATAGTGGAAAGGAGACTGGATTTGGCTTCAGGGGTGTTCAGATCCAACTCCCACAGAGTTCTGTATAAGTCAAGATAGGAGGGAATGAGGCAGAGGACAGCGTTCAAAATGCAGATCTGTGATGTAATAGCCAAGATGCTATTCATGGAATGGGTTAGAATCTCTGACAAGTTTTTATAGGGGTGGGAAAAATCCAGCAGGTCTTCAGGACACAGTAATTGAGCTGGTTGGAATGGAATTGGAAGGCTACCTATAACCTCTGTGACCTTGAAAAATTTACATAAATTCCTTAGGCCTCAATTTCCACCTGTGTAAAATGGCAGGGATGGATTACATAGTCTCTTAATGACCATCCTAGGACTAAATGATAGGAACATTTTCCAGCTTTTTTCTATGACCTAAGGATATAGAACTCAAAGGATAGTGTTTGGCTTTCTCATGCCTGAGCCTTTGCCCATTCTATTCCTCAGACCTCGATAGAAGACATGCATATAAATCATCCCCTCTTTCACTCCCACTTTGGATAAGCTTCTCCCTCTTTTTTCATAGAAGACAAGTGGAGTTTGTGAATATGAAGAGGATAAAATTATGGATATAAGAGCAAACTTGGTCTGTGAGGACAAGACATTAATATAGAAGCTGAAGGCCCCCATCGGTGACCACAGAGACATAAGGAATACAAACAGCAGGAAAGAATGTATGGTGAGGATTTTACTTCAGGATTGGTAAGGGTTTTAGCATAGGACTAGTGAGGTTCTTTGACCTTGGAATTGGCAGAGGACAAACTCACAAGAGAAAGGTAGCATAGTGTAGTGAAAAGAGCAATGCATTTGGAGTCGGAAAGCCTGAATTCTAATGCCAACAAATGGCTTTGCCATTTGTTAGTTGTGTGACCTTGGGTCAGGTCTATGCCTCAGTTTCCTCCTCTGTAAAATGCTGTAGGCAGACAAGATGAAGTTTAAGGTCTTTCCAACTCTAAAATCCTGTGACAGTTTTTCTCGGACCTGAGTGGACTCCTGTGATCTGTTAGATCCTGGCTCATTGTGATAAAAGCCAGCAGGGTCCCATGTGGGGTCTATCCTTACAGAAAGAGGCTGGCATTTGCTCAGCTATGAATTGTAGGCAAACATGTAGCTGCCTCAGGATGCTCTCTATGGAGCTGAATCTGCTTGACTTTCTGGAGTTTAAAGGCCATCTTTGAAACGCCTCTATTTATTCTTCAGATAGAACCGAAGGCTCTGGAAGGGGCTCTCACACACACACTTGAAAGTTAATTTCTAGCTGTTTAAGGCATAATCTTTGTGACATGAAGTAGTTACAGTGTGGTCTATTGGAATGAATCTTGGGCTTGGAGGCAGGAGAGCTCTGGGTTTGAATCCTGGGTCCCATACTCACTAGCTCTTGACTCAGGTTGTCATTTCATCTTCCTGAGACTGAGCTTCCTTCTCTATCAAATAGAGATAATAATAACTGCATTATTTATGTTTTTGTGTGAAAATCATTTTATCAATCTTAAAATGCTATAGAGATATAGGTATTATCATGTGATAGGTGACAGTACAGGAAAAGGTGATATTCATATTGTACTCAAGGCACTTTGGGCTATGGAGTTAGAATGAATAGAGAGCTGGTTTTGGAGTCAAGAGTCATCTCTGGCAATGCTGGCTGATCACATGGTAAGTCGATAGCACACTGATGCTCAGAAGGCCAAAGTGATGCTTTTTCTAATTTGATTCTCACAACAATTCTACGAGGGAGGTGTAGTTCTCTCCACTTTCAGAAAAGGACATTAAAAGGTTAAGTGGTTGGCTCTGTGTCACAAAACTAATTAAGTGTCAGATGTGGGGTTTGAATCCAGGTTTTTTCTGATTTGGGGTCTAGCATTCTTTTCCTCATCTGGGCACCACCTCACTGCAAAGCCTGCAAAAGGAAAGCGTTTTCTTGTTTTAGGGTTCTTTTCTCCCCAGTTGATCCCTGCCTTCTCTTTGTCTCTCTCTCTGTGTCTGTCTCTCTCTGTCTCTCTCTCTCATTCTCACTCTTTCTCTGTCCCTTCCTCCCCTTATCTCTTTTTCTCTGTCTCACTTTCTCCCTCCTTTTCTCCCCACCTCTCTCTCTTCCTGTCTTATCTCTCATTCTTTTTTCTTTCTTTCTTTCCCCCTCTCATTATGTCTTCTCTGTTATCTTTCCCCCTTTTTTCTCTGATTTTTTTGCCTTGTGCCTCTTTCTCATTATTCTCACATTCTCTTTTCTCTCTTTCACTTTCATTCTGTCTTCTCTCTCCCTCTCCTCTCTCATTCACTCTTTCATTCTCTCTTAATCTCTCTGTCTTCATCTCTCTTTTTCCCTCTCCATCTCCCTTCTTCCTTCTCCCACCTCTCCCTCCCTCTCGCTCTTTCTATCCTCACCCCTTTCTCTTTTTCCTCTTTCTCCTCTCCTTCCATCTATCTCTCTCTCTCTGTTTCTGTGACTCAGTTTCTGTTCCTCTCTGTCTCTGTGACTGCCTCTGTCCTTTCTCTCTCTGAATCTCTCTCTCTTTCTGTCTCTCTCTCTCTTTCTGTCTCTCTCTCTCTGTCTCTCCCCATCTCCATCTTTTTGTCTTTCATTCTTATGCCCTTTCCCCAGAGCACTCCAAGTTCTAACTGATGGTCAACTCATTTTCCATTCTATCTCAAGGTGCTTCAAGGTCTATATGAATATCAGTTATTCTTATACTACCACATACGAACAATTCTGCCTCTATGACCCCATGTTCTTGTGAGTTACTTACTGTGTGTGCGTCATAGTTTCCCCATTTTACAAATGAGGAGTTGGACTTGATGGCCTCTGAGGTACCTCCCAGTTCCGTACCTATGATCCTGTGAGCCCAGGACGTGGCTACCATTGAACAATATGCTCCCAGAGTGAAGTAAGAAGAGTGAGGAAATCAATATACATAACGACTTCAACAATGTGAATGGAAAAACCAACAACAGCCACAGAATAAACTTGCCTTCCTTATAATGACCAGATTCAGCCCTGGAGAGGGGTTGAGAAGCCGGACGTTGCTTTCATCTTTGCAGAGGTGGGAGAGCACGGGTGTGGAATCCCGCATGTGCTCTCAGACACTTTTAATGGGTCACTAGGGCTTTCTTCCCCCCTTTGAACTTTTTCTTTCTTTTAAAATAGTTGTTACAGGAGAAAGAGAGGCAGCATGATATGGTGGATACAAAACTGGCCTTGGAACTGGGAAGTCCTAACTTAGAGTCCAACTTCTAATACCGCACCCAAGACAACTGGCCTCTCAGTGCTTAGGGGAACTCTCTAAGACTAAGAGGCACCAAGGCATGTCTGCCGTGTATTGGTAAAGGAGCTTCCTCATCTGGGCATTTCCTATAACCACTGAAATCACAATTGCTGCCCCGGTTACAGGAGATGGCTCACTTGGAGGGGCAGGGAAGAGGGATAGATTCAGAAATGAAGAGAATGTAAAAAACAAACAAAAAAAGAAGAAGTAAAATAAGATTTTTTTTAAAAAGAAAAATCTGTTCCACTTATTATTAGGCTGCCTGGTAAGCAGAGACCTAGGTTCAGATGCAAAAGGACTAGCTGTGGAGAGCCTGTCTCCTTTGAAAACCATGTCCTACATGGCCCCAGACTTTACTTTCCCTCTATCTCCAGCTACTCGTTCACCAGCCTTACCCTATCACGATTGCAGCCTGGTTCACAACAGGAATGTTCTATGAACCTATTGCAAAAGTAAATTTTCTCTCCTTTTTTAAATTGCAAAAGCCATAAATATATTTCTCAAATCCCTGACATTGATAATATGATACAGAGGGGATGGAGGAGGACTAAAAGGTGAACTGGTATGGCTCCCAGGACAGAAGCTCTGTATCCCCATGTAATGTTTTTAAGCTGCTATGCGGCTGAGCTTTGGTCAGCCCTGGCCCTGACAGCTGAGCTGCTCAGTTCTTAAGCCTGGGCTACGGAAAGACATGGTAGACTTACTTGGCACCCTGTTAATGGCTCTGAGTGGCCGGAGAACACGGACGGTCCGGATGGCAGAAAGGCTGACATTGTGTCCATCCAGAGAATACTCCATCATGCTGGAAGGAAAGAGACAAAGAGAGATCAGCTCAAACTAGAAGGTATGAGCAGAAGTAAAGAATCTCTGCATGGAGATGGCCCCAAGAGTTCCAGGTTATATTGCAAATCAGTGCTGGAGAGCAGTATTAGCATAAGGTTGGAGACATGAATGGCCTGCCAGTATTTAGGGCCTTAAATGGTAGACTGGGCAGATGGACATTATCCAGTATGCACAGCCAATGGGGAGCCAGTGTAGGTACTTGGTGATGGGAGTGGTGCTTTGCATAGTAATCTCGTATTACATATATATTAAGTTTAGGTGGGGAAGAGGATGGAGACAGGATGACCAGTTAGGAAGCAGCTGCAGTTGTTTAGGTAGTGGGAGCTGAGAGCGTGGCAGTGGGAACCGTAAGAAAGGAAAAACCTTATTTATCCAAGTTAAGGTCTCAGAAAGGGCATTTGCTAATTTGGCTACAAATAAAGAGATTTAGGGAAAAACCTAATCAAGGTCTGTCATGCTCCAGAGCTTCCCAATATTTCTGAGCTTTTCAGGAGAAGCAATAGAGTATAGGGCAGCTTGGTGGCTCAGGAGATAGAGCTCCGGACCTGGAGTCAGGAAGGCCTGAGTTCAAATCTGACCTCAGACACGTAATAGTTAAGTGACCTTGGGCAAGTCACTTAACATATTTCCCTCATCTATAAAGTGAGCTGGAGAAGGAAATGACACATCATTCCACTATCTTTGCCAAGAAAAGGGGTTATTAAGAGTTGGATATTACGGAAAGATGATTAAACCACAACAAAAGTACGGTACGATGGAAAGAGCACGTTGAGTTTGGGTTCAGAGGACCCGGGTTCAGATTCTAACTCTTCCATTTATGACCTGTGTGAACTTGGGTAAGTCAAGTTCTTTGGGCCTCAGTCTGTTCACTTGTAAAAGCAGGGGATTGAACTATATGGCCTGTCAGATGGTACCATCTTCTAACTCTCCATCAATGATCTATGACGGTGACCTTGATTTCCTACCCCTGCTCATGGAGCAGGGAGAGAGGCACAAGCTCTTTCTGGGAGCAGGGAATGCTAAATTCTCTGTATTTGTGTTGATAGTACTAAACACAGTGCTTGGTATATAGTAGATGTTTAATAAATACTCGCTGGGGCAGCTGGGTGGCGCAGTGAATAGAGCACCAGCCCCAGAGTCAGGAGGACCTGAGTTCAAATTCGGCCTCAGGCACTTAACACTTACTAGCCTTGGGCAAGTCACTTAACCCAATTGCCCTGCCCTCCCCCCCTCCAAAAAGAAAAAAAAGGAAAAGGAAAAGAAAGAAAATAAATGCTGATGGACCAATAGATCCAGGAATCTGAACAATTGCTTGGCCTTCTGGGTAAGGAATAAGGCTGGAACCCAGCCAGAGAGAGCAGCAACATGGATAAGCCCAACTAGGGTGATGTCATCAGGCAGCTTGGCAGAACCTACTCAGGACCATGCTGGTGTAGCAATGCTGCCGGAGGGTGGGGAAGACAAGTAGCTACAATTGAAACGACAATCACCACCACCACAACCACAACTACCACCATCACCACCACCAGCACCACCAGCACCCCCAGCACCCCCCCCCCCAAGCTTGGGCTCTTCCCACTACAATACACTGTCTAGAGAAGGGGCCATTGGGCAGCTAAGGAGAAACCCATGGGCAGACTTCAGAAGAGTGTGGTTTTTTTCATGTCTTTTTTCTTCTCTGGTTATCCGACTCTGTCTGGTCCTTGTCTTTTGGCTTTGTACCTAGACCATAGTCTAGGCAGATATTCTGAGCCTCTGTCCAAACCCAGAGGCCATCTGAAGGGTGCTTGTGACAGACCTATAGTTCTCCAGCCTGGCTCCCACACCTGAACTCTGGTGAGTGGAGGAGTCCAAGAGGTTCCTGAACTTACTGTATTTGGTCTGGCTGTGTTTGATGGCTGGTCTCAGAGCCCCCACTTCTGAGCATGGTCTTAACTTTAGGTTGGTCCATGACCTCTGCCTAGGCAGTCACAGCTCCTGTTCTTCCCTTTGATTTCTCCTAATTGAACCCAGGGAATTTTATGGTCCTGACAGGGACAATGGTTCTACGAATAACTATCTGCTCCAGGTACAGAGCAGGATGAGAAAGTCAGTTCATCAACCACATCCAGGATCTAGACTTCCTTTCCTTTTATTGGCACTGGAGGGACTTTTTCTGGTCCCCACTTACCTGTGAGGGAGATCAGACATTTTCTGCCTTGCCTCAGAGGGCAGAACAAGGAGCAGGGATAGAAAAGTCTAGTAAGTGGTCTTCTGGGGAACCTGGACTAACCCTCAGCCTCCTCTAAGACTCTGGAGCTGGCTCAGGAGGGCACAGCATTATGACATCTCAAAACCCAAAGGATGAATCATACTCAGAGACTCTTTAAGGAAAACGAACTCCCAGCTGGCCTATTCCAATCTGCAGAGACGCCCAACTGCAGTCCTGGCATCCTTAATGGATACATCTCACAAGACATAAAAATGTGCCAAGTGAGTAAATGTTCCCATTTTGGGAAGCTTCGAAGGTGTGTGGTATGGGGAGAGATTCCCTTTAATTGGATGGATTTATTGGAGCCAGCCCAGAGCATAGCACTAAAGCCTTCTTCTCTTCTGAGGATGACATCGTTAGGTTTGAGGCTGCCAGCATGGAACACTGGGCCCAGGCATAGAAAATAATGACTGAGAGGCCTGGATGGAGCTGAAACCCTTACTAAGGGAATGCGCTAATTACAGTGAATGGTCAGAGACCAAAGGCCTCAGTAGTCAGGGTGCCACCCTGGGGCCTGGGACAGGGCTGGGGCTTCACATGCTTTCTGGAGTGACCCCCGCTGCAGGGACCACTGTGTGGTGGGCAGTGTGACCTTGGGCAAGTCACTTAACTTTGGGCAGTCTTGGTGTCCTCATCTGTAAAATGGGGGGTAACAACTGAATCCAACACATGGATTCTTGTGAACATGAATGACACAAACTGTACAAAACAGTTTTTAAAGAGCTTAAGGGATTATTGTTTGTGATCATTCGTAATGAAAAGGTGCCAAGCACTCTGCCAAGCACTTTACAATTATACCGTTATTATCCCCATTTTACAGGTGTGGAAACTGAGACAAACAGGCATTAAATCACTTGTCCAAGGTCACACATCCAGTAAGAGTCTGAGGCCAGATTTGAACTCCAGTCTTCCTGACTCAAGACCCAGGCTCTATCCTCTTAGCTTCAGGCAAGGGCGAGGTATTATATTCCTCTCTTTCCTTCCCAGTATAGCCCCAAATTTGCTTTTATTCATTCATGCTATTTATGTGACAGCAAGTTCTTTAGCATCCTACATTCTCAGAACTGGGAGGGATCTTTGGCATTGCCTTGGTTTCACATTCCCACTCTGTGAATCAATAATTTTGGAAATATCCCTGAGAGCTGATCATCCATCCTTAGCTTGAATACTTCTGATGACAGTGAGTTTACTACCTCCCAAAGCATCGTCTTCTATTCTTGGTGAACATGCATTTTTAGGAAGGTCTTGCTCAGCCAGAATCAGCATCCCTGTAATTTCTGCCCATTGCTCCTAGTTCTCTTCTCTGGGGCCAAGCAGAACCAATCTAATCCTTGTTCATAGGTGGTAATTTTTCTTTTCTTTTTTCTTTTTGGAAGGGGGAAGGCAGGGCAATTGGGGTTAAGTGACTTGGCCAAGGTCACATGGCTAGTAAGTGTTAAGTGTCTAACTGGATTTGAACTCAGGTCCTCCTGACTCCAGGGCTGGTGCTCTATTCACTGCACCACCTAGCTGCCCCAGTAATTTTTCATATACTTGCATAGAGCTATCATAATCCCCTGACATCTTCTCTCCCCAGGCTTAACAACTTTTGTGTATCCTTGTATGACTTACTTTCCATTCCCTCCCTAATCCTTGTCATTCTCTGGGCCTCAGTTTCCTTACCCGTAAATGGAGATTGCATAAGAGTGCTTCTTAAATAGTTTGACGCAGTATTACTTCTGAGCAGCTAGGTAGCACAATCCATAGAGTACCTGGGCTTGAATCAGGAAGACTTAACTTCCTGAGTTCAAATCTGACCTCAGATACTTACTAACTGTGTGACCTTGGGCAAGTCACTTAATCCTGCTTGCCTCAGTTTCTCATCTGTAAAATAAACTAGAGAAGATAATGGCAAACCACTCCAATATTTTTGCCAAGAAAACCCAAATGGGGCAGCCAGGAGGACCTGAGTTCAGATCTAGCCTCAGAGATTTTCTAATTGTGTAACCCTAAGCAAGTCATTTAACTCCTATTGCCTCCAAAAAAAAAGAAAAGGAAGAAAAGAAAACCCTAAATGGAGTCACAAAAAATCAGACATGAATGAAAACTGACTGAACAACAACAGTGTTCCTATGACCATGGGGGAACCATTATACACTGGGGGTGCTGTGTAGGCTCCTGGCCTCTGAACAACAGTTTACAAACCACTTCCATGTGGGCAGAGCCCACTGGTCCTAAGGTGATCTCAAGGTCTCCCCCAGATACAGGCTGTGCTATTGACCCACCCAGTATCCCTGAGGCAGAAGATCAGGCTCAAGTCTGTGCTGTGGATTTGCTGGTAGATCATTTTCCCCTTTTCTTTGTGTTCCTGGTGGACATGGGCCATGGATTAAAATTTCTGCTGTTTAGGCAGAAGCAGTTTGCTGCAAGAAAATCCCATGACCATCTGTTGCAACAGCTCAGAGTTGTAGCTTGGCTTGCTGTTCCCCCCCACTTATCGCTTTCTTCCCTCCATAACTCTGTTATTAGTGTAATCAACTCACTTAGGGAGGCTGGGCTGGGGGTGGACAGCATGCATTTAATCCTCATTCTGTGGCTTATTGGAGTGCCCAGAATAATTCCAATGCATCTCCAGACCCCAGACTGAGGACAAAGAGACTATGTTGGGCCTCGAGTTATTTTGACTTCATGAGTCCAGAAAGCTTAGAAATACCTTCCCAAAGTCTTTTGGAAAAGAGGTCATCCCATGGTACTCTGACTGTCCAAAGAAAAGAACAGATAAACCTGGGGGGCAATAGGGATCCTGCAACCCAAGCTGATGGGGAAGGTGGAGAATGGGTGTCCCACTGGGCACCTGGTTGGGAATTGCTAACCCAGTTCTAATAACTGAAATACCAAATCCTTATATTCCAGTTTATCCTCATAGGATCATAGGTCGGAGCTAAAAGGTACCTTAGACACTAGTCAGTCCAACCCTCTTATTTTACATATCAGGAAACCAAGGTCTAGAGTGGTTAAGTTATCCCCCCAAAGGCACACTACTATTCTATGGCAGAGCTGGAATTCAAAACCAGGTCTTCTGACTCTGAAATCCAGTAGATTTTTCATTGCCCCATGCTGCAAATGAACTTACATGCAAGGCACCATGCTAGGATCTGGGCATACAAAGACAAATGTAAAACTCTGCTTGCCCTCAAGGTGCTTACATTCTGCTAGTAGTAGAAGCAGATATGACATGTAGGCAGGTATGTACATGATAATTTAAGGAAAGGATAAATCTTCCCAAACTAGGGAGATCAAGAAGGGATTCTCATCAGAGGCATCACGGGAGCTGTGACTTGAAGGAAGTTAGGGATTCTAAGCAGAGGAGGTAAGGGGGGAGTAGATTCTAGGTACTTGATAAATTTTCTAAGCATTTGGACCCATAGAGCCCAAGAATGTCAGAGCTAGAGGGCAATTTAGAAGAGAGAAAGAAAGGGTTAGTAGGGACATTTGAACAGTAAAAATAGTTTGCTAGGAAGGATTCTAGAGATCAGCTGGTCTCACCCCTTTGTTCTGTGTCCCTGTCTTATCTCCTATTGGGCGAAGCTCCTCGAGTGGCCAGCAAGGGCTAGATATTACTTATTTGGCTCTCAGACTCTTGGGGGCCAGCACAGGGGCCTATCCACAGTTGGTGCTCATGGAATATTTGGTGAAAAAACATATTTTAAAAAAACAAGAGGAGAGGTGCTCTCTCCCTCCCTTTGACTCAGTTTTTCTCTTCTCGATTTCACAGAGAATTTTGCCCAGATGAAGAGCAGCTTACGTGGCATGAGTTTCTTTGATCTGATCTCAGTGGGCTGGCACTTGTTGTAGAGTTATGTTTGAGCCATGTCTGACTCTTTGTGACGTCTTTTGGGGTTTTCTTGGCAAAAGATACTGGAGTGGTTTGCCATTTCTTTCTCCAGCTCATTTTTACAGATGGGGAAACTGAGGCAAACTTGCCTAGGGTCACACAGCTAGTAAATATCTGAGGCCACATTTGAACTCAGGAAGATGAATCTTTCTGATTCTAGGCCTCGAACTCTATCCAGTGGGCCATCTAACTGTCCCAGTACCTGTTGGCTTCCAGGAAACCCTGCCAAATATGATTATAGATGGATGGCAGGTGTGTGACTCAGTTGCCCTACTGTGTGTGCATCTATATATGTTTGTGGTAACGTATGTGCTTGGATGTCTATGAATGGGTGTTTATATATGTGCACAGGTGAGAAGATGTGAGTGGATATATGTTTATACATGTGTTCATGTCAGTATAAGCTCCTGGAGAATAGAGGTCATCTCATTTTAAAAAATCTTTCTATCCTTTCCACCTGTCATGGTTCCTGGCACATAGTGGGCACTTAACGAATGCTTGCTGACTGGTGGATTTATTCCAGCTTCCATGAGGTCTGTGAGTCTTGGTTACTGACCCAGCCATGACAATGAAGAAGTCTAGACGGTTCCATGTGTCTCCCAGGTAACACTTCTGGCCAAAGATCCCCAAGGCGACCATCTTGATGACCATTTCCACCGCGAAGAAGGCAAAGATGAAGTCATCAAATGCCTAAATTGGTAAAGGAAGAGAAGAGACCAATGAGAATAATCTCCTCTCTACTGCAACAGAGGAGCAGATGATCAGGCCCTACACACTCATTTTGTCTTTGAGCCAAGGTTAAGGGACTGTCTATGAAAAATTTTGTCTGACTCTATTATGGAACCCTCCTTTTTCCTGCTCCTCACATGTACCTCACCTCATATTCTGGGTCTATTCAAAAGATACCAACTGATTCTACTATTTATTAAACATATGCATGATCCTTGTGCTAATTTATTAAAACCGATGCATATGATCAATGAAGAAAAGTCACATTGGGACCCAGTAGCCATATCCCAGTGTCTTTTGTAGAATCTCAGTGTGAATAACTGAGAACAGACTGTATTTATCCCTCAGTTTATGTGTTTAGATAAGGATGGGAATTGCTTTTTTAAGCTCAACTGACCAGATTCCATCACTAGGGTAGGAGGCTCTCTTAGAGAGTTCTTTGGGATCTGAGATCATAGGATCATAGAATTTGGAATTGAAAGGGACCTTATTCACCATTTAGTATAACCCTTTCATCATACAGATGAGGAAAATGAGAAAACAGAAGGCAGTGATTTACCTAAGGTTATTTAGTGACTGGCAAAGTCTGGAATTTGAATCTTGGTCCCCTGAACCCCATTCTGACTCTTTTCACTAGACCCCATCCTACCTCCAGGATATTGCAGCGCTCTGACTGGCATTCCACATCCTCACAGGGCTGGAACATGCCCAAGGTCACGCAGTTCAGAAGGATGACCAGCATGCTAACATGCTCGAACCAGGTACAGGTCAAAGTTAAGGAGAACAATAGTTGGAAACAGACTGAGATAGTCATGAAATTCTGTGCCAGAGCCCAGTAAGAACAAGGAAGAAAAGATGTAGGAAGTGTTTGAACCCAGGGTCAGCCCTGGATCTAGGCAATGAAAGTGGCTGTTTACATTGTAAGAGGATTTGTAAAGACATCTCTGACTGTCGATAAGTTGACATCATCACCATCATCATCACCATCATCATCATCATCATCACCATCATCATCACCACCATCATCACCATCACCATCATCATCATCACCACCACCATCATCACCATCACCATCATCATCATCACCATCATCACCATCACCATCATCATCATCACCATCATCACCATCATCATCACCACCATCATCATCATCACCGTCATCACCGTCACCATTGAAACCATTTATATAACACTTCAAAGTTTGCAAAGCACTTTAAATATAATAATAATAGGAACAATATGGGTCACTTATATAGCACCTACTATGTGCCAGGCACTAGGATAAACATTTTACAATTATCTCCTCACAACAACCCTGAGAGGTACAGGCTATGATTCTCCTCATGTTTCAAAGTCCCATGTTCAGGACAGTGTTGCTTCCCTTCACTCTAGATCACAGGCTCCTGTTTCTGGCATCTATCCCCATATGTATGAACTCCCTTTGGTGTTCAGTTTATCACCAATCTGAAGAAAATATCACAGGGAAAAGATGAGTCTGTTTGGCAACTGAGTCTGCAGCAAAACACCTGAAAGAGTACAAAGCTAGAGATAGGCGCATTTGTTTTTAATGGTATATTATTAGCAATATTAAACTACTGGAGATGTGGAAAAATAGAGACACTAGGTGTGGAGTCAGGAAGATCTGAATTAAAATCTGGCCTCAGACACTTTGAGTTGTGTGATCCTGGACAAGTCACTTAACCTTTATTTGCCTCAGTTCCTCATCTGTAAAATGCGAGTACATTGGAGAAGGAAATGGAAAATCACTCCATTATCTTTGCCAAGAAAACTCCATGGAAAAAAAATCATGGAGTCACCTAGAGTTGGACATGATTGAATGACTCAACAACAATGCGTTGTTGATGGAATTGTGAAATGGTCCAACTATCTTGTAGAACAATTTGGAACTATCCCCAAAGGGTTATAAAACTCTGCATACCCTTTGACCCAGCAATACCACTAGTAGGTCTGTATCCCAAAGAGAAAGGAAAAGGACCTATGTACACACAAATATTCATAGCAGCTCTTTTTGTGGGGGGAAAAATTGGAAATTGAGGGGATGTCCATCAGTTGGGAGGTGGCTAAACAAGTTATGGTATATGATTGTGATGGAATACTACTGTGCTATAAGAAATGATGTGGGAGATGGTTTCAGAAATCTGGGAAAGACCTATTTGAATTGATGTAGAGTGAAGTGAACAGAACCAGAGGAGCATCAAATATAGTAATAGCAGTACTAAAATCATGATCAACTGTGAAAGACTTAGCTACTTAGATCAATACAATGATCCAAGGCAATGCCAAAGGACCCATGATGAAAAATGCTGTCCGTCGCCAGAGAGAGAGGACCGATGAACTCAGAGTGCAGATTGACATATAATTTCTTCCACTTTATTTTTCTTGCTTTTTTTTGGTGACACAGCTACTATGAAACACATTTTGCATGACTTCACATGTATAATTGATGTCATATTGCTTGCTTCCTCAATAGGTGGGGGAGGGTGGTGGGGAGGAAAAGTATTTAGCACTCAAAGTTGAAAAAAAAGTTTAAAATAAATAAATAATAATTTTGAAAAAGAATCCCCTCCCACTATTAAGCATCAATACACCTAATTAAATGTGCTTTGCAGCATTGAAATAAAGTCCAGAAAATGCTAGATGGGTCCTGCCTCTGATAAACATCTGACTGAGTTGTGCCACCTGGGGGAATCACATAACCTTTTAATGCTCTTAATTCTCTAAGATGTTAAGTTGAAAAATTAAAAGGTGCCACTGCACTGGTAGAAGGAGTTTCCTTACCCGGTAGTCCCCTATATTAATGAAATCAGAGATCTAGTCCTCTCTGGCCTTCTCTCATAAAATATCTTATTAGCTTCTCAGTTACAAGTCTCACTTCAGAGTAGCTGCTTATCCATTCACCTTTATTCACTTTAGCTCTCATAAGGTCACTTTTCTCATTCTGCTTTTTGCCTTTTCTTATTTCATCAAAGTCTTTCAGGATTTCTTTATATTAATTATACTTGTCTTTCTTAATTTCATTAAAATATTCCATTCCATTAATGCACTACTGTATGATTTATTTGTATATTCTCTTATTGTTGGACATTTAGGTTGTTTTCAGTGTTTTTTCCTTTTTCTTTTTCGCAATTACAAATAATGTTGCTATAAAAATCTATGAATAGATGGCATTTTTTGTTTGTTTTTGGTAACACTTGAAAGGGTACATGCCCAACAATGGCATTATTGTGTCAAAGGGTATGATTGCATTTGTAACTTTTACTTCATGCTGCCAGATTGCTCTCCAAAGAAAGTCTACAGGGTTTTTTGTGGGTATGTTTTTGAGATCATTCATTGCTTTATAATTATTCATGCTGGTTCTCTTTCCTCCGCATCCCCATTCTTTCCCACAATTTAGTTGTAGGGGGTTTGCCACAGCAGGGATCATTTCGTTCTTTGTCTTTGCACCCCTAGTGCCTAGCACAGTGTTTGACACATAGTGGATAAATGATTGTTGACTGATTGACAAATTAGTCAAGACTGGGAGGGAATGTAGACACCACATAATCCAACTCCTTGATTTTATAGATCGCATATTCAATCAATCAGCAAACATTTATTAAGCATCTCTTCTGTGCTAGGCACTGTTCCAGGTGCTGGGGTTACAGAGGCAGACAAAATGGGAGTAACAGGAAGCTCCAAAAAGAGAAATGACTTGCTTATGGTCTGGAAGCTAGTTTTTTAAATGAATTATCAGATAAAGGATATCCTGGGAGCTGTGGATGTGTAGTTTTGCACTAGCCTAGGCCCTCTGCAGCACAGATTAGAAAATGTACCTCTTCCTTTCAATTATCTTGGTAACCATGGCAACCAAGGAACAAATAAGGTATGCATCCCTTGTAAGCTAATTAAATGCCAATTGATTATGTAAAACATGACTCGATTGCTATTTATCATCCAGCAAAATCTCAGCCTATATTTTCAATCACATATCAGCTAATCAATCAATGTTTAATATGGTGTGAAGTCCAATTTACTCTCCCTAAGGACCCTGTCCAAAGAGAACATCTCTAAGTCCTTAGTTTTGTGCCCTGGGTATCTCTTGGTGACCTCCCACCCCCACTAGGAAGAGGGCAGAACTGAGTTGATGGCTTAGGAAAAAGAATTTTATCCAGGATTTCTCTTAGGTTAATTGGATGCCTGACACCCCCCTGTAAGGTTACCCTTGGGTCACAGGTGCACTCTAATAATACTGAGCAGACACAGCTCTTATTGAAAGTCACACATTCTTTGCATTTGCTGAACCTAGACACATGGAAACCCAGGCTCCTCTTGTATGGAAGATGCCTTGGGCTGGCATCTTAGGATGACTGGGTTACAGCCCTGATTCTGCAACTAACTCCTTATGGGACCGTGGGTAATTTGCTGTACCTCTGAATTTTTCTTTTTTGTTTCTAAATAGGCAGTTAAGTGGCACAGTGGGTAGAATGCTGTACCTAGAATCAGGAAGACCTGAGTTCAAACCTGACTTCAGACGTTTATGAGCTGTGAATTGCTGGTCAAGGAACTTAATCTCTGCCAGCTTCAGTGTCCTCATCTATAAAATGGGAACAATAACAATACCTACCTCCTAGGGTTGTTGTGAAGATCAAATGAGACATTTGTAAGGTGCTTTGCAAACCTTAAATAGGGAGAGAGACTGAACCTGTGATGTCATTGGTATAGAGAACTCCCAGGGGAGTAAATTCCCTTGACCATGTTGGCACTTTCTCTTCAACTTCTGTTTTTAGAGATTTTCCTAGAGCACTGAGGATAAGTGACTTGATCAGGGTCACACAGTCAGTATGTGTCAGAGTCAGGACATGAACCCAGGCTTTCCTAGCTAGAGGCTGACTTTCTATCTACTGCACCGTATTACTCAACCCTGTCTTTCTCACAGGTATGCTCTGAGGATCAAGTGAGATCATGAATGTAAAATCAGTTTTTAAATTATAAAAGCATGGAATATATGAAATACCATTAGATACATTTACACTCATGGGCATGAGGGACACAGGACAGATTTTGCTGTCTTTGGTGATAATACTTGAATACATTTCACAGTAGAGATGTTGCTCATTGAAAATCTATCTCTTCTCTCTTTTTTTTCTCTCCATTTGAATTTCTCATTTTGCCTCTCCTGACCTCTGCCTATGTCTTCATGATCCGGTTTGTCTTCCACTTTGTGTCTCTGTCTTTGTGTTAACCTGCCTTTCCCCTCTGTTTCTCTTCCTCGCTTTCCTTCTTCCTTTTTCCCTTTCCCTTCTCTTTCCATCTCCATTGCTTAACTTACCACAGACTAGACTGAAAATCAACTTGTATAAAAACATTTTTACATATGAGGTATTTGGAAGGTTCTTTAGAGCCCTGAGTTATTGGGTAGAAAGGAAGTTTGGAGGGTTGTCCTATGGAGCCACCCTTTGTACTGAAGCTGTGCTTGTAAGGAGACTTCCCTAGATTGAGATGTCTTCCCCAGCACACGTGATCATCAGCAATATTAAAGTGTCAGCACCATTATCTGAGGTTATGGGGAACTTTCAGGAGCTGGCTGGTTCAGCACTAGGGCACTGGATAGCAGTGAACCCACAGCAGATCTATATTGCCCTTAGGTAGGACAGTGCTATGAGAATAGTTAAGGAGGAAATGAGGGTTGCTGATATGGGATGATTGAATATGGCTGGCTGATTTTGGCGCCTTAAGGTAGTTTGGATTTTCAGAGATAAAAAAGTATGGCCCAAATGAGCCTTTGGGGTGTGGAAGGGTAACACAAATAAAGCTTTTGGGGTTCCTCAAGGAGAAAATGTCCTGTCATATCTAAACTCCTCTGTCTGTCTCTCATGATGCTCCATGTTCTTCTACAGTGTTCTATCTGGAAGGGAAATAGCTGGGGAGAGTGTTGTTGTCTGAGAGTCACTCCCCTAAATATCCAGATCTCATGGTAATGCTTGGTACCATTCCCACATGACAGGGAAGTCAGTCCTTCTTGAAAGGTTTGAGTTTGTGATGAAGAGACCTTTCAGTGACAACTTCAGCTACATTTTTGATATGGTAATTGTTCTAAGACTCTGCCCTCTTACCCTACAGGTGTATTTTGAGAGCCCAGACATCCTTGTCTGAGGAATGCACTGAGCTCTGCAGATGGAGCTCCAATGATTCATGACCCAGGCAGCAAATGACATTCAGCAGGTATTTTGGTTAAGCAGGCTCTCAAGTGGCCCATGCAGATAAACCCCCAAAGTCAGTGCTCATTAGGAGAAGTAATGAACTTGGCTAGTGATGGATAAGGAAAGCTTTATCAGGTGGCATCCAGTGACAGCAGCTGAGAGCAGGACTATTCCTGACCATATAGGGCTGGGAGATTGCTGGAATAAATGGGTCTAGCTGATAGAATGGCCAGACTGGCTCCTTCCCTTTGAATTATCCAAGTTGGGGCCACTTAATTCTCCCCTTCAGTCAGTGTGCTATGCAAAGCAGTCAAGATAGAAGGACTCTTGGACACAAAGATCAGTACCAAACACCTCATCACCATGTTTATTTTGCTTCTGCTCCAGTCCTGATCTAGTAGTAGCAGTAGACTATCTGTCTAGTAGGCCATGGTCATACCCAGCAGGATAAGAACTCACATTTATATCATGGAAGTATTAAAATGCATTTTTTAGAGATGAGGAAACTGAGACTTTGGGAGATGAAATGCCTTAGCCAGGAACACACAACTAATAGCCTGCTGGTTTGTCCATAGTTGTTTACATGTTGTCTCCCTCATTAGACAGGGATCTCCTTGAGAGCAGGGACAGGTTTTTTTTTGCCTTTCTTTACATCCCCAGAGCTTAACACAGTACTCAGTACACAATAAGTGTTTAATAAATACTGCCTTTCCCTTCTGTTTTTCTTCCTCGCTTTCCTTCTTCCTTTCTCCCTTTCCCTTCTCTTTCCATCTCCATTGCTTAACTTACCACAGACTAGACTGAAAATCAACTTGTATAAAAACATTTTTACATATGAGATATTTGGAAGGTTCTTTAGAGCCCTGAGTTATTGGGTAGAAAGGAAGTTTGGAGGGTTGTCCTATGGAGCCACCCTTTGTACTGAAGCTGTGCTTGTAAGGAGACCTCCCTAGATTGAGATGTCTTCCCCAGCACACATGATCATCAGCAATATTAAAGTGTTGGTCAGCACCATTATCTGAGGTTATGGGGACTTGTGTTGCTCTGTAGAGGGAAAGAGGATTATTTAAAGACACAGGTAGGTGGGAAGTTCCTACTATGGGCTAGGTTCTCTGCTAAGTACTTTATGATTGATCTTCAAAACAATCCCAGGAGGTAGGTGCTGTTATTATTCCCATTTGACAGCTGAGGAAACTGAGGCAGTGACTTAACCAGGGTCATACAGCTAGTAAGTGTTGGAGGCTGGATTTGAACTCAAGTCTTCCTTCCAGGTCCAGTGCTCTATCTACCACTCATGAGCCCCTTGAATCTATAAATGAATAAATAAGTGAAAAAGTAAATTATTAAGCATTTACTGTTAAGTGGTAATACAAAGAGCTCACATTCTAATAGGTTGAGATAACAAATAGAGGAGGTTTCCACTTCAGGGCAGATGGAAAGTCCTTGGAGACCGAGGGCAAGGCAAAATGCTCATCTATCCTCTTTAGCATCATTCCCACTAATAAAATCATATCATTTTCTGATCTTGACAGTACTTTGTTCTCACTGCCAAAACAGTAAGGTAATCTAACAGCAGATTCCCACCCCTTGTATTCTCAAGGAACCCTGATACTTTGCAGGGTAATAGATCACCAGGAGGTAATTATTTCTGCTTAAAAGTATCTCCCCCATCACTATCTGCCCAGATGTCTGAAATGTCATCATTAGAATGATATCCAACTAGCATTTAGAATATACCTCTAGGTAGCAATTGGCTCCCTTCCTTTGGATAAGCTCTGTCCTTTTTAGGACATCTTTTGAGAATGTAAATCTCCTAGAGGGGAGCACATTCAGGACCCAAAATCTCGGGGTGACTGAGTGTATCAGCAGCTTCTCCCTCATGGGAAGGTCAAAAGCAGGATCAGGGCCATGGAACCTAAGGAAGAAGGTAGGATAAAGACACAGGAATGAGAAGACAGAGGTTGGCCAGTGCCACTGACGGGAGAGGAAGAGTTGGGTGCTATTCCCATGTCTATGGCTGACCTGCTGCATGGTCTGGAGCTAACCATCCCCTTCTTTGGCTGGTTTCAATCTCTTCTTCTGCTAGATGGGAAGAGTAATTCCATTTCTGTCTCCCTTTGCAGGGCTATTGTGAAGGTCAAATCAGGAAATGGATAGAAAATGCTCTGAAAGTTCTAAGGGGAGTGTGTGAAAATAGTGTAGACAATCTCTGTAAATAACCTCACTTTTCACTCATCCACTATCGTCTAGGCATCATCATCCCACCCCAAGCACAGAGGAGGTTCCCTGTTCTCTAAGGACCTTCTGAGAGAGAGAGCTGGGTGAAGGCATCTCCAAGACAAGCTGCTCTTCCAGTGAGGACTGCTTTGAATCTTTGCCTCAAGATGGCGCTTTCTGGTCTTCTATTCGAGTCATAGTGTAACATCAACAGCCCAGATTTTGGAGTTAGAAGAGCTGGGTTTGAATTCTGATTACGCTGTCAATTCATTGTGTGACCTTTACAAAATCACCTAATTTCTTTGGACTTCATGTTCCTTATCTGCAAAAAAGTCTTGGATTAAATAATTTCTAAGGTTTCTTTTAACTCTGAATCCTATAAAATCTCTTTAATCAAATACCTTATAACAATTCTGGCCAGAAACTCTACCCTTTGATTCTACTTCCTCCGAAGGACTCCCTGGATTTGGTGTTATAAGGATATCACTGTGACTGTGTTGCTCAGATTTAAAGAAACGAAATCATGCAATTACAGAAACATAATCACTGATTAATTGGGAAGAGTCCTCAAAGTCCTTTCTAGGATGCCACACGGCATTACCATTAAGACCTACTCCCAAATCCCTGGACAGGGCTCTGTAGTCATGCTCCTGCTGGGACTAGAGACTAAGTGTCCTAGGCATCAAGGATAGAATGGGGAGAAAGGGATGCTGTTTCTGTGTTTGTCTGGAGAGTTATAGGAGAGGCTGGGATTGAGATATTGAGTCACAGACCTGGTGATTGCTCTTCAGGTAACAACATGGGAAGGGAGAGCTGTGTGTGTGTGTGTGTGTGTGTGTGTGTGTGTGTGTGTGTGTGTGAGAGAGAGAGAGAGAGAGAGAGAGAGAGAGAGAGAGAGAGAGAGAAATAGAGAGAGAGAGAGTGAGAGAGAGAGAAAGGGAGAGGGTGATAGAAAGAAAGGGAGGAGAAACAAAGAGACAAAAAGAGAAATAGAAGGAGAGAGGAGAGACAGAGAAATAGAAGGAGAGAGAGGAGAGGAGAGGAGAGAGAGGGAGAGAGGGAGGAACGGAGCGGGGGAGAGAGTGAGAGAGAAACACCTACATGTAAACTCTGGCTTCAACATTCCCTACCCCCACACTGCTTGTGTGGAGCTGGGACTGAGAGCCACAGAAGAAATCCAGTTAATGCTGAAAGGGGGGAAGTAGAAGTCAGGGTCCACTGTGCCTTGGGTTATGGTCCCTTAACTCTTAGAGACACTACAGTGACCGAAACACTGAAAGTTAGAGCTTGAAGGGACCTCAGAAATGACCTACTACAGCTCACTTATTTTACAGATAAAGAACTTGAGAAATAGGGAGAGAAGGTGCTTTGCCTGTGATTGGAAGTGGTGATGTCCTGCCTTTTGCCTGGTGGAGACAGTGGAGGAGATTAAGCCTTTGGGAATCTATCCTAGAAGCATCTGCTGAGGTGGCGTTGGACACTGCAGAGACCTAATTAAGGCAGGGTGGTGGGAGCTTTTCCTCAGGATTCCAATGTTGGGGCACTGCTTCCTCTATGCCTTGCTGCCATCCCCAGGCCTAGCAGCCCTCTGCTGGATCCATGCACTGTGGTGCCATAAATGTTCCACCATTCTCCTAGGTCTTACCTTTTGCCAAATGGGTCCTACCTTACCAGGGCTTCTGCCACTTGCTGTTCTTCTCTCCAACTGACTCCTGAAGGTTGCCTGGTGCTATTGTGCCCAACTGGATAGATGTCCTCTGTGTACCCCCTCTCGACTGAATTTTCCCAGGGTACCAGAATTCCTAGTTATGATTCTGCCTCATTGGGTTTCAGTCTCCCCATCTGTAAATTATGTATGCGCATGTGTGCGTGCATGTGCATGTGCGTGTGCGTGCGTGTGTGTGTGTGTGTGTGTGTGTGTGTGTGTGTGGTTGGTTAGATGATCTAGAAAACTCCTTCCAGATTTGACATCCTGTGGTTATGTATAAAATGGTCCTGGAGGAGGCTAGAGAGATACAGGGGGCCAGTGATTTGGGGGTGTCCAAAACCAGGCCAAGGGGTTAAAAGTTAAGTTGGTAAGGTCTGCAAGGGCTCTGTGGATGATAGAACAAGGGGAAACCTGCTATTTACTCTAAAGCATATATTGCTGGGACTTCTTCTTCTTCCCCCTACTTCTTTCAAATGATTCATAAAAATTTCTCCCAAATTCATCACCTACCATGTTGTGTATTCTATATGGGCCAGGAGCCAAAAACAACACCCGCTCTTACTTTCGATTTTGTAAAACACTTCATCAATAATGCAAGAGCTGCTGTTCTTAGGATGAGCCATGGGGGTGGAGAGAAGGTTATACTGCCCATACTGAGCTGGCATACCAGCATCTCATTTGCTGTCTGTCCCCCACCACCACTTTGGCAGCATCTGCTGAAACTATCACAAAACTGAAAGTGCATTTGACTTGGCGTCAGGAGACCTGGGTTCCAGGCCCACTCTGCTCCTCACCTGTTCTGCGATTTTATGCAAATCTCTTCTGTTCTCTGGGCCTTAATTTTTTCCTTTGTAAAACAGGTAGAAAATAATCCTGGATTTGAAATAAGCTCTTCTGGCTAGGGGTTCAAATCTTGGCTCTAACAGTTACCACCTATGCAATCTTGAGTGGGTCACTTAGTATCTAACTAGTTTCTGGGTCTCCTAACTCCTTAATCCAGGGTTTTGTTTACTATAATCTGAATATATTGATCTAGGTGCCTTCACTTTAGCAACTGCATACTCCACAGGCCTTTGCCTGAGGCCTCTCCCATTCTAGCCAGACCTCAGTCCTTAGCATATGCCCAGAGCAGACCTCCCCAAGAGGATAATAATTTATTTTACTCTCAGACCTTGTCCTCTGTATGGTTTCTGGGCCTTGCTAGTGGTTGGGTGGTGGAGGTTTATGTGTACATGTGTGTGGTAGGGATCACATTTTCTTAAATGTTCTTCCCTTCCCACTGGTCCCACTTCTAAAAATAGAAATTCATTTAATGAGAATGGTCAACAATTCAAATGAACTCAATTTAGTACCTATTTATGGACTGCTTACTATAACACAAGAGTGTATGCTAAATTTGGGGGCAATACATATAGACATGCACAGAGTAGACCCATTGCAGGGACCATACTCAAAGCCTTTTTGTCTTGGCAGGATCAGCTAAAGCTTGGCTTCTGCTGTCATAGACTTTGCCAAGCTGGTGTCACCTCCAGAGTATGATGACGCAGTGTAGAGTTGGTTGGCTAAATCTTAAATGTGGGTTGAATAAATAGAATATAAGCTCCGTGAGGGCAAGAGCTATCTTTTTTTGGTCTTTTTAACATCAGCACTAGTACTGTATATGACACACAGTATCCACTTAGTAAAGTCTTACTGAACTTAATTGAGCTGTGCTGAACTGAGTTGAATCTTTATGTAGCATCTATTAAGTGCCTAGTCTTATTCTAGGGCTGAGAAGAGAGGATT
The DNA here is from genome assembly GCA_028627135.1 of Pseudochirops cupreus. NCBI lineage: Eukaryota > Metazoa > Chordata > Mammalia > Diprotodontia > Pseudocheiridae > Pseudochirops > Pseudochirops cupreus. Next base: position 317,093,023 of record CM053583.1, on the reverse strand, counting down.
TTTATCATCTCAGGCCTCTCTGTTCAGCCTCCCAAGACCTCAGGGACATCAAATTGGGCATGGGGCATGGGAAGGGAAGGAACTGAAAAGCTGGGGCATGAATGTGTGAGGATGCGAGTCTCAGAAACTCCATCCAAGGTCAACACTCAGAGCTGTTTATTGTGTCTTCCATCTGCAGAGGAGGAAGAACAGGCCCAGCCCAATGGCTTTGGAGCTGGAGTCTGAATGAAGGGACATGCTAGCGGCATAGGGGGCTGGCCACAAGGGCTACTAGGGAGAAGGAGTTGGGATAAAACAGTTCTTCAGGTCCCTTCCAGTATGACAATCTATACAACTAATTCTGACACTTCCCTTTTCACTCCTTCAGGAACTCAATGTGAGTCAAGCAAGGCTGCTGAGTACACCAGGGGGTTTCTTCTTTCTTTCTGTCTCCCCCTTTGGGTTCCTTTCCTTCTACTGTAGGTCTGAGATTTTGTATCTCTCCCTCAAACTCCATTCCCTTCAGCTATCTAACAGTGAAAACCCTCAGCATCAACTGAGTGATTCAACAAAGCATGTCAGAGCTTGAAAGGGCCCTTAGAAAGTACAATCCAGAATGTCAGAGCCAAAAGGAGAATTAGAACATAGAATGTCAGGGTTATTTTGCTGGTAGAAAGCAAAGTCCAGAGAAGGGGAGAATCAGACAGCAGGTAGGTGACATAATCAGGACTGGAACCCAGGCTTCCTAACTCCCTGGCTGACCATCTTTCCATTATATCATGCTGCCTCCTGTTGACCAGCAGGTTACCACAAATGGGTTCACAACTTCTGAATGGTAAAACTGTTACACCAAATGGAGTGGGCTTTGGCTAGGCCCTTCTGTGACCCCAATAAAGTCATGGTTGTTTACTAGAATTAGGATTAATAAGTACCCTTAAGGTAATAGCACAGTAGAAAATTATGTGAAAAACAAAACTATAAAATAAGGAAGGGGAAAGAATCCAGACACACAGAGTCTCAAGTTGCCACAAGTCACATAGACCCTGTTTTGACTCCTGGACTGACTTGAAATCCTAAAGTTTTGTGGATAAAAGCCATCTCTGAGAGGGGGTCATCACTCCTCTGACTTGGCAAGACTTCATTCTTTTGAAGGATGATGTTTCTCCTGAGGTTGAGGACATTTCTCTGTGAGAAATGAGGTAGGCTAAAGATCCTATTTAGTTGACAGCCCTCCCTAATTTTCATCATACACTAATATTCTTATGTCCTTTTAAATGTTAATAAAAGTATAATGAATGCTTTTTGAGTTTGAGTGCTCATTTCAACCACATTTAGAACCTAAGGCCCCTCACTATAATACGGACAATCTACCATAGAATCTCCCTTCCTCCAGGGTACCTTCCTGGTTAACGACATTGAAATGAGCAGGAGGGAAGGCACAAAAGCAAGTTCACGTACTCTGGTCCATAATTGTACATACTTATGAAATTAATAAGTGAAAGCCTCAGATCTTCTAACATTTCATGGTTAATATCATGGAAGTGATGAACATGTAAATATTTAATTTTTCCTGCCTTCATAAAGATCATTCACTCCATGGAATACTATTGTGCTGTAAGATATGACAAGTAGGATTCTTTCAGAAAAACCTGGAAAGGCTTAGACAAACTGATGCAAAGTGAAATGAACAGAACCAAGAGAACATTGTACATAGTAATGACAATACTGCACAATGATCAACTGTGAGTGACAGTTATTCTTAGCAATATAATGATCTAAGACAATTTCTGTGATGCTATTCCCCTCCAGAGAAAGAACTGATGGAGTCTGAATGCAGACTGAAGTATATTTTAAAAAACAACAACATTATTTTTCTTGGGTCTGTGTTTTCTTTCACAATATGACTAATATGGAAATATGTTTTGCATGACTGCACATGCATAACCTATGTCAAATTACTTGTCTTCTCAATGAGTGGAGAGAGAAGGGAGTGACTTTGGAATTCAAAAAATTTAAAAAGAATGTTAAAAATGGTTTTTACATGTCATTGGAAAAATGTTTTTTAAAAGATAATTCACTCCATGGAGCATGTTCAAAATGGAACTTATCTTCCCATCGAAATCTTCCCTTTTCCCTGGATTTATTTTGGTTGGTGAGACCACTATCTCCCTGTTACCTAAGCTCCAAAACTAGAGGTCACCTTTGACTCACAGGCTCATAGGTTTGTAACTGGAAAGGATGTCAGAGGTTATCTTGTTCAATCTCCTCATTTTAAAGATTAAGAAACTGAGTCCCTGAGGTTAAATGATTTGCCCACACATGTAGTAAGAGGCAGAATTTAGGCCAACTTATTCCAAATCCAGTATTCTTTCTGCTGTACCAACTATCTCCAAGGACTCTTTCTGTCCTGAGCTAGAGCCAGTCTTGAAAATGTGGGAAGATCGATCTTCACAGAATTCTGGAATCTCAAAGCTGGAAGCTAGTTCAGAGGTCATCTCTCACTTAGCTAGAATCTCCTTTATAAACAACCCTTAGCACAGACTCCCTGGCATTGATCTTTAAGTGTTTGGCTTGTGAGAATTCATGTTATCTCCCATGGGAGACACACTGAGAGCTTCTTCAGTGCAGAGAATTTCATCTCAGACTTCTTCGTGTCCACCATTGTGCCCCTTGAAGGGGTGGGCATGCAAAAGTGAAAACACACAGGGAATGAAAGAGAACAAAACAAACAAAAGAGAGTAGAATAAGAAGACCAGTTGGAAGGAATTAGGGATGTTTAGAGAAGAGAAAAGATGCTGAAGAAGATAGCACTGGGGGGCTGTGCATCATCACTGATCTTAAAATATCTGAGGGGGCCATCATAGGGAATGAAGATTAGATTGCACTTGGTCTAGGAGGAGAAAACTTGGGCAGCAGCAAGGAGGTAGGTTTCAGGAGTCAGACTTAAGCTCAGTATGATGAAGAAATGCCTAATAACAAGAGCTGTTCAAAGATAGGATGGGTTGCTTTAGGATGTGAGTTCCCCATCCCTAGGCATGATTAATTAGCTGCTGGCTGACCACTTGTAAAGATGCTATGGAAGGGAGACATGCTGTAGGTATAGGTTAGACCAGAGGACATCTGAGTTCTCCCCACCCCAACAAGTCTGAGTTGTCATTATTTCCAGATCCCTTGGCCTCCCAAGTCAAGGAGGGCAAGGTAAACCCTGTGGAGAAATGAGTGGGATAGGCTCCTAATTGGCTATTCCCACTCCTCTCTCTATATCAAGGTAGGGGATTAGCAGTCTTTCAGAGGTTAGGCAGCTGCTACCTAATTTTCAAAGGCAAGCCCTTCCTGATACCCTTTGATCACATTCTGCCATTTGGAGATTCATAGAAATATAGACTGCCCAAACTAGACATGACCTTGAAAGCCTGTAGCACAGCTTCCTTAGAGAATGCATGTGAGGAAGTGAGAAAGGAAGTGACTTATATGTGGATACACCTTGAGTTAGTGGCAGAGGCAGGACCTGAAGCCAGCTTGCCTAACTTCTAAAATCACTGAATTTTGGAGCTGAATGGGACTCTGCCATCACCCTGACCAATGCCTGCCAGAAAGCATGAATCCTTGTTATAATGTTCTAGAAAAGTAGTTTGTGTCTATAAACTACTCCATCCAGTGATGGAGAACTCACTACCTACTACATTCCATTGTTGAATATCTTTCTCTACCACATTATGGTTTAATTAGCTCAATGTTGTTGTTGTTGTTGAGTCATTTCCAACTCTTTATCATCCTGTTTGGGGTTTTCTTGGCAAAGATACTGGAATGATTTTCCATTTCCTTTTCCAGTTCATTTTACAGATGAGGAAACTGAGGCAAACAGAGTGAAGTGACTTGCCCAGGGTTACACAGCTAGAAAGTGTCTGAGGTCAGACTTGAATTCAGGAAAATAAGTCTTCCTGACTGCAGGCTGGATATTCTATCCACTGAGCCACCTAGCTGCCCTATTTGGCTCACCAGATTTTCCGAAGGGTCAGTTAGATGGCATGGTGGAAAGAGTGCTGTGCCTGCAGTCAGGAAGACTCATTTTCCTGAGTTCAAATCTGGCCTCAGATTCTTACTAGCTGTGTGACCCTGGTCAAGTCACTTAACTCTGTTTGCCTCAGTTTCCTCATCTGTAAAATGAACTGGAGAAGGAAAACCACTCCAGTATCTTTGCCAAGGAAACCTTAAATGGGGTCACTTAGAGTGGGATATGACTGAACAACAACAGCAAAGATACAGTCTTTAAAATGCAACTACCTTCTGGGAAGTTTAAACCTTGTCCTCCCATGCCTACTCTTCCTTCTCATTATCATTCTTATTTCCATAATGATTGCCTTTTGCAAAAATGTTTTCCTGGGAACATCTCCTGGTGAGATAGGTGGTGCCACAATTATTAGCCCATTTTACAACTGATAATATTGAGCCTCACAGAGATGTAAAATGTCCATGTATGACACTAGTAAGTGTCATATTTTGGAGTGGGTCTTTCCAACTATAGTACATTGCCTTCTGGAAGAAGTTCTAACCTTCAGGGCTATATTGAGACTATTTTATGACAGCCTCTACCATCCCCTATTCAAAGAGTTAACCAATAAAATCTATTATGGTAGGGACTAGTTGACAACTTCTTTCCATCCCTTCCATAATGGGGTGGTTCCATAGGATCACAGATATAGAGCTGGGAGGGATCTGAGATACCACCTAGTCCAACCACATCATTTTACAGATGTAAGAAATTGAGGTCTAGAGAGGTTAATTGACTTGTCTAAGGTCATATAGATAGTAAGTGTCTGAAGTAGGATTTGAACTCATGTTCTTCTGACTCCTACCCATTTCATCTTATTGGCTCACACTCCTGCTTCTAATTAAAGTGCCTGATAATGGTTACAAAAGAGAACAAACAACGAAGGAGGCAGGCAGTAAAAATCCCATTAGATTTCCAACACAGTCCCTAGGCAGCCCAGGGACTCAACTGAAGGAATCCCAGATTGGAGTCAAGAGACTTGGTTTTTGATCCCAGCACCATTTTGCCAATAACTTTCCAACTGGTCACGGGAAAGTCACCTCCATCTGCGTGCCTCAATTTCTTGGTCTGTTAAATGGGGATAAGAAGCCATATTCTGCCATCTCTGAATCTCAGAAAACAAAAAAGTCATGAAGCTGGAGGATATGGTGGAACCAGGACCTGAACCCAGATCTCTTGACTCCCAGTCTAAGATCATTTCACCTGGTATGGTCTCGTGGCTATAGATCAATGGAATCTCTTAAGAAGGTTTAGGTGGATACATCAGCTCTCACTAGAGCACTAACAAATTAATTTTACAATTAAACTAAACTAATTAAGTTAATTAAAGCAATGACAAAAACAAAGAAATTGGCAAGGATTGAAGCCAGTTTCTAGCTGTTGATAGCAGTCAGTCAGCAAGCATTTAAGCATTTACTGTATGCCAGGCTCTATGCTAAGTGCTTCAAAGATTTTTTGTATGAACAGATCCTCTATCAACATCCTTACTTTGTTGGTCACCAGGTTCCCCCTTGGTCTTCATTATTTCACTCCAAGTCAGTAGTTTATCACTGACATTTATCTCCCTCTCTACCCACACTCCAGTGCCCAACCCTGTCTGTGCTATCATAGACAAGACTAGGACACATATCCCCTGCTCTCATCTCTCACCTCTTTTTCATAGGTTCTTAGAAAAGCTTGAGAGTTCATGTCATCCTATCCTCTAATTTTTTGGAGGAGTAAACTGAGGGTCAGAGAAGTGACTTGCCTAAGGTCACCACAACATTAAGTGGTAGAGCCAGGATTTGAACCTGAGTCTTCTGATGTCAAATCCTGTGATTTCTACCCTACGGCACACTGTCCTGACTCCTCAAGACTATAGAGAAGGGGTTGGCTAAGTAGGAATATTCACAGATGAGGAAACTGAATCCCATAGAGGCTGTATCAGGTGTGTGTAGCAGAAAAAGAGTGGGAGTAGAATGCAGTTTGTTCAATCCCTGAGCTCTCTGTCAGCCAGGATAAAGATGTTTGGGATGAAAAAACAACAACAACCAGGTTTTGATAGGAAGCACATGGATTTCTTAATCACAACTGCCTCTGAGTTATCTGCTCTCTTTACAATCACATCTCCCATCTTCCCTACACACATACCCACTGCTATAGATAGGCCAAGTCCCTTGCTAGGCAGGAATGAACTACTTACCATTCCTGATTCTGGATCTTTGGTCTTAATGCTCTGACATTAGGAATACTTTCCCCTCTCCCTTCCCCAACCTAGATTTTCATTATCCTTCAAGATCCAACTCAAACTCTCCCTCTTCTCCGTCTGCTTTCCCCAGCAACTCTGGCTGATTCAGACTTTGTTTCCACTCCCACTGCTGCCAGCCCAGCTCAGACTCTGATCACATTTAGCTAGGACTGTTGTCAGAATCTGATTTCTGGTCTTCTGGCCTCCAGTCTCTCTCCATGTAATCCCTTGTGCACACTGTCAGATTAAGCTTTATAATTTATCATCATCTGATTTGCTCATCCCCTGGGTTAGAAACTCTCAGTAGCTTCCCATTGCCAACAGGATAAAGGAGCTTGTGATCAATGGTCTTCTATAAACCATCTCCCATTGACCTTTTTAAAAATAGTACCTCCCTTTAATGCATTTCAACCAAAGTGGACTAATTCCCATCCCTTGTTCTCATCTCATCTCACCCTTGAGCAGGCCAGGTGTGAGTTCCCCCGATCCATTTCTGCCTATTGAAAAATCCTTCCCTTCTTCAGGACCCCAGACCAGGTGCCAGATCCATGAAGCCTGTCCTTCTCACTTTCTCCTCCTAGCCCCACCCCAGCGGGAAGGGACATGTCCTTACTTAGATTTCTAGTTCCTTTTTGTTTGCCTCTCCAAACACACTCGTATATCACATTCTAAAATGCCTTATATTTATTCAAGTTTATTTCTCATATTCCTACTAGACTATGAGGTACCTGAAGTCAAGGCCTGTGTCTTGCACCCAGGAGTGGTGCCTTGTACATTGTAGGTACTTAAGGAATGTTTGTTCGACTGAATTAACACTTACTGTTTGAGACATGCACAGTCCAGGCCGTGAGCACCCAACATATCAGTTCCTGTATCCAAGAGCATGGGCCTATATCTCAATTCCAAGCTTTGTACAGGGCCCTCTTGAGACACTTGACTCCTTGTGGGCCTCACAGCTTGGGCGGTGGCTATATTCGTGTTCTCCCAGGATAACTCAGCCTAGCTCTGGCTGTTGATGTTGAAGATGTCTGGTCCTTTCCTTCAGTGAGGGATGATGGAAGAAAGTTTATATTCTTAGCATTCTACATCCTGGATTCCTTCACTTGTAGCCAGGGCCCCCACAAACATTGTCAAAGGATTCGGGTTCCTGGTTTCTTATATTTTTCAAAGGATAGAATGAATTTCTTAGCAACAGGTGTGTCTGGAAAACCTTATCTCCCTTCCTGCAGGGGAGACATCATTTGTCCTTCTATGGAAACTTTTTGCTTTAATCCCAAAGAATAATGCAACACTATCTTTTAGCCCCATGAAACAGGGTGAGATTGACCTGGGAAGGCTGCTTCAAAGAAGTGACCTAAAAAAATCAGGTTCTTGAGATAACGGAAAGAGAAAGCAGTTCGTGCTCCTAGACTCCCTCCTCCTCCCCATGATTTTGCATTATTTTTCATATATTTTGCCTTTATCTGTGTATATGTTGTTTTCTCCCCAGTAAAACATAAACTTCTTTTGTTTATCCTTGTATCTCTAGCACCTAACAAAATGCCTGGCAGACAGAAAGCACTTAATAAATGCTTATTAAATTGAATTCAATTCAGGTTTGAAAGGAGGGGAAAACATTCCAGATTTATTCATTTAAACATGTGCTGTTCATTCATGATATTTTCTGTTTACCTGTGATCATTCTTATCTCCTTTACTTGACTTTGAGTTTCTTGAGGTCAGGAATGCCTATCTAATTTATTATATACTTCTTCTCAGTTCAGAGAGCATAGCATCCTGCACAGAGTACTTACCAGCTTGCTGAATGAATGAACCAATGAAGGGCTCATCTTCCCTACCAGTCAGTTCATACTGGAGGAGCCAAAGATAATTAAGATTGGTCCCTCCTTTAGGAAGCTTATAGTCCAGATAGCCTTGTGGATGAAATAAAAAAAAAAGGGAGATGAAACAAGGATATTAATAATTATAATGCAGGGTAGAATGTTATATGGGCAGCTAAGTGATGCAGTGGATAGAGCACTGGGCTTGGAATTAGGAAGATTCATCTTCGAGTACAAATCTGGCCTCAGACACTTATTAACTGTGTGACCCTGGGCAAGTCACTTAACCCCGTTTGCTTCAGTTTCCTCATCTGTAAAATGAGCCAGAAAGGAGATGACAAACCACTCCAGTATCTTTCCCAAGAAAACTCCAAATGGGGTCACAAAGAGTTGGACACAACTGAAAACAACTGATGAGGAACAACAGAATGTTATAAGGGCTTTAAGAGAAGTACAAATATCCATGAAGGCAGAGGAGGGATTACTCTCTTCTGGTCAGGGTTGTTCAAGGAAGGTTGCATTTCACAGATGGGGAAACTGAATGGAGAATATCTGATCTGGACCTTGAAGAGCAGGGAGGTATCAATACGAGATGATATTCGGCTTCAGAGGGAATATTCTGAGTGAATGTAGATGCAGAACAAAGATGGAGAACAGTCCTGTTTGGTTGGAGTGTGGGGGATGTTAGGGAGAACAGTGAGAGATAAAACTATAAAGACAGTGAGATGTCAGGTAATAGAAAACCTCGAATGATACCATAAGGATTGTGAACTATATCTGTAAAAATGAAGTGGCTCTGAGAAGGGTAAGGAAAGTCTTGATAAGATCTTATGGGGATGGAAGGGGAGCTGGTTTTGAAGTAAAGAGGTACTAGGTTTAAGACCCACCTCTGTCATATGATGGCTGTGAGGGCACCTGTCAGGGCCCCCAGGGCAACTCTTATTTACAGAGAAGTTGCTGCTCTTCATTGACTGAGAGATTTCCTCACTGGGGAGTTCCCTGGGAACATAAAATCACGAGCTCAGGACAACACCACCAAAGGATATTTTTCTATATTACAAAATCATAGGAATTAGAGTTGTAAAGTTTCATAGAAATCATCCAGTCCAACGTGGCTCAAGAATCAGGAGATCTGAATTCTAGTTCCATCCTTGACACCAACTTGCTTCATGACTTTAGGCAAGTTCATTTCCTCACCCTGGGTTTTAGTTTCTGTGCTTCTATATATGATTTCCTACATTTTGCAAAATGAAGAATTATCTTATTTGAGAGACCATGGAGGTGGACTGAACTGAGATTTAGACCAGGAAGGGACTTTAAAGATCACAATCCAATCCCCTCATTTATAGAGGAGGAAGCTCAGAGCCAGACAGATTAAGTGATTTGATCATGATCACTCGGTAAACATGTCTTCCATATAATCATGGAGCTCTTTGAAAGCAAGGACCATTTTTTGCCTTTCTTTGTACCCCAGAGTTTAGCATAGAGTCTGGCACACAGTAGGTGCTTCATAAAGATTTCCTGATTTTAAATCTAATGTGCAACCTACTTCACCACAAACATCTCCTTAGTAAAACTGGTCCCTGAAACCCTTTCATGCGTTAATACTCTGAATCTTTTAATCCTCCAAGATTGGAAAGAGGTGACATAAACCATGTTGGAAAGAAAAATCATACTTTTAGACTGAAGAACCTGCTCTGAAGAAGGGGAAATTGTGCTTTTTTAACTGAAGAATCCATCTGGTCTTGGCACAGCAGTAAGTGGTAGACACAGAGAGAGACCAGCGTTATGCCTATGCATGAATCAAAATGATTGTTCTGTGGGTTGTGTTAACCCAGGAATAACCTATTTCACAAGTTTTCACTTAAAAGTTATTAATAATGCCTTGTAGACTCTTGGATCATGGGATCAAAAGGATGGCTAACTAGACACTTTTCCCAGTTGCCACTAATTTTCAACTCCCCCCACCCTAAAGGAGAATTACTCACTAGATGTAGAACAGCAATAGCTGAATCCACAGAACAAAAAAGAGAAGCCTAGTAAGTTTAAATACTTATTAAGTAACACCAAATTAATCAATTGGAGAATGGCTGAACATATGATTGTGACGGAATATTACTGTGCTATAAGAAATGATGATCAGGATAATTCTAGAAAAACCTGGAAAAACTTACTTGAACTGATGCAAAGTGACATAAGCAGAACCAGGAGAACATTGTACATAGTAATGATAATGTTGCACAATGAAGAACTGTGAATGACAGCTATCCTCAGCAATACTATGATCTAAGACAGTCCCAAAGGACTCACAATGAAGCATGCTATCTGCCTCCAGAGACAGTGCTGATATTGACTGACTGCAGACTGAAGCATGTTCTTTCTTCCTTCCTTCCTTCTTCCTTCCTTCCTTCCTTCCTTCCTTCCTTCCTTCCTTCTTTTCTTCTTTTCTTTCTTGTTTGAGTCTTCTTGTACAAAGTGACTAATATGGGAACATTTTATGTGATTGCCCGTGTATAATCATTATCAGATTACTTATGGTCTCAGGGAGGGGAGTGGGGGATAGAATTTGGAATTTAAAACTTTTTATAAAAACAAACTTCAAAAATTGTTTTAACACGTAATTAGGGGAAAATGAAATATTATAAAAACAAAACAAAACAAAACACAAATTAGCACTCACTCAGCACCCCTCCTCTACCATTCTTTAGGCTCTGGAACCAAAACACAAATCAACCTATGACCTTATGCCTGGGGTCGATAATGAGGTTCTTTCCTTTCTTTTTGTAGAGATTTTACTGATACAGTTTATTCCCTGTCTGCTCTCCACCGAGCAACAAGTAGCAAACACTGATTCAATGGCAACATGTACTAACTTCTCTCTGGGGTAGCCCCTAGGTTAGGGTCCCTTGAGGTTTCAGAGACTTTGTCCTGAACAACATTCTATCCTACTACTCTGGAAAAAGGTAGTAGTAGTTAGAAAGAGAAAAGAGGAGATTTAAAGAAAGAAATGGAGTAGGGAGCCAGAATTCAGCTGTACAAAGGTGAATGGAGTCCAAATAAGGCCAGTCCTGATTCTTGAGCAACTACTTAAGGCAAGGATTTAAGGTAAGAATGGTGAAACATAATCCTTCACCTTGAGAGGAATCTAAGAAAGCTTTGCCTTCTAGCCCTAGGAGTTTCCTCTTTAGCAAAGAAGGAAACAGAAAGTGATTGATGAAGGAAACAAGGAAAAAAGACTGAAATAACAAAGATCTCAAAAAGAGGGAAATTCAATAAAAACCCAGAGCACATACATATAAATCAACTGAGAAGAAGATCCTAAAACTAGAAGGAAAGATAGGCACTAACACTTCAAATAAATAACTAAACTCTCTTCACAAATATTACAAGATGAAAGTGAACCAATGCCTAATGAAACACAGAACCCAGTGGAATCTCAAAAAAAAAAATACATTCCAGAATGGTTTGAAAGAGAAATTAAACCCATAAGAGGAGAAATTAAGAATGGATCTATGTCAGAAGTCAAAGCTCTCAGTGCAAAAATTTGAAAATAAAACACTTCAATGAGCAGATTAGCCATAAAAAAAAAATGAATCCATAGTAGGAGGTTTCTTCAAAGAAACAAAAGAAAGACTTAATAAATTTGGAATACAAAATTATTCAAGTAGATAAGATCTGTCAGAAGAGAAACAAAAGGCAGCAATGTTAAGAGTGTGCATGATCTCAATACAAGACAAAGCCACTGACATAGAAGACAAGATTCATAAAGGCAACTTAAAGATCACAGGTCTCTACTTCCCTCCATCATGACAAATAAAAAACCTGAACACCACGATGCTAGAATAATACAAGGAAACTGCCCAGAACTTCTAAATGTAGAAGAGAAAAATCATTAACTTAAGAAAAACCTTCAAGGAAAATAAAAAGTTGACAGATGGGATTTTGGGTTAATCAAAACAGTTTAAGCAAAACTAATTGTAGGGAGAAAGTATTGATTCAAAAGAGGAAGAAGATTAAAACATTATGGGAGATACAAATGTGGTAAAACTCAAGCCGAACTCTTGTAACTTTAAATATCCAATAACAAGCACCCAATAAAATGAAAGAGATATAGAATTGATAGGAAAGCAAAACCCTGTAATCTACTGTTTCCAAAAAATTCACTTAAAAAGCAAAGTTATAAAGAGGATCAAAACGAGATTCTGGAACAAAAATTACTCTGCATCAGGAGAATCCAAAACAGCAGGAGTGGCAATCAAACTGTCAGACAAAGCAAAGATAAAAATCCACGATGTCAACCAAGATGAATAAGGAATTGTTTTAAGGAGCCATAAACAATGAACCAATACCAACTGTATACATATCCATGCCAAATAATCTCCTAAATATATTTGTCTAACTTCATATGGGAAAAATTAAGGGAACTGCAAAAACACATCTGTCCAAATACAATAGTAGTGGGAAACTTCAATGGTCCTTTATCAAAGATAAACAGATTTTTGTAAAAGCATATTAAACAAAAAGGAAAATATTGGACTGAAAAACTGTTTGAAGAGTAAGAGCTAAAAGATTTATGGCACTTTCTCAATAGGACCACTAAAGAATATACGTATTTCTCAGTATCACTTTTACAAAAACAGACTATATGTTAAGGCATTGAGAAATTATAAATAAATATAGGAAAGCAAACACTAAGTGTACCTTTCTTTTTAAAGGTGAAATAAAAAGTCATCTAATCGGGAAGCAGAGATAAAAGACAGAGACCTAGATGGAGATTGAATGAAATTCTAAACAATGAGTATGTCAGAGAAGAAATCATAGAAAGAATTAATATGTGAAAGACAATAATAATGATAAGACACCATATAAAAATTTCTGGTTTATCCTTATGCAGTCCTTAGAGGAAAAAATACATCTCTAAAAACATGCATTTAAAAAATAGAAAAACAGGAATAATGAAATGAATATGTAATTAAAATTAGAAATCCAACAAATAAACATGAATTCTTGAAAAAGTAAAGGAGAAATAAATTGGAAACTAAAATGACTCCAAAACTAATGAAACGAAATGTTGGTTCTTTGTAAAGACAAGAAAATTTATAAACATTTAGCCAACTTGATTAAAAATGGCAAAATGCCAAATTAACAATTTAAAAAATAAACAAAATAAAATTACAACCAATCCCTAAGACATAAAAAGAATTTTAAGAACCTACTATCATTTGCATGTCAGCAAAACTGAGAATTTAAAGTAAAAGATTATCTATTTTATATATGTATATACATAATTATAATATGTTTGTATCTATTTGTGTGTGTATATGTGTATGTATATATATGCATATATGTACACACATACACACACACAAAGAACAGAACATGAAATAGAAATTTTAAATAATTCGATCTCAGAAAAGGGGAATCTTGGTCCAGATGGATTTACTAGACAATTTTATCCACCTTTTAAAGACAAGTGAATACTTAAACCACACAAAATATCACCAAAATTGAGAAAGAGTGTGCTCTACCAAACTTTTTTTTTTATGGGATATAGTCTTAGTACTTAAACTATTCAGCATAAAATATAGAGAACTATAAACCAATATCATTAATGGATAAAAATCTTAAATAAAATCCTTGAGAAAAGATTACAATTGATTTATCCAAGAATCCTCCAGTACATTCAATTTAGATTTATTTCACAAGTACAAGGATGTTTCAACAGGAGGAAAACAATATAATCATTTTGAAAACTAAAATATCCAAAGCCATATCATTATATTAATAGATTCAGAAAAGCCTCAACAAAGTGCATTACTCATTTAGGTATAGGCACAGAAGGATCTTTTTTATATGACAAAAAAGTATCCATCTAAAATCAAAACCTAGCATTATATTTAATGGGGAAACATGAGAAGGTTTGTAAAGCAAAGATACTCTTTTTCTTGGCCGTTATTTGAAATGGTTCCAGAAATGGTAGCAACAGAAATAAGATAAAAAAAAGAAATTCAAGGCATAAAGGCAGGCAAAGTGGATATAAAACTATCTCTATTTGATGATGACATGATGATTTAGTTAGACAATTCTAGGGAATCAATCAAGAAACTAATTGAGACAAAAGTTTCAATAAAATTGTAGGCTATAAAGTAGCTTCCCCCACCCCAAATCAGTAGCGTTTTTGTATCACAATAACAAGGTAATAACAGAAAGGGAAGTTCCATTTGCAATAACAATAACTATAAAATGTCTGTTCAACCTACCAAAGTTCCTTTAAGACTTGTATAGATAAAATTACAAAACATTCCTTAAAGAAATGAAGAATACTTAAAATAACTGAACAGACATTCAATGTTCATGGCTGGACTGTGCCAATGTAATAAAAATGGCAATAATACCTAACTTAATTTATAGATTTAGTGCTATATTAATTAAACTACCAAAAGACTACTTTTCGGTTAAACAATATTCTTTTGGATTAATCCATCAATAAACATATATAAAGCACCTACTATGTGCCAGACACTCGGCTAAGCAAGTGCTGATGATACAAAAAGAGGCAAAAGAGTGGTCCTACAGTCTAATGGGGGAGACAACATATAAACAAATATATACATACATATATATATATATATATATATATGTATATATGTGTGTTTATCTATATATCCGTATAGCAAGCTAGATACAGGATGAATATGAAATAACAGATAGAAGGTGCTGGAATTAAGAGGGGTTGGGGAAGCCTTCCTGTATGAAGTGGGATTTTATTTGGGATTTAAAGGAAGCCAGGAAGGTCAGTAGTCAGACCAAAGGAGGAAGAGTTTTCTAGGAAAGGGAGATAGTCAAAGAAAATACCTGGAGCTGAAAGATGGGTATTTTGTTCATGGAACACCCAGGAGGCCAGTGTTACTAGATCAAAGAGTACATGTCAGGGAGTAAAAGAGAAGACTGAAAAGGTAGGAGGGGGGCCAGGTTATAAAGGGCTTTGAATGCCAAACAGAGCATTTTGTATTTGATCCTGGAGGCAATAGGGAGCCAGTGGAGTTTCCTGAGTAAGAGGGTAACATCAATGGACTTGTACTTTAGGAAAATCACTTCAGTGGCTGAATGGAGGATGGATGGGGGAGGGGAGGAGGGAAACTTGAGACAGCAGGCAGACCCAGCAGCAGGCTATTGAATAGTCCAGGGATACCTTTTGGAGGAATAAAAGATCTCAACTAACATGCGAAATAAAAATAAAACGTAGCAATGAAGGGGAAATAGCACTTTCATACCTCAAATTATTTTGTAAAAGAGTAATCGTAACAAAATTGGCACTTGTTAAAAAATAGAAAAGTAGGTCAATGAAACAAACTAGACAAGGAAAAATCATGACTAAATGAACTCAGATAATTGAATTTAGTGTTTTATAAATCTGAAAATATAAATTACTTAGGAAAGAACTTGCTATTTGACAAGAATTGCTGGGAAAGCTGGAAATCAGTTTGACAGAAATTAGGTTTACATCAATTTCTTACATCATATTCAACAATAAACTGAATATGGACATGTGAACTGAATGTGAAAGATTATGTCATAAAAATATTAGAAGAGAAGCAGATCACAGACTTTCCCCAACTTTGGATAAGGGATGAATTCTCAACCAGACAAGGATAGATGTGATTACAAAAGATAAAACACATGATTTCAATGACTTGAAACTGAAAATAATTTTTCATGGACAAAATTAATGCAACTTATATAAGAAGGGAAGAGCTGAAAAGGGGAAAATCTTTGTATCAAATATCTTGGAGAAGAATCGAATAGCCAAGATATATGGAACTAATAGAAATATATGACTAAAAGAAATTCTCCAATAAATATAATTGGACATATTATATATACAAACAGCTCTCAAAATAAGAATTGTGAACTATTATTAGGCATGTGAAAAAAATGTCCAAATCACTAATAATCAAAATCATAATCAAAATCAAAATAACTGTTAAATGTCACCTTACATTCAGCAATTTGGCAAAGTTAATAGAAGATGGAAATGATATTGAGTAGATGTCTAGTCCAAACCCCTTATAGGCATTGTGAAGTGGTGGGTACACTAATACATTATGGGTACAGCAATTTGGAATTATGTGAAGATAGTGACTAACTTTGACTCAGAGATTTCATTGCATGTCACACATTCCAAGGAAGCAAATGATAAAAAGAAAGGCTCTAGGTACACCCATATATTTATAGTGTCATCTTTTTGAGCTAACAAAGAATTGGGAACAAAGCAGATACCCATCAACTGGGAAATGGCTAAACAAATGAATGTTTTTGAATGATACTGTGCTATGAGAAATGGTGAATACACGGAAATGTTTACACCAGCTGATACAAAAAAGGGATAAGCAGAACCAGGAAAACAATATACACAGTGACTACAACAATGTAAAGACAGCAAAAAAATGAAGCTGAATGCTGCAAGATTATGATCACCAAACCTGGCCCCAAAGAAGAGATATAAGAACATATCTCCCCTATTTCAATGTAGGGTGTGGAACACTGCATATAATATCAGATTTTTTTGATACTTCAGAATTTAATGATTTTTCTACTCTTATTTATTTTTCACTATATGGGATAATTCTCTAGGAGAGGACAGGAAAGGGGTAAAGTGGGAAATATAGGTCATATAAAGCCATAGATAACAATAAAATTATTTTTAAAAATGACAAATTTTATAAACTTTTTTTCTAATGTGTTACTGTGGAAAAAATTCTAGATTTGGAATCAGAGGTCACTCACCACTTACTAAGGAGGTGATGGGCAACTTATTTCCTCTTTGGGACTCATTTTCTTTATTTGTTAAATTAGGAGGTTGGATTAGAAGATTTCTAAGGTCCCATCTAACTCCAAACCAATGATCCCCTCAAATCACTGTCATCTACAAGTTTGATTGTAATCAACTTTAGATGCTTTCTCCATAGTTACAAGCAGGTATAGAGAAAGATCTAGAATCCATGTAGAGCAACTCCAAGGTTCAACCTACCATACTTTACTGTTTAAACAAAAGTCTGATAAGCCATCTCATATCTGAAATGCAGTCACAACAAAAAAGAACATGGGGAACTTGAGTTCTGGTCCCAATCCTTAACTTCTTGTTTACCTTGGGCAACTCATTTCCACTTCCAAGGCTTCAGTTTTCTCCTCTATACTCTATGTGCTGCACAGCAGCATAAGTTAATTGTATGAATATTGTACACATTTGTCATATAAGTGTTGTGTAAGTTTAGATTTGTGTTTTTCAAAATTCCTTAAACTGTGGACTACCCATGTATCTAACATTTTGGTGAGTCGTTTAGTAAAGTGAACAATTACAGCCTCATTAAGGAAGCCCGGTGCTATGAGCACTAGAAATCATGGAACTTGGATGCTAACAAGGACTGTTTGATCCTGGACAAGTCTTTCTGCTTCTCTGGGCTTGAGTTTCCTCATCTCTTGCCTCTCAATATGGTGGTCTTTCTAATCACTAACCCTAGAAGTTAAAATCGAATCAATAATAATAATAATAATAATAATAAAAAGCCTTCCCCTTGCTAGGTAAGAAGTGATTCCTGCCATTAACATCGACCCTCTCCTTTATCTCCTTCTAATAGGTGGTGAGGGAAGGAGAGATGGTGGTGTGTGTGGCTGGAATGGGCCCATGTGCTACTGAAAGAATAAAGAGTATAGAAGAGAGGCTCCCTAAATTAAAGTGGCTCCCCATTACACTGTCCAGCCCTGACCTGTTCTTGGAAGGGTCTAATAGTTTGACCAAAGACATGGAAACTAGGACTTACGAAGCCTGCACCATCTTTCTGTTTTGCTGTCTCTTTAGACTTCATGATGCTTAAACTTCAGGGTAAATCTAATACTTCACCCCGGCATCTGCTCCCCTCCTCCTCATCATGGCTGCTGGATCCCTGGAGCAGCAGATAATGAGGGCTAAGTGAACAGCCAGTGTTCTGTTTGCTCAAACAGTAATTAGTATTAGGATTCCATTAGTGCCCGAGACTGTATGGAAAATGGTACAGAAGGAATGAAAATGAATTCTCAGTGCTTGAAGGGCCCCCACAGCCTCAAGTTGTCACAGAGTCCAGGGAGTTCCTCTCTTCAAGGGATCATGGTGCTGTTTTGAGTGGAGGATTTGGGTGATGAAGGGGATTCAGTGAATGGAAAACTCACTGCCTGGGAGCTGTGCCACTCCCTGACCTCTTTTAACCTAACCTGGGATTCCTCCAGTGTGAGAGTTTGACCCTGGTGTCCCTTTCCCTGAACCTCCCAACCTATATGCCTCCAACCTGGACACCTCATCTCCTTCAGCCTGGAGTGTTCCTCACCTAAAGTCTCTGCCCCAACTTGACTCCTTTACCTGGAACTCCTCCAATCCAGAGCCCCCAGTCCTGAACTACTTAACCTAATACCCTTCTCCTCCAACTTAATCCAAGATGCTACCAACCTCTGAACAACCTACCATAGGCTCCTTCCTAATTGTGACTCCTTGGGAAACTCTTAAACCCAGTGCCTTCTCTTTAACACAAGAACCTCTCTCCTAACACAGAAATTCCCTTTAACAGGACCCCCCCCCCCCAAGTCAGGGTCTCTCCCAACCAAGACCTTCTTCCAACTTGGAATACCTTATCCCAAGAATTTCCCAACCACCTAACCTGGGAATCTCCCAATATAGGACCTCTTCAACTTAGAAATTCCCAAACCTGTGGACTAACCAACCCAGAATTCCTCTCCTTCAACCCAAGATTTTCTCTTTAACATAGGAATCCCTCTTCTCAATCAGGATGACTATCAATCCATAGCTCCTAACTTAGGATCTCTCTAATGAAGGAACCCTCCCC
>CM053583.1:317062312-317073973 GCA_028627135.1 Pseudochirops cupreus | reverse complement strand
TATAGGAACTCTCTTTAACCTAAGACCGTCTCTACTCAAGAATCTTCCCAATATAAGAAGCCATCTCCTTAAAAGGAACTTCGAATCCTTGAGGACCCTAACTTAAGACACCGTCAACCCATGACCTTCCTATTCCAAAGAACTATCATATATAGGTCATAAAAATTTCTATGTCTATGTATAGATGTATACATAATATACACATACACACATAATATACATATACATACACACACACATATACTCCTTGCTTAGGCAAAAATCCAATTCCACCTTCTTATACTGCTACCTTAATATGTGACCTTTGGTAAGTCCTTTCCCTCTCAGTTTCAGGTTCCCCATTTCTGTGAGGGGCTGGAACTAGAATGATCTCTGAGATCTCATCCAGGTCTAACACTCTGTGGGTCTCTCCAAGGTGAGGCTACAAAGTTTAGAATGTATGCTCCCTGAGATCAGGATGGATCCATTCATTATATCTCTATCCCCAGCCCTTAGCAGAGTGCCTGGCCCATACCAAGTACTTAATGAATGCTTCTTTACTTCTGTTCTACCTTTATATGTTATAGTAGGGGCAATTAGGGACCCCTGGAGTTTTCCAAATAGAGGAATAACATGGTGAGATTTATCTTAAGAAAAATAGCCTTTATCTTAAGGAGAATAGTCCTGTAAAGCATGGACTAGAGTTTGGAGGGACTTCAGGAGGAGGAACAAATAGGAGATCTTTGTGATAGTCTGGACAAAAAGTGATGAGGGGGTGAATTAAAGTGGTCACTGCGTACATAGAGAGAGGGGGTGAGGGGCGCTAGGTGGTATGGAGAAAGAAATGACAAGATTTTGTATATTGCTGGATAACTGGAGTGAGAGAGAGTGAGGAAGTGAAGATAACAAACAGATGATGAATTTGGTAGCCCAGAAGAATGGTAGTGACTTCAGTAGAAACAGGGTTGTAAGGAAGTAGCTTGAATTGGGGTGGGGGTGGGGGAAAGAAGATAATGGGTTCTGTTTTGGGTATCTCTACCTTGAGATGGGTTTCTATCATTGACACCCATTGTGATCATTGATCACACAATCCTAAATCAAAACACATTGTGATCATCGATCACAGAATACTACATTTAGAGTTGAAAGGGTCCTTAGAGATAGATCACAATGATAATGAAATGATAGTTTATAAATCCTTCCTTTACATCCACCCTTTGAGGGTGTCAGAACAGGAGTTCTCCATGTTATAGAAGAGAGAACAGTGACTCAGAAGTGATGTTTTTAGCAAGTGGCAGAGCGGAGACTTTGAATTCAGAACTTCTGGGCCCATATCCAAAGAGCTAATAATGAATACACCACATCACCTCTACAGAGAGGTAGCAGACCAGAAAGCTCCTATTCCTGAAATTGTGGGGCTGACTTTTCTGGCCGATTTTTGTCAATGAGATCGATACTAATAATGATAGTTCACTTCTCTGTCAAAATATTAACGTTTACAAAGTACTTTCTTCTCAACTACTCTATGAGGCAAAAGCAAAGCATTAATTATTATTTGTTTTATAGATAGAGGCACCGAGTGTCAGATCAGTGAAGTGACTTCCCCAAGGCCACTTATGCAAGTAAGTATTGGAGCTAAGAGACGACACCAAGATTCTTGACTACAAGTAGCACCCTCTGTCTGCCACAACATGCTGCCTTTGTTACTTTCCGAAGGACTGTAAGCATTTTTCTTACGATTTTTTTCATCATCTTATTATAGTTTCTCCTATCTGTGCAAATGCACTTTAAATTTAAATAATTACAGGCAGATATTACAATTTTACTTTGGAACAAAAATCTTCATCCTGCTCTCTCTGTACGTGCAAATGTGCCACATCAATTGACACAGCTGGGTTTTTGATGCTTTCTTAAATTCCAGTCCTTCTAGTAAATTGGAATGGTTCAACCAAATCTCTAAACCTTTTTCCAGATGACGTCATGAAATCTACAGATTTTAGTTGTTTTCTGCCTCCTTCCAAGCTTTTTTTTTTCTTTTTTTCTTTTTCTTTTTTTGATATGCTAGGCTTCCTAGATCATCTGGGAAGAAAAACAGAGGGCCTGGAGGTGGACCGCCTTGGCCAACCAGTTCAGTGTGTGGGCCTATGGCAGCAAGTCTGGCTTTTGGCTCGCTTGGCTCGTTTTCCCACCGTGGCATTGTCAGGGCCACAGGTTATTGCATGCTTCTGCAATCCACTCACCAAGGAGGATTCATTATTTCCTGGCTCTTCAGTGTGGTATAGCAGATAAAGCATAAATCCTGAGTTAAAAATTTAGGCTTAAACCCTGGTTCTAACACTAATATCACTCCTTGTGTGACTCCGAACATTTAAACTTCACCTCTGTAAAGGAATTCATGATCTTTTCCAGCACCGAATCCTATGATCCTTGGCAAGGTTGGCAGCCCAGGCTGAGCAAACCAGGAAAATTTTAAGCTCATAACATGAAAACAGTAATTCCTGGAGGTGACTTTTTACTCCTAGAAATGACAGCCTGTTGAAACTGCCAAACAGTGGGGCTGGAACATGGGAAATTCATCAACCACTTGCCTCTTTACCCAGCTGAGTCAGAGAAGAGTTCCACAGGTTGCAAGTCTCAGTGAAGGAAAAAGTGGAAAATATAAAGAGAAACATTTTTTCCCCATCATGATGCCATTCTTCTCATGCTGGGACACAAGGAGCTAGCTGGTACCCAGAGGCCCTCGCCACATCCACACATGGGAATGCCAGAAGTTACTTAACAAATGACATGTAATCACATGCTAATTACATGTTCCTGGAGGCTGCCTAATAATTATACTTAATAGGTTCAGTAGCAACAAGTGCAGATGCTGTAATTTGGGTGAGAAAACTAGAAATCATCATCTTTGTACATTCGCCTGTGCCTGACGGTTCTGCTCCTTCACATAGAATGTCTCTGAGTTCCCATCCCAGCCCTAGGGAGTAGATCCCCTGCTACTAGAACCATAGCGTGTGGCCATAGTACAGCAGGTTTCCAGTTCTCTGAATCATGAGACTTAGCTCACCCCAATTCCAGCTTCAATTTACTTCCTGGGTCATGGTTTCTTTGAGCACAGAGGATACTTGGCTCCCTGACACTTTCTCTGAGAAGAGAGGGCTAAGGGGGCCTTCTTGAGTAAAGGGGTAACAGGGAGGGTCTTGTACATGGTATGTGTTTAATCAGTGATATTCCTTGTATAGTATTTGGGATCTTCTACAATCTGGCAAAGACCTGTCAGCATTTACTTCCTACTACATACCCTTTACATTCCAACCAAAGGAGACTACTCATTGTCCCTATTCTCATTCTGCCCTCTTTCAGCCCCATGCCTCTGCTCTTGCCAGACCCCAGCCTGAAATAGTTTTCTGTTTCAATCTTGTCATTAATTTTGTCTTTCTTTGTATCTTCAGAACTAGGTACAGTGACTGATATATGAAAGATATGAAATGCTCATTGACTGACTGACTTACTGACTTCCCTTCCTTTTGGGTCTAATTCAGGTTTCAAATATCTTCCTTTTCTCATAGCTTCTCTTTCCATCCAAAAGTGACTGCTTCTTGCTTAAAATGGAATCTCTCCTCTGTACTTATCTCATTCTTCATCAGAATTACTCGGGTCTAACTCAGGTTTCAAATATCTTCCTTTTTTCATCACTTCTCCTTCCATCCATAAGTGATCCCTTCTTTCTTAAAATGGAATCTCTCCTTTGTACTTATCTTGTTCTTCATCAGAATTATATATACTCCTTGAGATCAGAGTTTCCATCCTCCAGTACCCAGCATGAAATTTCATACATAAGTGCTTAATAAGTATTTGCTGAATTGAATCATAGATTGAAGAAAGCCAAGAACGATTTGTAGGCTCTTTCCACTGGGAATCTCAGCTAACCAGAGAGAAGGTGACCATAATGGTGAAAAACAAAACAAAACAAAATAGGCTGGGAATCACCCAGGAAAATCTTCAAGATCTACCAGTGGCATTGATTAGAGATTAGTAATTGTGGTCCTTGAATGTATGGGATGGAATATCACTGTACTATATGAAACTAGGAACATTATGAATTCAAAGGACCATGGGAAGACTAATGGGAACAGATGCAAAATGAAGTAAGCAGAACTAGGGAAATAATATAAACAGGAATGGAAAGAGCAACAATAACAAAAAAATGATACTGGGAAAGCCCTGAGCAGCCGTGAGAAACTGTGCCTTTCTTTGCAAATGCAGGGCACTGCAGGTGCGGTGCTAGTGGTACTGTCTGACTCAGTTGCTATGTTTGTTCGTTTTGCTGAACTGATTTTTCTTCTTTTTTGTTTTAATTCTTTATTACAAGGGATGCCTCACTGGCAAGGTGAGAGGCAGGGAGATGAGAAAGGATATATTTGAAAATGAAAGCAATATCAGAGTATAATAAACATTTTTTAAAATTAAAGATTTACTGGCTTGTCTTGATCTAGATGAGAAATAAACTTGGAATTAAGAAAAAAAATCTCTCTTTTTCTTTTCCTCAGTCAATCATGATATTTCTCCTTATCTCTCTTACTGGCCCTTTGGCACCCATGTCCAGGTCAGAAGATTCTGAGGGGAAAAGGCAAGATACATCAGAATGGCATGATGGGGAACATCCTAAAGAGAGAATAAGGAGATTTGTGTGGGATTCAAGCTCACTGTGTGACCTTGAGAATGCCCCATCCCCTTTCAGGGCATTTGTTCTCTAAATTATTAGTAGATTGGACTAAGACCTCTTGCAGCTCTTAAGCTATAGGATTCCCCAGTTCCAAGTCATCTTGTCCTGGGCTGATGTGTATCTAGCATCCAGGCCTGGCACCAGCCTGACATCATGTGTTCTGTAGCTTATCCTACCTATGCACCCAGCTCTTGGATTTGACTAGTACCCGGCTATCCTCCCTCACCCCCCCCCCCCCAGGGGATCTTTTCCCAGCCCCTTTCTCTCGTGGCCAAGCCACATCTTTAGCCTGCCTGTGTTGAGACCATGTGCCAACTCCACAGAGTTGGGGGAATGTTGGCCTTCAGCCTCCTCCTTCTGTCCAGGGAAGAGGGAGCCTTTGTCTCCTCAGCTATTGCAAATGGCCCCTTTCATTAGGATGAAGGGAGATGCTGATGGGATCCTCTTTGTAATCCTCTCCAAGGACTATAATTTCCAGGCTTGTTTATTGCTTTTCCTGGTTAAGCAGAGCATTTCTGCAGGAGACATAATACAAAGGCTTGTCGTGAGAGAAAATGCAGAATCTAGAAAGGAAACTTATGAAATAACCCCCTCCTCCCCACACCCTCCTTGCCCACAATAATAAGGAAGAAAATGTCAATTTCTTCTCCAAACACAACAATATCTGGGTTTTAATCTGCCCTTCTGAGGATAGTGGTCTATCCTCAGAAGGGCAGAGGACTTCAGAGAGAGCTCAAGGTCAGAGCTCCAAATGCTTCAGGCCTATCTAAGCTCCTGCTGAGAGTTGGCTCCCTGTCCTAATTCTTCTGGCCTTGAGGAGATCACTTCTGGGTAGATAGGACAAGTCATGCCTTGCTTGTGCTCCTAGGCACAAGAGTCCACTGCTATGCACTAGGGCAGGGGTTCTCAACCTTCCTAATGCCATGACCCTTTAATAGTCGTATATGGGTGCGTCTGCATGTGGGCAGACAGATAGAGGAGGTTCCTAACACCATCGGAAATATGTTTTCCTATGGTCTTAGGTGACCCCTGTGACCCCTGTGAAAGGGTCATTTGACCCCAAAGGGGTCGCAACCCACAGGTTGAGAACCGCTGCACTAGGGTATGGGAGGAGGAACAGAGGACAGAGGTTAAATGGGGTAGGCTCCCTGCCCTCAAGGAGTTCCCTTTCTAGTCATAATCATGATCACTCACATTGATAAGGCATTTTACTTGTATTATTTCAGATGATCCTCCCTATGCCTCTTGAGGTAAGTATTACCCTCATTTTCCCTCTGAGATTACCATGCATTTACTTTGTTTACATCTGATATGTACATAGTTGTTTCCATGTCATCTTCCTCATTAGACTGTAAGTTCCCTGAGGACAGGGATTGCTTTTTTTTTTTTGCCTGTCTCTCCAGTGTGTAGCATTTAAATGCTTACTGGATTGATTCTAGATGAGGGAATGGGTTCAGAGAAGTTCCCAGATTTGTCTGAAATTTTAGGATCACTGAGACATTTTGAAGAAGTGCATAGAAGAGTGCTAGGCTTGGGTCACAAAGATCTGGGTTCAAATATTGCTTCTGATCCTAGCTGTGTGGCCCTGGGCAAGTGTGCCTCCATGTCCCTCAGACAATTTCCAATGATATATCTACTCTGTCATGGAAAGGATGTGATCTCTGTTGGTGGAAGGAACTCTCATACTGCTCCCCAATACTGAGAGAATAACAGATCATTGGCTTATCTATGTAAAGAATCAGAGGATTTATGGATAGCAAGAATCTTAGGGATCAACTGGTCCAACGTCATTTCCCAAATAAAGCTACCAAAGTTCAGAGAAAATTAGTATATATTGTGAATAACAAAGTTGGGATTTGCCCACAAACTTTTTTTTAAAGTCTAAGCAACTGTGATTTTTTTTCTACTATGACAATAAGTTATTCATTCACTTATCACGTATTTTTAAAATGCCTACCATTTGCCAAGCATTGTGTTTGGACCTGAGGGAACAAAGATCAATAACACCAAGTATATCCTCTCAAGGCGCTTATCATCGAGTAGGACCCATTCAGATAAACATAATGCAAGTTAGAAGAAGATAAAAAGGATATATGAAGAGAATATGGTGTGATGGGAACAGATGAAGTAATAGTGATGTAAAAAAAAATAGAATTGGATCTCTGCAGGCTATATATTGACTTAGAAAACCAGAAATTAACATTATCTATGTTGTATTGCATTTCTCTTGATTTTGTTCAATATTTCCCAATCACATTTTAATTTGGTTCAGCTGCACTCAGGAGGTTTTGTGGGGGTGGGATGGGTGGAGAAGGGCAGCTTGCTAATCTGACACTTCTGGAGCAGAGATCCCTTCCAGGTGGGGCATATCAATGAAGCTCCATAGAGGAAGTAGCATTTTGAACTGGGCCTTGAAAAAGGGTAGAAGTTTGACTTTTGGAGATGAGAAGGGGCTAACTCTCCCAAGGGAAAAGGTACCCACAACACACTTTTAAGTTTACAGCTGCATGTTGACTTAGAAAACACTATTATTTTTTTATTTATCTCTTTAAATATTTCCCAATCTCTTTATCTCTTTATTTATCTCTTTAAATATTTATCTCTTTAAATATTTCCCAATTACATTTGAATCTGGTTCTGGCCACACTGGGGAGTGTTGTTGGGCCCAGCATAGGCAGCAGGCACTGTGTTTGACACCTCTGGTCTAGGCTTAAGAAAATGATAGAGAAAAAGCTAATAATGGAAATTAAATTTAAAAGTGTGTCATGAGTACCTTTTTCCTGGGAGAGCCAGTTGCTAAACATTTTAGAGGGACCTCAGGGGACCTCCAATCCAACCTGTACCTGCCCAAGAATCCCCTTGACAGCCACACACTCAAAGGGGTAGTTCAGTTTTTGTCTGAAGAACTCCAATGAGAAGAAACCCCCCCCCCCCGCCCCCCTGCCTCACCCCATTCTGCCTCCCCCACCCAAAACAGCCCATTTCTTTTTGGGAAAGATGTCCTCATTGAAATCACTGAACACTCTGTCCACTAGACAAACGCTTACTCTAACTATCCTGAAAATCTAGTATGAGGATCAAGTATCTGAGACTGGATTTGAACTCAGGAAGATGAATCTTCCGGACTCCAGGCCTGGCACTCTATCCATTGTATCACCTAGCTTCCCCTCCAGGATAATAGCTTCCTTGTTTGGGCCTTTATGTAACATACTTTCCCAATTTTAGTAATAAAGCATGTATTACAGTGGAAAGAGAATCCAACTTTCCACTTCCAGAATCAGATGGGCTATGAGATACAAGCCCTAGTCCTAACAAGGTCACCAGTTGGGTGACCTTGGACAAGTCACTTTCCTTTTGTGAGCCTGATCTTCTGCAGCAATAATCCTAGAGTTAGGTGGCACAGTAGATGGAGCACTGGCCCTGGAGTCAGGAAGACCTGAGTTCAAATCTAGCCTCAGACATTTACTAACTATGTGACCTTGGGCAAGTCACTTAACCCTGGTTCCCTTCCCCCAAAAAAGTAATGATGCTGTGAGATAAGTAATTTGTAAACCACAAGGTGCTCCAGAAATGTGAGATTTAAAAGATTATTCTCTTGGCTTGTGAAAGGTGATTCCGACTCTCGGAATGAAAGGATGTTAGAGTTTGTAGGCTCATTAAAGAACACAGCCCCTTGTTTGGTAGATGTGGAAGCCAAGGCTCAGAGAGGGGTAGGGATTGGCGTGAAGTTGCAGGACCATTCTTCTAGACATTCCTTTCTGGGCACTCAGGTGGAAAGGTAATAACACTGACTTTTTCTTTCTGCTAAGTCAGAGAAAATGCTTCATTTTCCACAGAAGTAATTTCTTTGCTGGGGCCTGGCCATAAAAGGGTAGAGAAGAGTGGGGAAGATGGTCTCCTGGGTTTGTTGATAAGCTGCCCAATTAGGAAAACACTAACACCCAAAGACATAGAATTCAACCCCACAAAACAGATTCTTCCTTTCCTCTAGGGACCCAAAGAGGGGGACAGTTGCCTGGCAACAGTGGACCTGGCTGAGCCATGAAGAGGAACAAGGACAGAGTAAGGAGGTATGTCTAAGAGCCCAACATCAGGGGCTCTTGTTCTCTCTCCCTCTCTTTCATTCATTCATTCACTCATTCATTCTGTTTGTTTCTGTCTCCACCTCTCCCTTTCTTTTTCTTTCCCTACCCAGAAAAATAACTAATGATAACTTTTGTTGTTGTTATCCTTTTGTTTCAGTCATGTCCCCCATTTGTGACCTCATTTTCTTGGCAAGTTACTGGAGTGGTTTGGCATTTCCTTCTCCAGCTCATTTTACAGATGAGTAAACTGAGGCAAACAGGGTTAAGTGACGTGCCCAGGATCACACAGCTAGTAAGTGTCTGAGGCCAGATTTGAACTCAGGAAGATGAGCCTTCCTGATTCCAGGTCTGGCTATTCACTGAGTCACCTACTAATGATAATAGCTACCATTTATATAGCCCTTTAAGATTTGCAAAGTACTTTACAAATAAAATCTCATCTTACATTTGCAACAACCCTGGGAGGTATTATATTTCCATTTTACAGGTGAGGAAGTAGAGGCAGACAGAAGCTAAGTGACTTTTCCAAGATCATGCAGCCAGTGATATCTGAGGATGGATTTGAACTGGGGTCCTCCTTACTTCAAGTCTGGTATTCTATCCTCTGTATCATGCAGCTGCCTCTAACTCTGCTAGAACTCTGATCCCTCTGCCTGTTAAGTATAGATATCATGCATTTCTAGATTTCTCCTCCAGGGTGCCACTGTGATCACATTATACCACTCCATCCCCCCACCTTCTATTGTTCCCCACTGCTACGGAATAAAGTCTAAACTCCTCAAAAGCATTCAATAAAGGTCCTGCAAGAGCTGGTTTCAATCAACTCTTCCCAGGCTTCCCTCCCCATTCTTCCATTAGGGGTACCTGATTTTACTGCTTGCTGTCTCATTACATCTCTACCATTAAGCCTTTGCTCCCAACATTTCATGCAACCCCTGTTTCAGAGCCACTTGTCTACTTTCTCCCAACCTTTAAGGCTTGCTCCAGGTGCCACCTGAATCCTTCCCCTTCTCTTTCTCCCAAGCTGTAAGTGATCTCTCTCCTTCTGGAGAATTTTGTACTGTCTCCTAAACACTTATGAGACATGGTGCATAGTGGGTTGAATGTTGGACCTAGACTCAAGAGGACTGGGGTTCTATGTCAGACATTTACTAGCTGTATAACCTTGAGCAAGTCACTGGACCTCAGCCCCATTTCTCACCTGTAAAATGGGGATCATCAGCATCTACCTCACGGGGTTGTTGTAAAGATCAAATGAGGCGACATAGGAAGGATTATAAACTCTAAAGCACTACATAAATGCTACTTACTGTCATTGGACCATGAGCATCTTAAGGACAGTGGCAGTCTCCTTTCTCTTTGCACCGCTCTCAGTGATAAACATAGGACTTCTGTCCAGATCTTTGAGATTCAGGGATAAGGAGGCCACAGAGTCCATATACAGTCCCAAGCCAACATGAGCCACCACAGTAAGAAGCAAGATGGGCTGATGAGACTTTGAGACCATGTTTTAATCATAGAGCCTGGTTGTAACTAAGCACCTTCCATTGAAGGCCAAATGTGAAGAATCCCCGTGGAAGAGGTGAGAATTTGAACATCAATCAATTGTATCTCACCCAACTCTAAGATATTTTTTGGAAGTGATTGTGTGATATGGGATATACTGGCAAAGGGTCACCCAACATGGTGTGCCCTCATCAAAGGAGGTCCTGTGCTCTATAAGCAAAGCAGAATTGAAGTAGCTCAAAAGAAACACAAGATGTGCAAATTTAGAGAATTCACACCAAATATTTACATGAATTATTTGTGCTTGGCCTGTGGTAGAGCATTCTGAGCTTGTACTGGTCTGATCGGCCACAGTTGGACACACTGTAACTTGACTCTAACATAGTGATGTCATCTTGGTCCAAGGCAACCAACCAACCAAAATATTATGCCATTCTTATCTCTATACCTTCTCTATCCCAGAAACCTCTGAGCTGTTAGATTCTATTTAAGCCACCTGGGAGGGAAGGACAACATGGTGGTGTGTATCATTTGGATGAGTTGGGTATCACCAACTACAAGCATTCCAGGGAAATGGAGGACCACCAGGCCTTACTATCTATCTTGCAAGTACATCCTCAAGTCTTCCAAGCCTTTCTATCTACCCTGATACTATGGCTTCTAGATCCCTGACCTGCTGGTACAACCCAAAGACCCCTGGGTCTTGCCATCTAAGAGCACTTAGGCCCTTAGGATATCTGGGGCTTTCCATCTGCCCTTTAGCTGAACTCTTTTATGTGTATTTTCTCCTCCAATTAAAGCATGAGTACATGATAGCAGAGACTGTTTCCTCAAAGCCTAGCAATAGAAAGTGCTTAGTAAATACTTTTCAATTTGTTACTCAACTGAATATTATTGACTCATATCTTTTCCTTTCTGTCAATCCAAATGGCTCATCTTGTAAGGTCTACTTCCACGTTCATGAAGCTTTCTAAATCTAGTCCAGTCATGATGGCCTCCCTGTTCTCTAACCAGCTTTGTGTGACTTGTGCGTCAATGCCACAATTCAATTCAACAAGAATTTATTAATCACCTAATACGTACAAGGCAGGGTACATTAGGTATCCAAAAAGTAAGGTAAAAAATACATACTATCCTAAATACTAATACTATACTATACCGTACTGTACTATGCTATACTGTACTATACCATACTGTACTATACTGTACTGTACTGTACTATACTATACTATACCATACTATACTATGCTATACTGTACTATACCGCACTATACTATGCTATACTGTACTATACTGTACTGTACTATACTATACTGTACTGTACTATACTGTACTGTACTATACTGTACTATACTATACTGTACTATA
>CM053583.1:317010716-317061812 GCA_028627135.1 Pseudochirops cupreus | reverse complement strand
TACTATACTATGCTATACTGTACTATACTGTACTGTACTGTACTATACTATACTGCATTTCCTCACTTCCTTTCCATCGAATTGTTGCTAGCTTACAAAACTTAATTGGCACTGCCCACTTACCAACTCCAACTATAAGCCCAATTATAACTACTCTTCCCTAGTCCTACATTAAACACCAAGTTCTCTTCTAGACACTTCCAATCCTGACCCAAGGGACAATGGAAAAAAGAAGTAGAATATAGCTTATCCCTCTAAGACCCACTTTGATGTTGTCTGGTCATCTCAGTTGTGTCCAAGTCTTTGTGATCTTATTTTGGAGTTTTCTTGGCAAAGATCCTGGAGTGATTTGCCATTTCCTTCTCTAACTCATTTTACACATGAGCAATTGATACAAACAGGGTTAAGTGACTTGCCCAGGGTCACAAGCTATTGTCTGAGGTTAGATTTGAACTTGAGTCTTCCTAATTCTAAGCCCAGTGCTTTATCCACTGTGCCACCTAGCTGCCCTTAAGAACCACCACCCAAGGCCTAAAGGCAAGGAATAAGTCCAATGACCACATGCAACCTCCAGGGAGGGCACTGAGTCATTCTGTCATGGAATCTCTTCCAGGTGCTTTTCAAGAGAAGGAAAGATTCACAGTGGATCCTAGCCCAGCACCTATTGAAACCAGTGGTAAAAATGCTCAAAGGCAAGATGCCAGTCATACATACTCAATGAGTATCTATTGGGTGCTACGTCATTGCCAAAACCCTATTGTCAATCTCAGTATAAGCAACACTGGCTATAATTTCTGTACTTACTTTATCCTTACTAACTGGTCTCCTCACACATAGCTATAAAAAAACAAAGAAGGAAAAATTCCCCACCATACAGGGTATTATTGCAATTTTGAAGTCGGGACAATTTAGCAGTGGGAGAAGGAAAGTAGCATATGTTGCCAATAGGCCCAGTGAAAGCAACAATCTTTTTGCCATTCTATTAATGTCTGTAGACAATATATAAAACAAGGAGAGTCAATATACTTGTAGGTGTCAACTGGAAGAAGAGTAAGAGAAACTGGGGTTAAGTAGTACAGTTGGGGACAATCTGATTACCTAAGTCACTTTCACTTCGTGTCGGTATTTCTACTGTGGGTGTTCTCAAAAAAGTTTTATGCATTGGGTCATTCAGTTAGCTGCCCGAGGTCTTAGGCACAGGGTACTTCAAAGGACCAGGAAATGACTTCATGCCACAATGTTAGCAATGACTATACTATTGAGAAAAGTTTTTGAGTCCTTCCCTATTCTCTTGGGGAATTTGTGTCAGAAGTCATGGGAGACTCTTACAGTCAGAGATCATGGACGACCCTGACACAGGGCATAGTCATTGACAGACACAGTCTTGACCAACAAAAGTCAGTTTAATTGGAGAAATGATAAGTGAACACTGGATTTTAGGATTTTTGAGCACTAGCAGGGTTTCTAGAGGTCATCTGATCCAATTTCCTCATTTCATGGAAGGGAAAATTGAGGCCTAAGATCACAAAGTGGCAGATGTATTCTAAGCACAAATCAAACAGGGTTCTGTTTGTGTTATTTCTCAACTAAAACACCGCACACCCATAGCAAGTCTTTGAACTGAAAGGTTCCATGCTTGGCCTCTGTGCTGAATTGTAAAACTTTTGGAGAAAAAAAATATGAGGACTCAGCTCAGTGTCACAGATTCAGGAAGCCTAATTGTTGTGGAAAATTTCTTCTGGACTTTTTTGTATGTGACCAGGAGCCAAGCTTACGAATTGCTCCCCCTCCCAGCAAAACAGACAAACCCTCTTCCATATAACAATAGAACTGTATTTGAAAGCAGAGGATCTAAATTTAAATCTTGACTCAAATACTTGGTATCTTTAGCAAGGCCTCGGAGAAAGTATTTTGCATTTCTGGTCCTCAGTTTCTCCATATGTAAAATGAAGGGTTGGAGTATATAATTTTTAGGGTCTCTTCCAGTTCTAAATCCTGTGAAATACCCCTTTAAATTATTTCTTTAGGCTAAACATCTCTGCTCCTTCACTTGATTTTTATAGAACAGGGTTACTAGTTCACTCACATTCTTAACATGGTCCTTAACATATTACAATAGTTTCTATGCAAGGAGTTTCAACACAAATAAGTATACCACTTAAGGGGCAGTTAGGTGGCACAATGGATAGAGTGCCGGGTTTGGAGTCAGAAACACTCATCTTAGCAAGTTCAAAATCTAGCCCCAGGTACTTCCTAGCTGTGTGACCCTGAGCAAGTCACTTGACCCTGTTTGCCTCAGTTTCCTCATTTGTAAAATGAACTGGAGAAGGAAATGGAAAACTACTCCAGTATCTTTCTTTGCTAAGAAAACCTTAAATGGGGTCATGAAGAGTCAGACTTGACTGAAATGACTGAACAGCAACACTAAATAAGTCCTCACACACATACACACACACAGACACACACAGACACACACAGACACACACACACACACACACACAAGATCTAAACCAAAATAAAACATGAGCAGTATCTTGGGGTATGCAGATCCATGGGGAGAATGAGGGAATGTACGTAGGAGGCAAGGATCGTTTCTGTATTGAAAGATCAGGGAAAGCTTCACTGGGGAGGTGAATCCCTCAGTGAATCTATCTATCCATCCATCCATCCATCTATCTATCTATCTATCTATCTATCTATCTATCTATCTATCTATCTATCTATCTATCCATGTGCATATACGTATATATGTGTGTATATATATGTATATGTGTACACATATATATATGTGTGTGTGTGTACACACACACATACCCCTTTTTATTCTGTGGCTTTGTCTTTCTGTAACTGGTTCAGAGAAGATCCAATTTTTTTTGTTAAATATTTCCCAATTATGTTTTAATCTGGTTGGTTCATGCTCAGAAGTATTAGGGAGGGTGTGTGTGCTACACCTTGTGAATTTGACACCTTTGCTGTAGGCCACTGACACACACCTCAGGTGAGCTACTTTTTCTGAAATAAAGGCTCTGGAAACATCAGAGATCCTGGGGGAGTGAACAAATCACAGTCCAATAAATTGTTGTTGTCCAATAAATTAGGAGAGGGGTGTGTGTGTGTGTGTGTGTGTGTGTGTGTGTGTGTGTGCGTGCGTGTGTGTGTGTGTGCGCGTGTTATGTGTATGTGTGTTTTAAATATTTTCTAAGTGCTAGTGTAGCCCTGGACTGTGAATCTATTATTTCTCACATTCTCTACATCACTGAACCATCTACGTTTCTGGTCATAAATGTCCTAGTTATATTTTTTCTCTGTCACTGCAAGTCATCACTGGTAATGGGGGTGGCTTGCCTAAGTCCACCAGGTAGCTCTCCAATGTCCTTGGGGTCACCCCAAATTTGGATTCTTTAGAGACTGTGGTTTTCCATCATTTGCAGTCATTCAGCATCCCTGGGAGAAGGTGAGTGTGAAAATGACAGACTTCTGAGAGAAGGCATAGTTTGGGATCACTGAAAATATTGTACAATTTTCCTATATACCATTCGACCTGCTTTCCTTCTCTTAGTCAGTTCTGAGATTAGCTCCTTATCCTGAGCCTGTCTAAGACATATGTACAGACAGATTAACTCAATGGCCTGCCCATCCGAATGCATCTCATCAACTAGACAAGAGGCATATGTCCTGTTATATAATGAGGGGGGAAGGGTTAACATGATAATAGCTTGTATTTATATAGCTCTTAACTTTATCCCACTTTCACATCCACAATCTCATTCATTATCTCATTTTATCCACAATAGTCTCAAGAGAGAAACTGGTCAGAGATTTCTATTACATAGAGGAAGAACAAAACCGCTTAAGAGATAGAGGGATGATGCCATTGGCCCAAAGTCACATAGGAATTAGCTGCAGAGCTGAAGAGGGGGTAGTATCCAAGGCTTGTGACTCTCATGTGGTCTGAAAGAGGTACTAATGGGGGTACCTGTGGGATGGGGCTTCCCCTGGTGCTCCCCCTCCAAAAGTCCTGTGAGGAAGCCCCAGGGCCTGGAGGCACTGATTGTTGTCACAGCGACATAATCTCTTTTGCCTATAACCAGGGATCACCTTCTTTCATTTCCCTCAAGAATGTCTGTAAGGAAATATGTGTAATGGAAATAATGGGAAGGATTGGATCCATTTTTAATCCAATTGTTGCACATTGCCTGTCTCTCTCAATTGTGTTTTCCCTAACTCTCCTTGGAAGCCTGGCAGTTCTGGTATCTTGGGCAAGAACAGCCTCACATGTAATCACGCAGATAGCCTTGAACATTACTCTGCTAATTGGACTGTGATTTGTTCCCTTCCCCAGGATCTCTGATGTTTCCAGAGCCTTCGTTTCAGAAAATCTAGCTCACCTGAGGTCTGTGTCAGTGGTCTACAGTCAAACTCATGAGGGTGGAGCATGCGGTGCCCCCCCCAATACTACTGAGCATGACCCAAACAAATTAAAACATAATTGGGAAATATTTAACAAAATAAATAAACATACAACGAAACAGATAATATTACATTCAAAAATGAAGTCACTATGCATCCCACAGGGATTCTTATGTACTGTTTGTTGAGTGGCCCATGTTTTTGTTAGAATCTGCTATGACTGCCCTACAGCTTTCAATCCTTAGTCTCATGCTCCAATTTTGCATTTCTTCACAAAAATGGCCTCACCATAGAGGGGCTCAATGATTGATGGGCATTTATTAATGTTATTGTATACTAATTATAATATACAAATATATTAATGTTATATTATTATATCATATTAATTATATAATTTATAATTACCATTTATTAATGGGTATAGGATTTCCAAGTCACAGTATATTTATTGTGTATACATTCTGGATTTGCTTATCTGTTACATTTCAACTTCTGGAGAACAGGAGTTCCTTGAAAGCACAGACTATCATACTTTTATATTCCCAATGCTGAGCACATTATCTGGTATACAATAGGCACCTAATAAATGCTTGTTGATTGACTGACTCATTTGAGGGGAAGGGATGGAAAGGAAGTAATGTGACATTATCAAAAAGAAATCTGACCTGGGATTTAAGGGCGTTGGACTGTAATCTCAGTTCTGCCTTTACTGTATAATCCCAATTAGTCACGTCTCTTGCCCTCTCCCTTGGCATCAAATTTCCTTCCTTGTAAAATAAGATTATACCAGATGCCCTTTAGAGTCCTTTCCAGGGCTGTCATCCCACATGCTAAGGACCTACATTCAGTGTTCTGTGATCGCCAAGCCTGTCCTTTTCTGCCATTCCATGATTCACCAGGCAATTCTTATTAGCCAGAAGAATGGCTGGTCTAGAGCTGAGGAGAAGGATCACAGTCATAGTAGTTCATGAGATAGGAAGCCTCAGGGAGAGATGGACTGAATGCCAGAACAGACAATCGTATCCTGGGTGAAGTGTACCTCCTCACTCCCCATTCCGCCAAGGAAGGCTTGGGTGAAATCCCATCAGCAGTAAGTGACAGGATCTGTCCAGGGAGGGGGCGGAGGGAGGGGAAAGCCGGGAAGCCCACTGGGCTGTGTGTGTGTGTGTGTGTGTGGATGTAGCTGCCACACAGAGGGAAGTTTCCATACAGGTGGCCTCATCAGGGGGCTTTCATGGTTTAAAGCATGGTCCCTCAATGGGCAATCGAGTGCATTGAATGTGCTATGGTGCAGGGATGGGCTGACTGCCTCTGAAACTATGCTGAATTGGATTTTGATTATCCCCCAGGCATCAAAAGGAAGGAGAAGCAATTGAAGCAGCACCTGTGACTGGAACCCCACAGAGCTGGCAGTGAGGATGGACCTACCCTAGCTTCCATTTGCCAGGGTGTGACAGGCTTAGTGGTCCTGAAGAGTCTGACTGGAGAAGTAAAGGAGAGCACCCACCTCCAAAGGCCTGGATAAAAGCCAGAAAAGCAGCAGGGTCTGCCTGCCTAAAGCTACTAGTCTGCACAGTGGTTAGAATGCTGGGTCTGGCATCATAAAGACCTAAGTTCAAATCTAACCTCATACACTTACCAGCTGTGTAACCTTGGGCAAGTCACTTAACCTCTATTTGCCTCAGTTTCCTTACCTGCAAAATGGGGATAATAATAAGCATCAACCCCTCAAGGTTATTTTGAGGATCAATTGCAATAATATTTGTCAAGCACTGAGCATAATTCTAGAGGAATCCAGTGACCAAGGGGCAAACCCACAGAGGGTATGTTCCCTGAGGGAACCTCAGGTCCTCCTGGGGCCTTGACCTGGGAAATTTTAGTGACGATGAAAATTTTAGTGACGATGATGAAGGCTGACATTTATATGTGTGCTTTATAGATTAAAAAGTGCCACAGATATCTTATCTCCATCTCCAGTCAGTCCTTCTTCCTTTAGTTTGAATAGCCTGACTATTTGAAGACCTACTACATCCAGCTCATCCCTATACCTCCAACCTGTCACCACCAAGATATTATCTCCAAATTCTGGACAATCACTCCTGATTCCTATTCCTAAATACCAACAGTTTCACTACTGATTTTATTTTACACAAGAAAAACACCTGTCAATTCGGAGTGTCCCAAAAGTCTTAGTGCAGCCATAGTTTAAGACTGATGAGGCTATGTGGACTACAGAATAGAATGGTCTAACTGAGGACAGAGATAAGATATCTGGAACACTTTTTAATCTACAAAACACACATGTAGCCCTCATCACTGTCACTATCATTATGATGAAAACTTCCAGGGTTTCCTAAAGCTTAAAATGGCACTGAGATTTTTGGGACACCCTGTATATTGATTAAGAATTTCCATTGTGTCCAAGTTAGATAAACAGTGGCATTACTTAATCCTAAACTAATCAAACTCCATCTGAATTTTGAATCTGCCCCCCACCTCCAGTATCTGATGAAGAGCTGGCCAATAGGTTCCACTCCATTCCAGGATCCTTATTCCAGTGTACTACAGGCATCTTTCAGTTCATATATTTAGCCTAGTGGTCAGGTTATATCACGATCACTACCAGGCCTGCATTGGCTCCAACTCACTCACTTGCAACAAATGTTCTTTCTCTCCCTAGAATTCTGCTTGAGGTCATCTACCACTTCCTGCCCTGATCCTTTCCCATATCCTCACTTGCCTAGCCTCCTAGCGTTCACGTCTTTAAATCCATCTTCCCTCCCCTTTTCAGTCTGGCAGCAGAGACAGTCATGGGCTCAGGGTAGAGGGCCTAGAATGGAGGGACTTCTTCAAAGCCCACTAAGGTGCTAGGGACCATTTCCATATCCCCTATAATGTCAACTTTCTCTACCTATCTTTAGAAAGGGAAGAAGGACTCGTTCAAAGTCCCTCAGAGCTCTACGGACCATTTACATTTTCCCAATTCCATATAAGGCCAAACTTCTTTCCCTTCCTCCAGAAAGGGAGAGGGGATCCAACGATAGAGGAGGCATGAATGGCCCACATTCAGGGAGAGAAGACTGGCTGGCTTTCACTTCTGATCCTTTTCTCCACAGGCCTTTCTTTTCCTTCCCAGCATGTTTCACCATCATATCATGGGACTGTCACAAAGGACCCTGCTGCTTAATAATTTCAGATGGTTATGAAGAGAGGATAGAGAGGATAAACTTGAGTTAATTTTCATAGATTTCTCTTTAACCCTCTGCCTTTGGAGTTTCTGGAGAGGATTACATGACTGAGTAAGAGAGGCAGTTTTTGTCTGTACTTTTACAATCCTGATGAGGGAAGCATTGGGGTGTTATGGAAAGGGTGCTGGATTTGGAGTTAGAAGACTTGAGTTCAAAACCCAACTTGGCAACTGTATGACCTTGGGCAAGTCAAGTCCTTTAACTTCTTTGGGTCTTGGCTTTGTCATCTTTAAAAGGGATAATTGAACCAGATAGCCTCTGAGGTCCCTCTTCTAGTTCTAACTTTGGAATCCTATGACGATCCCAGGGCTTGTGGGCAGCTCCATCCAAGGAAAAGAGATCTAGACATAGGCCCCAAAGACCTGGATTTGAATCTAGCTCCCATTTCTTCCTTACTGAATGTACTTGACCAAATTATACCCTCTTCATAAGTTTCACTTTCCTTATTTTTAATGATGAGAGTTTGACACCTTATGATGCTACCATTCTACATTTATCCCTTTGGACTATTTCCTACTTTTATTGGGGAAACAAAGCCTTAGTGGCAGACTTCTAGGCTTTGAGGCAGGGCCAATGAATGACATATTTTTGGAAGTGAAACCTATCTTTCGTCTTTGCTTAGTACTGGCCCTACTCAATAGCTTGGGAAAATGGAGGGTTTCCTGTCCACTGGGCAGTCAGAGAAGGGCTAAGAGAATAGACTTCTCTCAGGTTCCTTACTGGTTTGTGTTAACCCAGAGAACAGAAAGTAGGAGAAGGAACTGCCCATCTCCAGAGAGAAAACACTAGCTGGTTTCTCAAAGCAGGGACCTGGTCAGTTCCCTATGGCTTTGTGGGTTATTTTTCTCAGGATGTCCTGAGGTTGGTGTCCTGCAAGAGACAATGATGCTTGTCAGGCCAAGGAAGCACTCACCAGGAAAGAAAACTTTGTGCCATCCATTTGAATGGTTTTACTGTCATTATCATCAGGGATACTAGTGCTTAGGGAGCCCTCTTCAGCAGCAGACATGGCTCAGGGATGGAAATCCCTGTTTGAAAGCACTCAGCTCTGTGCTAAGTAGGTTGCTGGCAATGAGACACATGATTCTAGCGACATGTTGGCAATTAACTATGAGTAACTGCAGGAAGGATTTTCCAGCTTAGCCAAGTAAGGTTCTAAAACATAGCAGATGTGTCAAACCACTAGGTTACCTTGTTCTCTGTAATTTGGGGAAACCTGTCTTTGGCCATTCCTTCCTTTACTCAATTGTACCTTCCCACCCAGATTCCAAAACATGAACTGATGGACCAGGTCTTCTCTCCAAACCCATTCTCAGAAAATCAACCAAACCACCAATCAGTATTCACCAACTCCTTTTCTGTGTCCAGTTTATGGGAGAGAGAGGGAGAAGAAGCAGGGTACCCCACTCTTAGGGAGTTCCTTGCTTAATTAGAGAGAGAAGATTCACCATCTTCAGGATGTTTGAACAAACTATGTGACAATATTAAAAGTGATCTCATGGGCACTATGGCAAGATGTAGATGAGAGTTCTGAAGTTCATGGGCGTGGGGGGGGAGGTAGTTCAAAGCTTGATCAAAGAAGGCTTCATGGAAGAGGTGGGCATTAATTTTGGCCTTGAAGAATGACAAAGATGATCAGATGAAATTGTCTCTCCTTTACTCACCAATCCTTACACATTGAGTTTGCTCATTAAGTGAATACTGGAATATCATAGATGGAAGGGATGCTTGAAATCATCTTATCCAGTGAGGAGTGTTTTACAGAGAGGGAAATTAAGGACAAGAAAGGGAAATTGAAACATAAAGTGAGCCAGTGGCATATTTGGGATCAATTGACCAATCAACAAATATTTATTAAGCACCTATGTGCTAGGCACTGGAGATAAAATGAATAAAAGCATCAAAATCCCTGCCTTCCTGCATCTTAGACTAGGGCTCTTTTCACAGTCACACTAATTCATGTTCAGGTCTTCATAGTTACAGAATCCTAGGTCTGAAAGAAGCCTCAGAGGTCATCTAGTCCAGCCCTAGCCCTGAAAGAGGCATCATTCCTGCAAGTCTCTGACTAATGCCCTCCTGAAGACCTCTGATGATAGAGAATTTCCTACCTCTTTGAGGCAGCCTATTCCAATTTGGGACAGCTCAGTTTGTTAGAAATCTTTTCCTTCTGTTTCCTAGTAACATCTAGGGCTTAGACCATCTTTCCAACTTGGAAAGTGCTTTACACGGGTGACTCATGAGTCATGGCTAAGCCAGTTGGATATGAAATTCTTGAGGATGCCCATGCCACCTCTGCGAGACAGTTCAGAGAGCAGTCTCAAAGAGAGGTCTCACTTTTTTCCAGTCCTGTCTCACAATGGCATTGGAAACCTTCATGCTAGATGAGTGATTGACAGCCATGACACAAGTGCTAAACAGGACCCTATGGATGGGGATCAGAGGTGCAATTCAACAAGGCAACCTGGGCAGTAAATGATATTATAACGAGGGATTTTCAGGCAGTGTGTCAGGATTCTGCTGGTGATGGTGGTAGTGATTTCTGAAACCCCTCTCAACATAAGCTATGAATCTAGCCAGTCTCTTGTTTTTTTCTCACTTTGCTGAAAATTAGCCTTAATGCCTCCATTCTAAAGCAAAAGACTCCCAAGAGATAAAGAAAGAGGAAAAGGACCTATATATACAAAAATAATTCCAGCAGTTCTTTCCATGGCAGCTGGAAACTAAGAGAGTTCCCATCAATTGGGTTGCTGTTTGTTGTTGTTTGTCTTTCATTCTCAAAGAGGACTATGACATCTGGAAGGTGATGTCATGACTTGCAAGTCAATTGGATTTAAGTGAGGCAGGGCTGTGCAGAGTCACCAGCCTCATTCTCTCCTTCAGAGCCATCTGGGTCCAGTGGCAAGACATAGATCATGATGACTGGAGATGGTCCTAGATGAAGTTGGAGACCTTAACCTTTTTAAGCTAAGGTCTTTCCCAGGTCTCAGTTTATCTGAGGCAATGCCTATTCAAGTGATTAAGGATAGGTAAGAAATGAGGCAAGGAATGGCCTCTTTTACCTAGTCAAAAAAATCAATATGAGAGGGGAAGACCCTCAGGGTTTCTGGCCAAAACAGAAACAATTACTATTTTATACTCACTCTGAGCTATCAGAATCCAAACAATGAACAAGTGAGTTTTGGGCTGGGACCTATTGTTGGCCAATCAATGAGAGCCAGAATGATTTGGGTTTAAGGCTTGGTCCACAAAAAAGAAATCTAGCCTGTAAACCCCAGGATATCTTGCTAGGTTTCAGCAATCAAAATTTATATTCCTTTGGGCAGAGCACCCACAAGGGAATCATACCCTATGTGGACAGAGGGAGAAAGAGTGAAGGAAGGGTGGGAAGGAAGGAAGGAAGGAAGGAAGGAAAGAAAGAAGGAGGGAAGGAAGGAGGGAAGGAGGGAGCATTAATTGGGTAATGGCTGAATGAATTAGGGCATATGAATGTAATGGAATGCTCTAGTGCCATGAGAAATGAAAAAAGATGTTTTCAAAGAACTCTGGGAAGACTTTTAGGAATTGATGTAGGGTTAAGTGGGCAGAACTAGGAGCACAATTTATATATTATAGTCACAATATTCTAAAGATAAGCAACTGCAACATACCAAAATTTATGGGATGCAGCCAAAGCAATTCTTTGGGGAAATTTTATATCTCTAAATGCTTATATGAATAAAATAGAGAAAGGAGAGATAGATGAATTGAGCATACAACTCAAAAAGTTAGGAAAAAGAACAAACTAAAGATCCCCAATTAAACACCAAATTAGAAATTCTGAAAATCAAAGGAGAAATTAATAAAATTGAAAGCAAGAAAACTATTGAACTAATAAATAACACTGAGTTGATTTTATGAACCTCCCCAATAAAATAGATAAACCTTCAGTTAATTTGATTAAAAAAAGAAAGAAGAAAACCAAATTGTCAATATCAAAAAATGAAAAAGAGGAAATTAAAGCAATAATTAGGAGTTATTTTGCTGAACTGTATGCCAATAAATCTGACAATCTAAGTGAAATGGATGAATATTTACAAAAATATATGTTGCCCAGATTGACAGAAGAAACAGAATACATAAATAACTTCATTTTAGAAAAAGAAATTGAACAAGACAAGCAACTTTGAAAGATTTAAGAACTCTAATGAATGAAATGATCAACCATGATGCCAGAGGGCCAGTGAGAAAGAATGCTATCCACTTCCTGATGAGAGGTGATGGATTAAAAGTGTAGAACAAGACAAACAGTTTTAGATATGGCTAATGTGGAGATTTGTTTTTCTTGACCCTGCATATTTGTTACAAGAGTTTTGTTTTTGTTTTTCTTCCCCCCCGCCCCCCCAGTGGACAGGAGAGGTGGATTGGAGGGAAAAGAAAGCAAACATAGAAACAAACAAAAACGCAAACCCAAACCCCATAGGATTCTGTCCACTCATTAGCCTGTTCTTGGAATGCCTCATAAGAGACGATGTCCCTGTGAACTCTCAAAGCTGCACATTAGACAACAGCAGCCCTTCTGGATCCAATGTTCTGAGAGCATCGCTAGCAGAGGAGATGGTTCAGAGGGCAAGGGGCCAGGTCAAAGATGTACAGAAGTCTTTGGCAAAGATTGTCGCCTATTAATCACCCTGCTATGCACTAGTAAACACCCTGTTTTTAAAATGCAGCTTAGCTCTCCTCACTTCCAAGAAGAGTCAACACACTCAGCTGCTTCCCAGTGTGGACCCTTACAAGTATGCTTGCCTTAATTACAGAGGTACATTTGCCATATGAGTCAGCTGAAACTGCAAAGCTTTAATTAAAATCCATTTGGGTTTCCAGACAGTTTCTACAAATTGTAGCCAATTTACATTTTTGGTTTACACACACACACACACACACACACACACACACACACACACACACACACACACTGCAGACCTAAATCTCTTCATTTGAAAAGGTTGAGATGGAAGGGAAAGGCAATTTAAATAGTGCCTACTATGTGCCAAGTACTTTTT
This sequence comes from Pseudochirops cupreus, assembly GCA_028627135.1. Taxonomy (NCBI): domain Eukaryota; kingdom Metazoa; phylum Chordata; class Mammalia; order Diprotodontia; family Pseudocheiridae; genus Pseudochirops; species Pseudochirops cupreus. Next base: position 317,049,115 of record CM053583.1, on the reverse strand, counting down.
TACAAATATTATTTCATTTGATCCTCAGAATAATCCTGCCTGGTAGGTGTTATTATTATCTCTACTTTACAAGTAGGGTAACTGAGTCAATGGTTAAGTGACTTGCCCATAATGACACAACTTATAAGTGTCTGATGCAGAATTTGAACTCAGCTCTTCCTGATTCTAGGCTCAGCATTCTATCCACTGCCTCTAGAGATCGCTCAGAAATAGAAACCTGTCATGATGATCCAAACCAGAACGTTCTCAGCAGAGGTGAATGAAGATAGGCTTTATTACTGAAGGAAGGTAAACTAACTGTGCATTTGATATATTCAGTGCTTACTTTATGCATACTATTGCTGGGCTGCTTTTGACATTCAAATATTCAATTTGTTCAATGAGAGAATTCCATGTAATAATTTACATCCTCTGTACTTGTACCCCTTAACTAACCAGAGTCTACCATTGGGAGTTCCATCAAGTAACCAACTGGTTGTTTTAGAAAGGAAATTAGAATTTAATTTAGAGCTTATAGGTTACTTAGAGGAAATGTAGTCCAAGCCTCCTCATTTTATAGATGAGAGAATGGAAGTACAATAATTTACCCAAGGTAAACCCTAGCAAAGTCAGGATTTGAATCCAGGCCCAGTATTTATTCCATTGTGCCATGTTGCATTCTCTATTCTCTAAGGACAAAATGAACCATGTTAACTTATGGGTAAACTGCATTTGAAAAGACTCATTTGCTGAAGCCACAGTGGGCACAGGAACCTCTTCAGCCAGCTACTACCGGTTAGTCTATGTGACTTTGAATCTCAACCCGTCTGAAGCTGAATACCATTCTAGAGACAGGTAAACTGACGTCTGGACAGCAGCTGTGCAGGGCTTCTCAACTAAAGATCATCTAAATGAGACACCACATCAGCCAAGTGTGAGAACACCCACCTACTATATGTGAGTGGTATTTTTCTAACGCCACATGGCTAGCCCATGGCGCAGTGGACAGAGCATCAGACTTACAGTTCAGGCGTTAAAATCTTGCCTCAGACACTTTCTGGCTGCGCTACCCTGGGCACTTAATCTCATCAAACTTAGTTTCCTCAGCTGCAAAATGGTGATAAAAATAGCCCTTACTTCACAGGATTGTTGTGATGATCAAGTAATATAAAATGTATGAAGTGCTTTGCAAATCTTAAAAACGTAACGTAAATGTGGGCTATTGTCATCATTTTGGTCATGCTACTAGTTTCTCAATGCCACATGAGTAGTAACTTATTTTACTATAAATCTATGTATATAGTTTTGGGTGCCTAATAAATGCTTTTAGGATTCAAAGTTGAGTCTTCTTCTTAGTTTTGAGATTAAAAATCTAAATGAGAGTTAATGAGCTAAGAAAGGTACAGGGATCTTTGTTACAAACCACAGAGCCCAGGCTCTAGAGGTGGCATTCCAGAAATACAGATATTGGAGGTCAGATCATCCAGCCAATGAACAAAAATTTCTTTCACAAGAATCCTTGACAAGTGGTGAGCCAAACTCTTCTGGAATATTCCTAGTGATCAGTGTTATATGCTCTCCCTAGATGCCCTATTTCACTTTTGAATAATTCTCTCTAATCAGTAGGAAGGCAGGCTAGCAGCACACATTTATCAAGTGTCCACAGTGTGTCAGGTATTGTGCTAAGCACTGAGAATATAAATACAAGCAAAAAGAAAGACAGTTTTTGTCCTCAAGGAACTTACATTTGAATGGAAGAAGATAACACATAAAAACTTCATCCAAAAATCAGGACAGCAGCTCCTGATTTTTTGGAGTCAGATGAACAAAAAGTTTTATATTAACCTTTCAATCAAAATCTATATATGTTTAAGTAAGGGATGTTTTCTACAGGCAATGTACTGTGTCATTAAAAAAGTTCTCCAACTCTTCCATTTTCTGGAGGAATTAGATTTCTCCCCTCTAAAAGTGTTTATAGGATCAAATATGAACTCCTCAGTCTGGCATTTAAGTCTCTTTACAATGTAGCTCCAACTAGCCTTTCTAGCATATCACTCATCACCACACACTTACCATTCTAGTTCCATTTGACTATTAATTTCCCCAAACTCGACATTCTATCTCTTGCCTCCATGAATATGTACAATTGTTCCCCATGCCTATGATGCACTCCTTCCTTATCTCTTAGGCTCAACTCAGGAGCTACTTCCTCTGGGAATCCTTCACAGATTCCACTAGTAGCTAATCTCTTTCTCTATCTCTCTGTCTCTGTCTCCCTCCCTCTCTCTCTCTCCCTCTCTCTTCCTCCCCTCCCCCCCTCCATTTTTCTGCTCTGTACATGGTGGATCTCACTCTCACCACATACTAGACTGTTGGGGTTTTGGGCACTTTTTGTGTTTTTTTTTTTAATTCTCAACACCAATTGCTATGCTTTGCATACATTTGTTTGATAAATTATTTTTTTTATTGAATTTAACATTACCCAAGTGCCTTCAAGTCAGTCCTATATGAGAAGTATTCAATTATATGGGTAAACACATGAAAAAGATCTTTCTATTATGTGCAGATATACTTTTCAAAGGGGACTAAAATTTTATGTACTGGAAAGAAAACTTGTATGTGTTACTATATGCTTGGATCCAAAAAGTGGCAAGAATCTTTGTAGTATAGGGGAAAGAATAATGTAGAGTCAGAGGACCTGGATTTAGTTCTTGTTTTTGACATTTACTATTTATATAACGTTGTGTGAGTCTTTCCCATTCTAGGTTTGGATGTCCTGACCTGTAAAATGAGGGGTTTGGACTAAATGATTTGTGAGGTCTGGGCTAGCTTTAAAATCTATAATCTGGTGAGTTGATCCTTTGGAAATAATAGCTGTCCTTGGTACTGAACCAATCTCCACTGGAATTCAGAAATAACACATTTATTTGCAGCCCAACCATTTTTTTTTTCCTAAATCAGTTGCAGAATCAGAATCACAGAACTTTAGAGATGGAAGAGGCCTCATGGGTTGTCTGGCCCTATCTATACCTGAACAAAGTTCTCCTCTACAACATCCCTGACCACTAACTGGCCATCTCACTTTTGCTTGAAGAGCTCTAGTAAAGAGGAACTGGGGATGTGCAGGAGGCAGCTCATGCTGGCAGGGCCACTGTTAAATTTTCAGTGTGGGATTGATTTATTGTTTTGCTGATTGTCTAGACTTCAGAAAGGGATGGAGAAAATGTCAATCATGCAAATTAAACTTCAAAATGCTTCCTGCCACACATTCCTCCCCCTCCCCCTGCCCCAGGGAGTTGGTCAATAAATATTTACCAGCGCGTTGTTGCTCTGGAACCCATTAACTTTTCATTCTACTTTAGGAAAGCTCTAATTGCGAGCAAGTTTTTCCTTACTTCAAGCCAAAATCTGAATCTCTCCAATATCTACCTATTATTTCTAGTTCTGTACTCTGGGGCAAGTAGAGCAGGTCTAATTTCTCTCTTACATGACAGAAGTCACCTCTCTAACCCCGTACGGAGCCTCTTTTTGGAAGCATGTGGTTAGAATGTGCCGAGGAAAGAGAAGAGGAGTATGACTAAGGCTTGCATACTGGGGAAAATTAACCAGTACTTTGCACTGTCTCTCCACTGATGGGAAGGCGGAGATGCTGCCTACCGGGGGAGAAATCTCATCGATACAGCATTTCCAATTTAATGTGGAAATTGAGAGTAGAAACAACACTATAATAGGTACATTCATCATGAGCACCTAAAGTTAGGGCTTATTAGGAAAACTGCACACAACCTCCATTTGAAGCAAGGCCTATACTTAAGCCACTTTAATAGCACTTCTCCTCTTCCCTCTGATAGGCACCAAAGCTTGATGAGGACTCCCTGAAAGTCAGGAGAAATGCAGTTTTATATTAAGCACAGTGAAACCCACTTGGCTCTTCTGATAACTGAGAAATTACAACATTTGATGGGAGAAATATTATATATGGAAACACCCTCTCCCAGGGTCAGAGGGAGTGTGAGCATGGCTCATTTTTTTTAAAGCTTTTATTAATCATGACTTATGCTAGTTCACAGTGGAGTCTCTTAGACCACTGTCATGGTGGCAAAGTATTCATTTAGCTTAAAACAGAGATGCTTACAGGGACTGGAGCTAGGAGATATGGGTCCTGGACCCAGCTATGTTGCTAAAGAGCTAAATGACTTTTTAATAGTCTGAGCATTAGACGGGGAGTCAGAAGCCACGTGTTTTTTTTTTTTTGCTTTTGCCACTCCTGAGATTTGTGATGTTGGGTTAAGTCAGTTAACCCCTCTTTTCCTCAGTTTGCTTTTCTGTTGAACTAATTTCTGATCTAACTGTTCTATTGAACTAGTCTCTTATTAGTTCTCTGAACTAACTGATAGGGTTGCTGTGAGAATCAAAGAAACTGCAAAACATTGTATAAAAACCAACTATGACCATCTATGATCATTTGATTATCAATATTACTAATTTGATTAATAACAAGAATATATATGTGTGTATATATAAATTGTTTGATTTTGAGTCATTGTTCAGTTGTGTCCAACTCCTTGTGATCCCATTTGGAGTTTTGTGGTAGAAAGTGCTTGGCTATTTCCTTCTCCAGCTCATTTTACAGATGAGTAAACTGAGGCAAAAAGGTTATGTGACTTGCACAGGGTCACATAGCTAGGAAGTGTTTGAGGCCAGATTTGAACTCAGGATGATGAGTCATCCTGATCCCAGGCCCAGCACTCTATCCATGATACCACTTAGTTGCCTCTGACCTACCTGCTCACATTTCTATAATGGTTTAAGGTTTACGAACACTTTTAATAATAGCATTAATGATAATTAAGAATAGGATGGCATAAGGGATGAATACCTGGCCTCTGCCACTGTCTGGCTACATGACTCTGGGTAAGTCATTGAAGTTCAGTTTCCCAGACCATTCTCTAGAATTCTAAGTTGCTGAGAAGGTGCTAACCTGAATTAGTAGAAGACATTTCATATTAGGAGCTTCCTACACTGATAATGTTTCAGGTCTGGTCAGAATGACATTTAAAAAAGCTTTGTTAAAGATACTGAATATTAAACTGAAGCATTCAACAGCCACCAACCATGAAGCCCCATCAGATCCCTATTATGATGTGTGGTGAGGCTTTCCAGGGGGTCAGCCCCATCCTGTGCTTCCTGAATGCTGAAAGATGGAGCTGAATCCATCCACAGTTTCTTCTAGTAGAGATGAGGTTTTTCTCACCCCTGCCATAAGCCTTTACTTCTGTGCAAAGCATTCCCAGGCTGGTGAATGTAAACTACTCCTTTAAGGCCTGATGACAGCAGAAACCTGGTCCACCCTCTCCTATCCTGTGGGTCTGCATCCCCAAGAGCTGTTGTTGGGAAGGGTTACTGCCAGAGCTCTCCTGCACCCCATGGACCTCTGAAATCCAGCACACAGAAAATAAGGAATCATTCTTTTATTCACCTGAGAGTTTCTGAATGCTTCCTTTGTTCAGAACTGCTGTACTGAGTGCTAGGAGAGGCACAAAGTTTCAGTAAGACATAATTCCTTTCTTCATGGAATTTGCAGTCTAGTAGGAGAATAAATGCCAGTACTGATAACTATGATATGCTATGTTACATCAGTGCACTAGTGGGGTTATCTTTTAGTTGTTTGCAGTTGTATCTGACTGTGATCCCTTGTGGGGTTTTCTTGGCAAAGGTGCTACATTGGTTACCATGTCCTTCTCCAACTCATTTTACCAAAGAGGAAACGGAGGCAAACAGGGTAAGTGATTTATCCAGGGTCACGTAGCCAGTAAGTATCTGAGTCCTGAACTGAACTCAGGTCTTCCTTACTCCAGGCCTGGCACTCTATCCACTGTGCCACCTTGCTGCCCCCTCATTACTAGGGTACAAATATAATAATAATGATAATAATAGCAGTTTGCCTTGAGGCAAGTATTAAAAGTACTATGAACCCCGTTTTGTAAAGGACGAACTTGGTGCTGGGAAAGATTAAATGACTTCAATCAATCAACAAGCATTAATGAAGCATTCATTATCAGTCAGGCCTTCTTTGAAGCCCTGGGAATACAGAGAAATAGGAAAAAAGAAACAATCACTACTCTCAAGAAATTTGCATTTTATAAGAGAAAGAACATGTATAAGTAAATACCAAATATAGGGCAGCTAGGTGGTGTCATGGATAGAATGCCGGCCTGGAGTCAGGAAGACCTGTGTTCAAATCCTGCCTCAGACACTTACTAACTGCAAGTCACTCAACCTTGTTTGCCTTAGTTTCCTCGTCTGTAGAATGAGCTGGCGAAGAAAATGACAAACGACTCCAGTATCTCTGCCAAGAAAACCCCAAATGGGGTCACGGAGAGTTGGACATGACTGAAATGACTGAACAACAACAGCAAAATATAGAGCTAAGGACTAGACCTGTGATTCATTGGTTCAGAGAACTTCTGGGTGAGAAAACTCCCTTTATCAATGCAGGTACAAGGCACATTCCCTACAACTTACAGTCTTGGGCACTGGCAAGTTAGGTGTTTACTTCAGAGTCACACAGCCAGTGTGTGTCAGAGAAGGGACCTGAAACCACCGTGATATAAGGAAAGCAGATAGAGGGGAACTTTGTGCTGGAGGCAAGAACAGTTGGAAGTGGGTGTGGATCAGGAAAGCTCTCATATGGGCATGGTCCTTGAAATAAGCTTGTATGAAAGTGGGGGATTCTAAGAGGCAGGGGGAGGAGGGAGTGCTTTCCAAGAATGAGAGGCAGTCTGGGCAAAGACCAGAGATGGAATGCCATGTGTCAGGAGCAGCAAGAAGGCCAGTCTGGCTAGACTGGAGAGTGCATGAAGTGGGATCATTTCTAATAAGTCTAGAAAAGTTGGCTGAAATGGACTGGGATGGGCTTGCCCCTGGTTATACAGCTGATAAGTGGTGAGAGGTGGAGGTGGGATGTTGACCCAGGCCTCCTGACTTCAAGTCAAATGCTCTTTCCACTCCACCTCATATGGCGAAGGCCATTATCAACAAGATTGGTGGGGCGGTGGTGGGAAACAAGGAGGCTTAATGAAGAAGACAGAATCTGAGTGAGCTGAAAGGATTCAGCATCTTGGGATGAATTTGCCTCATCAAGGCCTTTCCATGTATCTTACATACTTTTCCAGATGGACAAGGAATAGACTTCAGGAACAGCCCTTCCCACTAATTAAATGGACTCACAAATAGATGCATTGGCCTTGACCAGAGGCCAAGATAAGGAATTCAGATTTATTCAATCTGACAGTTTAATAGAGTTTTCTATGCTTTTTTTTCTGCTTCTTCATGGGCAAAGCTCTGAACAAACAAAAGTACTCCAACAAAAAAAAGCCAAAACATACTTTGGATTCCATTTGATGGCTTGGAAGCTTCCTGCACACACATCAGCACAAATGTGTTGATACCTCTTGCCTGCTGCTGACATTAGGTGTTGTTAAAGAATGTGATATATCCAGGTTTCCAGACGGGCAGCAGCCAGCTCCCCTGGATCAGTCTAAGGTCTCAGCTCACGCTGGGGTACTGCTGAGTGAAAACTGGGCAGAGGGAGAAGTGTCCGCTCCAGTCATTTGGGAGGCCTGTAGTCAGTGTTAATTGTTGCTCTGAAGAGTTAGGACAGAGGAGTTCTTGGAAGCCCAGAGTACCTTCTCTCTGTAGGGGGATTCCCATCATAAGAAGCAGAAACACCAGAGGGTTAGGCATATGTACAAGGACACTCCAGGGTGCTTCCAAAGCTGTTACCTGAAGGAGAAATTCCCTTACAATAGACATGACAGGAAGTTATCTCCTGCCACTTGAAGATCTTTAGAAATGGGGAACTTATTAGCCCTATCCTCACCCCTGCAACAGCTCATGCCACTTTTGGACACTTCTAATGGTTATGTGACCCAAACACCGTTTCTCTGATACCATTTAAACTTTCTGCTCCACCTTCCCCCTACCTCTACCCCATAGCTCCCAGTTCTGCTTACTGGGCCAAGTCCAATTGAAATAAGTCTTCTTCTTCTTCTTCATGGAAGTCTTACAGATATTTAAAGCCAGCCATTGCATTCTTGCCCCTCTTTGACTTAGTTCGTCTTTCCCACCTAAAGCATCTTTAGTTCTTCCAACTTATCCTCCTAATTCACAGTATCCTTTCCCTTCACCATCCTGCTTGTCTTATGAACACAATATATCTTAGAGACATAGAATCAGATATATTTAGAGCTGGAAAGTGCTTTAGAGATCATCTAGTTTAATCATGTCATTTTAGAAACAAAGGAACTTTGTACCTGCAAGAGATGGGGAGGGATTTGCCCAGTAAAGTTTTTCAATATCCTTTCTAAGAGGTGGCACCCAGAAATGACTACAATACTTCAGATATGGTTTGACTGAGGCAAAGGGTCAAGGGACTACTATTTCCTCATTCTAGACTCTAGCCTTCTATTAACACAGTCGAAGACTGCATTAACTTTTGTGCTTAACATATCACCCTGTTCTCTTATTGAGTATGAAGTCTGGCAGAGCTCTGTAAGCTTTTTCCCCCCTAAACTACTGATAAGTCACACTTTCCTATTATACAACTAATTTTTTAGCCCACATATAGAACCTTATGTTCCTTAAATTTCACTGTCCTAGAGATTGGGACTGTTTCTCTAGACCATTCTCAGCTCACAGACTGTACAAAAATAGGTGACCGACTTTGGCCTCTGAACTGTCTTTTACCAATCCCTGCTCTTGATTGTTGAAACCTTTTTGGGAGGCTGACTTCATTGACTAGTGAGCTAGCAATACAGCCCTCGAATTTAGTGGCAAGTGCTTCATCCAAGTCATTGATAAAAATCTTGAAACAAACAAGATCAAGGAAAACTCTCAAAAGTTTGATGCCCTGCTACACTCTGCTTCCTACATTTTTATTTTCAAAATTTACTGCCTGCGTTTTCCCTTCTAGCTCCAAGAAGTGTTCCTTTAAAAAAATCAAACCCTATGTCACTAACATATGGTAGGGATTTCCTTCATGAGAGAAGGATCAAGTTACCCATATACACATAGCATATATATCTAGGTAGCCAGATGATATAGATTGGATATAGATAGATAGATGTATTTCTACACAGATGGCACAAACCTAGTCAAACAACTACAGAATTAGTTGTCCAAAGCACAAAGCTTTCATACTTGATTTATTTGCCTTAGTCTTGTCTTAAAGGGGGCTCAACCTGACTCCTAATTGTCCATTCTCTAACCAAACGCTGACCTAGAGGTATCTGCTCCCTTGAGGTTCCCCTCCCTGGAGGGTGGCTCCTTTCATTAAGAGGTTCAGACACATTTCAGTTATAACTTCACATAGTCTCAGAATCCCCCCTAGAGCCTTGTCTCTGACAGAGACATTGAAGCATCATGGTTTGGGGGGAGGCCAGAGTGAACTTACGTACCACCAGCATTATGGATGACCTTGCCTTCCAAAATCCCTAACCTCTTTCCTTAATCAATTATGAGTCTATCATCCAGAAACTTTTCTAACTCCCTGGACAACAATTTATATTTTGGCCTATGCTACCTCTTGGGATAATGATTTCAATATGTTTCTTCCTTTTTGCATGAAAAATGATCTCCAAACTATCTCTTATTAGTTTCAAGTACTACATCTTTTCAGCTATCTTAGGGGAGGATTTATAGACAAAAATAAAATAATTCAGGATATTTTCCCCAGAGAGGAAGAATCTTAGGGTTGGGGGTAGTATAGCTATTCTCAATCATTTGAAGGGTTTCCAGGCAGAAGAAAGATAAGATGTATCCTGTTTGGCTCCTTGGAGTAATGGTAGAAGTTGTCCAGAGAGGTAGTCCTAGAGTGAAACAAGCCGTCTGAAAAGGCAGAGAGTTCCCAGTCAGTGGTCTTCAAGTAGGGACTAATTGAACACTTGTCAAAGATGTCATAAAGGGGTTTTTTCCATGAAATAGATTGGATTAGATAACTGTGGTGGTCCCTTCAATCTCTGCTATTCTGTTTCTTAAATCTAGTTCCTGATTAGGCCATCCTAACAAAGAGCCGGGTGTTTGAGAAGGCAGGAGAGGAACATAGGCTTATATCATTGTCATTTGGAATCTGTTTCTCTATCAGCTCTTTCCCAAAAGTGTGAGCTGCTCAAGAGAGCAAGTATTGACATATTTTCTTCTTTTCCCAACAGTTAGCATGCTGCTCAGCACATAGTAAGCTCTTAATGAATATTTTTTAAAAAATAAATAATTTAAATGTTCACTCCCTGGCCTTAGTAAAGTAAGTAGAGTGGGTGAAAAGATACTATGGTGGTTTGAGTCACTGTCTCATGTCCGATCCCTCCTTTCTGCAATTTGCAGCCCAATAGGATATCTTTGAAACCCAAACTCAATGAAATGAACAGAACCAGGAGAACATTTGTACACAGCAACAGCAGCATTGTGCGATGATCCACTATGATAGTTCTCAGCAATACAATGATCCAAGACAAGTCCAAAAGATTCGTGGAGGAAAATGCTGTCCATGTCCAGAGCTATGGAGTCTGAATGTAGATTGAAACACATTATTTTCATTTTTCGTTGTTTTTTTCTTTCTCATGGTTTTCCTCTCTTGTTCTCATTCTTTCACAACATGACTAATGTAGAAATACGATTAAAATGATTGTACATGTATAACCTATATCAAATTGCTTGCTGTCTTAGGGACAGGGGAAGGGAAGGAGGGAGGGAAAAAATTCGGAACTCAAAATCTTACAAAAGTGAGTGTTGAAAACTATCTTTAAATGTAATTGGAAAAAATAAAATACTGTTAAGTGGGAAAAAAGAAACACAAAATCAAGACTTGCTATCTTCCCTCAAAGAGCACTTTTTCTTCACTTTTCTAATGCATTTATCAGACAATATTGGACATTACTGTTATCCCCCTACTAGACTATAAGCTCCCTGAAGGCAAAGATTTTATTTTATCTAGATTTTCTATCTCCCTCTGTGCCTATCATAGGGCATTGGACATAGGAGGCACTTAATAGATAGAAAAAGCATTTATTGAGGATTTACTCTGTCAGGCAACTGCATTTATTAAACACTTACTGTCTACCTGGCAACAAATAAAAGAATAAAGCACTTTTTAGGTGCTTGCTATATATTAGGTACCATGCTAAACAGGCTATAAATACAAGCAAGAAACATAGTTCCTGCCCTCAAGCAGCAAGTCAGTATGTACAAAATAGCGAACCAGAAGTTTCTCCTTCTATATGAGCTCAGCAGTGCCTTCCCAAACCAAACAGGGAAAATGTGTAATATAATTCACAACTCATTCATATTTCACTTTATGTTTAAAAAGTGCTTTACATTCTTACCCTCATTGGCCACTCACATTGGACCTATGAAGTAGAGAGTGCAAGGATTATCTCTATTTTACAGATGAGGAAACTGAGATAGAGTAACATATCCCAGATCATCCTAATGGAGCTGGGTCTCAGACCCAAGTCTCCTGATCTGAAGTTCATGGCTTTTGATTCTTCCCACAACAGCAAAGGCTTCCTGTATCACCCACTTCCTGGGCTGACCTTAGCTGCTGCTAACCCCCATTAGCCTGAGTAAGGCAGAGCTGACAGCGTTGGAGACTAAAGAAGCTGGTGTAGACAAGCCCTTGACAAAGGGCTCCTGAGCCTTCTCAAACAGTAGAATTATCCTACCACATATATATTTAATCAAAGCAAAGCTGGTATTAGCAAGGATTAGTGATGAATACAACTTAACCTCCCAGATAATCCAACCCAGACCGTCTGCTTACTAAACCACATTAGGACAAGCTGAGGACAGTTTGTTGGGATTGCCCACCCTGCTCTGTGCTTAGACAGTGCTGGCAGGGCTCAGATGCTGCTGACATAGGAGAAGAAAAAGCATTTTTCCTTTGCTATTTCAGAGGGTAACTGTTTGGCTCCAAGGGACAGGAGACAAATTCATAGAATTTCAGAGTTGGAACAGCCTTTAGAGATCACCTAGGCTCAGGCTCATGTCTTGCAGAGAAGAAAACTGGGGCCAAGGGAGGAGAAGTCACTTTTCCAAAATCACATTGTAACTTAGTGCCAGATATGGGATGGGAACCCAAGTCTCTTAGACTTTCAGTCCAACAATCTTAGATTAATTTCCCTTGAGGTGATAACAATAGATGCGAATGAGTGGATAAAAAAGAATTTAGGACAATTTTTTGGTGGCAAGACATGGATATGGCCAAGAAGTGGTATGGTGGTCCTGACGCTGGGAATGATAAAGTGAGAACTCATTGATCAGACTCTATTTGAGGGTATTTCCATTGTAAAAGTACATTCTGGAGAAAGTCATGCTTACCCTAGGCTGGCAGAGGGGAGTGGGTTGCTTTGGGCAGTGAACCTTTTCCAGTTTTCTTCGCACCTCTTGGGTCATCCAGTCCAGGACTTGAACAGAAATCTCTATCTACAACAACCCCAAAAGATGTCCATCCAGTCTTCCTGTGAAAACCTCTAGCAGATTGTAAGGAAGTTTTTCCTAAGTCAAGTCACCAGCTTTAATGGTTTTGGTGAGACAGAGGAATACAAAGGGTCTTATCATTTGCCCTGCCACTGCATCCTAAGGACCTCTAGGCCTTATCATCTCTTCTTTCTCCAGATCCCTGAGTGTCACTAAGGATTCTTGGTCTTTCCTCTTACTTCTGATATACTCTTAGGACTCTTTCAATCTTATGGTGCTCACAAAAATGCTTGTCAAGAAGATACCAAATCCCTGGTCATACTCTCCAGCATGGGTTGCTGCTCCTTCCTTCATGCCCCATAGATACAGTGAGCCAGAGGGAGTAAGCATGTTCATTTTCCCCTGATGCTGCCTCAACACCCTCCTCTGTCATTACTACTCTTCAACATCCCATTTTTGATTAATGCTATCTGGCCATGGCACCCTATTCAGGTCTTCCAGGTTTTTGGTCATCCATCATATTACCTGGTCCTTACAACTGCTTTGTAGAGGAGGTAGAGCAGGTATCCCTACTCCCATTTTATAGATGTAAAAACTAAGACTCTTGCGTTTCTTTAAAACAGCTCTGTGAGGTAGGCAGTACTGATGTTATTAATCCTATTTGTTAAGTCTGGAAATTAAGACAGTTTGAGGTGAGGAGACTTGTCCAAGGTCATACTGTGAATTAGTGGTAAGTCTGGGACTGAGCTTAGGTATCCTGACTCTGAGCACAGAAATCTTTCCATTACATCAGCAGCTGGTTGTTTTGGTTACCTTGTGTGGAAGACAAATTAGGAGGGGGAGGTTGCATCTCACGCAGAGAAAGAAGCAGAATTTTCACATTTCTCTATTTTCTCTCTTTGCTTTCTCATTGAAAGCTTATTTCCTAAAGAGGCTACTTCCCCTTGTTTACCTAAAACACCCTGTGGACCAATATGGGGCTGGAGGAAAGGAGGGGATGGGGAAATAAATCACAAAGAGACAGGTTTCAATTCAATATGAAAGAAAAGATTCCTAACAATCAAAGCTGACTAGAAGCAGAGAAACTGCTTTCTAAAGTAGTGAGTCTCCCATCTCTGGAGGTCTTCAAAAGGAAGGTGAATGATCACTTTTTAGGCTTCTTATGGAGGGGATTTCTGCTTTGGATGTGGATTGGCATAGATGACCATGGAGATCTCTTTGGCATTGAGATTCTCAGATTTTTGTCAATCACTCTTCTGTCTCATTTTGGGAAGGAATCTGGACTATTTATTAATATACACATACATTCATACATATCTATATACGTCATATGTAAATATATGCTCTTCTGGAACAAATTAGAAAAGGCAAAAGCAAAAGAAATCAGGTAAGTTTTATATATGCGTTGGTATGGGTGATAATGTCCAAAATATGGAGTTGGACACCCCCTTCCCACCCTCCAACACACACACACACACACACGTCTATTTTCCAGGAGAAAATGTCTCCAATAGCCCATCCTACATTCTAACTTACTTTTCTAATTTGCTCCAGGAGAAGAGCACATGTTTATTCATGAAAACAACCATCCCTTCAGGAGAAGAAAAATAATACCAGTCCAATAAAGACAGGGAGCGTATTGATTGTCCCTGAAATGCTCTGGGACTTCCTCTCAATTGCATTCTGTAGCAGAAAATTCAGTTCAATTCTGTCCAACAAATATTTGCAGCTGTCTGCTCTGGGTAAGGAGGGCTCTCTCCTCCACTTAGGGATGTCTGGGGGATGGAGACTAGTTGCTGCCCTCAGGGAGTTCACAGTCTAGCAGGGGAGAGAAGATGGACATGAATAACCAGAGTACAAGGCAGTAAGTGAAAAGGGCCGTGAGAAGTACAAACTCAGGGGTCTGAATGATTAGTGGATGAAGGGAAGGTTCACTTCCATCTGTGGAGGCATTAGGGAAAACTTCATAGGAGGTCACATTTGAACTGGGACTTGGAAAATTGGGAGGATTTCAACAAGTAGAGATAGGTTTGGTGGGGAAGGCTGGGGTGGGCCTTTATTTCAGAAGCAAAATCACAGGGAGAATACTTCAGCTAGGGGGCCCTGGTAGCCAGCAATGGCATTGAGTAGGACCCTTGCTTTCTGGGGCTTAGGAGGCTGAGCCTCTGAATTCTCTCTAGTTTCTGCCTATGGTTACTAATCAGTTTCTATCAACTTTTATCACTGTTCAGGACGAGAGCAGCTGGGGCTTCTCAAATTAGAGAGCAGAGAGAAAGCTGCATTTCACATTGGTCAGCAGCCAGAAGCATCTCTGCCCCAACAAAGGTCAGGATTTCTTCTGTGCAAACAACAAAAGAGTCAAGATGCCAAAACACACTCTTGCTATGTGGACATCTATAACATTCCCTCTTTGGGTAGTTTTCCTGACTTCCTTGCTGGGTCACGATCCGAGATTATGTCTTATTTATCTATGTGTCCTTTAATATTGCTAACACAGTGCTCTGCTGCTTTCTTAAGTATGTATCCATTTGTTTTTATCCCTAAGGGTATAGGGAACTTCCAGTGTGCAAACTCCTTCCCTGCAGCTTAGCTGTAGAATAAGAATTCTTAACCTGGCATCCATGGACAGAAACCTTTCCCCTCTAAGGAGTCCAGAGGCAGATTTCAGGGAGTCTATGAACTTAGAAAGGAAAAAAAATGTCTTCAATATAACTAGCTTTCTTTGTAATACTATGCATTCTGTTTCATGCATTTAGAATGCATTATTCTGAAAAGAGATCCACACTAGCTCACCAGAGAGGTCCATGACATAGAAAATGATCAAGAGCCCCTGTCTTAAAGAATTTCTGGGAGCACTGGCAAGCTAAGTAACTGCCCATGATCTTCTGACCCTTATAGTGGGTCAGAAGCAGGACCCGAATTCAGGCCTTCCTGGCCCTAAGCTTAGCCTCCATCCACTACTAAGATGCTTCTTGCACTCCAAGTGGTTGTTTGAGATCTATGTTTGAAGTGTTCCAATGATAATGAACACCTTACTTCCAAAAGCCATTGATTTGCATTTCATATCGATCACAGGAGAATGAATTTAGAGCTGGACTACAGGTCATCTAGGTCAACCCCTTCCTTTAATAGATGAGGAAACTGGAGTCCAGAGAGGACGACCAATTTGTCCAAAAGTCACCCAGGTACCAAGTAGTGGTGGTGGGTCTGGAACTCCTGGTCTAATTCCATCGATCTGTGTACTGTGCCCATGTTGGCTCTTCTGTGTTGGACAGGCCTAATTGCTAGGAAGTTGTTTACCGATATGTTAAGCTGAAACAGGCCTTTTTGTGGTCTCTACCAGCTATTCCTAGTTATACTCTCTAGAGCCAAGTCTAATTCTCCTTCCTTATGAAAGTGTAAGAGATATTGAGAGTCACAGTTCATATCCCTCTCTGTTCTCTTCTCTGGGCTAAATGAATCTTCCTTCATATGACATCATTCTGATGTCTTTCCCCAGCCTAGTTATTCTCTTCCAGTTTCTTAATGTCTCTTCTAAAGTATAGTGCCCAGAAATGGACACAATACTACCAGTGGGGTCTAGCAGGAAATTTACATAGGTTTATGTAACTATTTAATTTATTTAGAACTCTAAGTCTTATTTCATTTAGTTATTCATTCTGCATATCTTCACTGATGCCGACTGTGTACTGGCCATTCTCACTGATGCTGAGCTCCCTGTCCTTTACAGAAACACTTGTAGTCTAAGCTACATAATGTAGTGCTTGTACCACGATCTTCCTTTCGGTCTTACTTCATGGATGTATCTGCTCTCTCTCTAACCAGAGATCAGGTCTCCTCTCTTTTCCTCCAATTGTAGCCAATCATGGTGGGAATGAAGTAGAGATGAATGATACATGTCAGAAAACACTTGCTGGTGCATTGAATGATTAGTGGATGGACATCAGGGAAGATCCACAGTCGGAGCAAGGTGCCTTTTTTCCAGACACTGTATACATCTTCTAGTGCTTGGGCAGGAGACGGTGACCCTTAGTTGATACTCCCTGGTGTTTCTCACATCTCTGAGCACTGTGTTAGAGATGGGAGGGCAGACCACTCCTTGGTAAAGGAATGTGAGTCGTTCTTTTGAAATGCTGTAACTGTGTCATCAGTGACCTTTCTAAGTGGGGCTGGGACAGCATGTACTGGGACCTTGGTTCCCCAGAAGATGAATGGCTTGTTATCAGCCAACCTCCAGGCCACCCTAGTTACAGGCCTCTCCAAACAGATAGGGGCCTTGCCTTAATGCAAGGAAAAGCTTGTATGTGCATGTGTGCTTGCATATGTGTGTATGTGTATGTATGTGTGTGTTCCTTCTCTAGGACCGAATCACATGTTGATATGCAGTTGGGGATACAAACAAATCAGTGTCTGGCCCTACCTGACTGTCGCCTGGAATCCTGTCCTTTAATTCATGCCTGGACCTATTCTGTGCACAAATCCCAGGGTGAATGTTGAAAAGAAGCAACATTCGGCTTTCTTTTAGTCTTGGTTTTAAAGTTTGAAGGAACTTTAGAGGTACATGGGAACATAGCTCAGAGGTCCAGTGAGGGGGTCCAATCCCCTCATTTTACAAGTGAGGAAACTGAGGCCCAGAGTGGTTAAGGGACTTGCTCAAGGTCATAAAAGCAGCAGCAGTCATAGTAATAGCTAGTCTTTTTTTTTTATTTTGCTTTTTGGAGGGCAATTGGGGTTAAGTGACTTGTCCAAAGTCACACAGCTAGTAAGTATGTCAAGTGTCTGAGGCCAGATTTGAACTCAGGTCCTCTTGACTCCAGGGCTGGTGCTCTATTCACTGTGCCACCTAGCCACCCCAATAGCTAGTCTTTACGTAGTGCTTTAATTTTTATGAAGCACTTTACATGTGCTACCTCACCTGATCCTCAGAATGACCTTTTGAGGAAGGTGCTGTTATTTCCTCCATTTTACAGGTGGGAAAACTGAGGCAGAGTGGTTAACCAGCTGAGCTAGTCCCTCAGCTGTTAAGTGTCTGAGGGAGGATTTGAACTTAGGTCTAATTGATCCCAGGTCTAGCACTTTTTCCTTGGTAGTGTTTGGTGACATTTGAATACAGATCCTTTGATTTGAGAGCCAGTGTTCTTTCCACAGTACCATGCTGCCTCTAGTTCAGCCCCCTTTTTGGCAGAAAAGGGAACTGAGTCCCAGAGAAGTGAAGTGAATGGGCACTAGTGGGTGGTGGAGTTGGAATTTGAATCCAGCTCCCCTGATTTCAGATCCATTGCTCCTTTGCTATTTAGAGAAACTTCTTTATGGCACTCTTTAAAAGTAGAATCAGCTGCTTCTGGGAGGGAGTGCGTTCCCTTTCACAGGGAAGTCTTTGAATACAGGCTAGGTGAGGTACCTTGGAGAAGGGACTTTGAGGCAGATATAGGTAGCATTAGATGGAATCTGAGGGTGCTTTCAATTTTAATTCAACTGTAATTCCAATATCTAGAGATAGTTGTGCCAATTTCAGGGGATTTCTGATCTCTGGAGATTGTGAGTTTGTAAAAGTTGTGGGTCCCAGCCTGTATGTTATGGTCCTGTCCTATCCCTGATTCTTGTCCCTCACTTCATCTACTTAATCTAGTCCCTAGACTTCAGGGTGAAGCTCCCTATGATCCCTCGTCTGCCTCTGGGCCTGACTGGGAGGTGAGCTAGAAAATGGTCAGGCTGAAATGACAGATTTAACCACCCACTCATTCATCACCCAGTCATCCATCCAAAAACGGTGAATATTTATTAAGCGCCCACTGTGCTAGACACTGGAGAAGATACAAAGTTTAGATAATATGGTTTCTGCCCTTATGGAGCTTATCTATCCATCCATCCATTCATCATCCTCTCATCCATCCATCCATCCATTCATCCATCCATTGATATCCAGTGCTTAGGTAGGCACTTTAGTAGAGTGAACAGGAAGATGAAAACCACTGACAATTTAGGGAGTAAAACTTACATGCAAAAAGTAAGTAGAGTTGTTGTTCAATAGTATCAGTCATGTTCAACTCTTCGTGACCCTGCTTGGGATTTTCTTGGCAAAGATACTAGAGTGATTTGCCATTTCCTTCTCCATCTCATTTCACGAAAGAGGAAACTGAGGCAAACTGAGTTAAGGGACTTGCCCAGGTCACACAGCTAGTAAGTGTCTGAGACTGGATTTAAACTCAGGAAGATGCCACCTAGCTTCCCCTATTAGTGGGATGTCCCATTTTAGAAGAAATATAGAGAAGCCAGAGCACATTCAGAGGATGCCCAGGATGGTTAGGGAACTCAAATCACATGTATGTCATGGTGGGCTGAAAGAACTGGAGATATTTAGCTTAACAAAGAGAAGTCTTGATGGGACATGACCGAGGATTGTCACGTGGAAAAGGAATTAGACAGCTTTACATAGGTGGAAAATTTCTAGACATTAAATCTGCTGCAAAGTGGAAAGGGCTTTTGGGAGGTTTGTGGTCCCCCTCAAAGGAGGTCTTCACCCAATGGTTGGATAATTAGTTGTGGTTGAGCGGTTTACATCTCAGGTAAGCATTGGCCTAGAAGGCCTCTGAAATTTCTCCTCCCTCTGAGATTAGAGAATTCTTTGGGCCAATTTTAGGGGAAAAGGGAGGCAGGAGGTCCTTTTAGCTTGAACCTAAAAATGTAAAGCATCACTCAAATATAGTAAGCAAAGAACTGTCATTCAACTGTAGGACAAGAACATAGGGATGTTTTTGCCAGCCTTGACAGGACCCATGACACTGAACAGAAACTATGTTTCCCTTTAATAATGAACATGTTTGCAGAGAAGAAAATGGGGCTAGAAACGTAATTTAAAAATGATAATAAACACGCACATGATACTTTGTTTTTAGTGCCCATTTTGTTTTAATGCCTTGCTGTTTAAAAAAATCCTGGCAGAGGTATCTGAATCTAAGAGTTGTGAGGATGTCTGGATCTCTGAGAGAGAAACCCTCACTTTATAGTTCTACAGAAATGTTTTTAGGATAGTTTAGCATAAACTGTTCCTGATGAGAGAAGAAATCAGGGCCAGGTGGGAGGAGTGAAGGAAGGAAAGCTTCTTTGAACACCAGTGTTTGGCCTCAAACAGGCCTAGAATCGCTTTCCAGGCACAGGTAAAAAGTGGGGTAGGATGGAGATACCAGGGGAGCAGCATTACACATTAAGAATGGGCACTCATGTGAAAAAACAAAACAAAATAAGCAAGTATTAGAGGAGGGGAAGGAAGAGAACATAATGATGAGTGTCTGGGCCAAGATCAATGAGACATCAAAACAGAAATGATGTTATGCAAGAGACCCGCCCTGAAAGAGAAAAGAGATGAGACATTCAAGAAACAAGTCACATGCCTAGTTAGGAAGAATGATATGATAATGTGGGGGATTTCAATTACCCAGATGTCTATTGTGGATACTTTTACCAAAAACAAAGCAGTTAATAATGTCTTCACTTACCTTAATAATAATTTCATCCTTTAAAAGGGTGAAGAACCAACAAGGTGAAATTCTGTTTAGGACCTGATCCTTACTGCTGAGAAGGAACTGATTTCTGGGATGGATATAATGGAAACTTTGAGAAGAAGTGGAATTTGTGGCAGAGAAGTCAGAATATCAGTGAGCAGAGAATTTGTGGCAAGGACTAATTTGCCATGCATCCTAGATTTTGGGAGAGCTCAGAGAAATGAATGATAGGATCCCAGGTCTAAAATTATACAGGGAAGTTAGACCAGGAAGGATGGGAAGTCCTTAAAAACGAAATTTTGTAGACATAAAGAGAAACAATACTGATGAAGAGGAAGAAGGGGAGCCACTATGTGAAGACAATGAGGATGCATAGGAAACACATTAATCAATGTGGAATCTTTAAAAAAAGATTTGCAAAAGATAAAAGGGCTGGTAACAGAACGGAAATACAGAAAGTGTGGCGTGGCCCTATAAGAGTTTCAGCAGGAGTACCAAGATTCAGGAAGATCCTACGCTGGCGATGAATTCTGACGATAGAAAAGGTTTTTGTCTGTATTCAGACTCTGTAATTCTTTCTCTGGATGTGGATAGCATTTTCCATCATGAGCCTTTTGGAGTTGTCTTAGAACCTTGAATGCAGATTGAAGAACACTATTTGATCTCTCTCTTTTTTGTTGTTTTGTTTTGTTTCTTCTTCCTTTTGGTTCATTCCATTGGTTATAATTCTTCTTTACAACACGATTAAAGTGAAAATATGTTTAATGTGAAGGTATATGTAGAACCTACATCAGATTGCGCACTGTCTTGGGGAGGAGGGAGGGGAGAAATGGGGAGAAAATTTAAAACTCAAAAGCTTATGGAAGTGAATGTTGAAATCTAAAAACAAATAAATGAAAAGAAATAAAAACTCAGAAGAACCCTAGGGAGGTGTGGGGCTCTCCAAAATGGATTAAAAGAAAAGGTTTTTATTTTAGCTACACTAAGGAACCTTAACACCAAAGAAAGTATAAGACCACTTCTCGGGATTGGGAGAGCAATAATAATGGATAAAGGTGAGAAGGCAGTGCTCTTCAATTGTTATTTTACTTCTATTATCACAGTCCAAGAAAATATCTAGACTAGAAAGGACAGAAGAAGTATCACTTAAAGGGAAGTGATAAATTTTATGTTGGAAGATAATAAGAGAAACCATGTCCCCCTGATGAATTCAAGTCACCAGGCATAGATAAAGTTCATCCTTAGATATGCAAAGAACTGGCATGATTGTTGAGCCACTGTCAATGGTCTCAGAAAGATTATATGGCATAGGAGATGCTAGAGGGTTGGGGAAGAATTGGGAGCTAGTGGTCACCGATTCCAACTCTGAAGGTGGATCTCTAAGGCTAGTTAACATTGTCCTCCAAAGCCCTCAGAGCCCCCTTCCAAAGCCCTCTTCATCTTAGTCTTGTGCCATCCCTTTGGATGCCAGGCATGTGGAAAGAAGCTTGTTGTTGCATTTCCATTGGTTGACATGGGATAGAACAAATACCTTCGATGTCTGTAAACATTGGGATGCTTTGCTTTTTGTGCTCAAAGACCCACGTTGTGTGCCCACTTTCTCTGATTTCCATTCCATCTGAAAATGATTTCTCTGCTCTGACACATTTTATAGCGCTCAGACCGGATCCTGCTTTGTCCTGCTCCCCGCTGCCCCTCGCTCTCTGCGGGAGGGGGCGGGGTCTCCCCGTCAGGCTGGAGCCCCTTTAATAAGGTGGCCATTTAATGACTATTTCTTGAATTGAATAGGGGAATATCCTCCACAAGGCCTTCCCTCATCCCACCAGATGCTAGTGTCTCATGGACCCCAAATTCCTTCCCGTTTTCTTTTTATGTGACTCGTATTTACCTCTATGTGTGCATGTTGTTTCTGTGACAGAAGGTTAACTCCTTGAGGGCAGTGCTGTTTCACTTTCGATTTTGTTTTTATCATCAGCACAGTAGTAGGCACTTTTCTCTTTTTCTTTCTTTCATTTGTTTTCTTTATTTTTCTCTCTTTTTCCTCTTTCCTTCATCCTTCCCTCTTCTTTCCTTCCTTCCTTCTCTTCTTCTCTCTTTCTTTTTTCTTTCTTTCTTTCTCTTCCTTCCTTCCTTCTTTCTTTCCTCTCCTTCTCTCTTTCTCTCTCTCTCTTTCTTTCTTTCTCGCTTTCTCTTCATCAGTGTAAAGAACCTAGGCAAATAATCCTCCTCTACCAATTTAGATCAATAGCTCCTTTGCAACCTATGGTCTTAGAGAGCTGTCTGGGACATTGAGAGCTGCAATGAGTCATCCAGGGTCAACAGCCAGTCATATGTTAGAGGCAGGACTTGAACCCAGGCCTCCTAACTTTGAGGCCAGTTCTCTATCTATTATCACTTTACTGCCTCTTGCCTAGTACGTAGTAGGTGTTTAACACATGTTTATTGTTTGACTAATTGAAAGATGATGAACTGGGAACTAGCCAAGAAAAGAAGAGGATTGCTTATGCTGTCTTAGAGGCCAACTGAGATTTAGAACCCTGGTCTCCTGATACCAAGTTCAAGGCTGTCTCCTCTTAATCAGCTTGTTTCAATGGAACCAAGCATTCAGTGGAAGAACTTTCCCATTTCCCATTACCTTTTCAGAAGTTTACCACTCTCTTTGGCACCATCATGAAACAAAGTAAAAGATTTTACACCTGATTGCTTTCTGCAGAATCTCCAATCTTAGAGCAAGATATGTAACTCCCTTGAACTTGACAAAAATCTTAATCATGACCCACAGAGTTCAGACGAGCTGTTGGGAGATCATTGTAGCTGATGGGCTGTGCCTCCCCTAATTGAATGCATTTGGCTCTGTCTCTGGGATGAGGGCAATCCCAGGAGTAGAGGTGCCATAATGAGTCAGTTTCACTCAGCTGAATTTGGACTGCTTCTGGATGGAAGTCCCTGATGGTCCAAGGCTTCCCAATCTATTCTGCTCTCTTGGACTGAGGAGAGAATATTCGTGAGCAATTTCTCAGTTTCCTTCCAAACAGACTGACAAGTTAATAGACTGAGAGGCTGACGGAGAAAGTCATAGTGAACTAGAAGAAATGATAGGTCTTCATTAACGTGGCATGACAAGCTACCTGTTTGTACCTATCCATCAATTATCAAGGATTTTCCCAGCTCCTTTCCCTTCTCCCTCCTATCCAAGAGCCCAAGCTTAGGTTCTTCTAGGCTGTTGGAGGACAGTTAAGGAGAGACACCAACCCCTCTATGTCCATTCAGAGGGGAGACTGAGGCTGTTATTACCTCATGCTGGGAACATAGTAGGCACTTAGAAAATATTTGTTCAGAAGACTTTAACTGAATGTATTCACTTATAGGGGGAGAAATGATTAAGGTAGATTGGATAGCATTCTACAGCTAAAAAATGACAGAATTTTAGAGCTGGAATGAAACTTAGCAACCATCTAGTCCACTGCACTCATCTCTACAATGTAGAAAGGGGAAGGGGAAGGGAGAGAATAACAGAAGGTGAAGAATATTGTTAGAAGCAGACAAACAAAACTGAGAAATGACCATTGATATTAAAGAGTATATGGAAAACTCAAAAGGAGAAATAATGGCGTCACAATCATTTCTTACGCAGAGCCTGTTGATCGTCCTGTCTATAATTCTAACAACCTTTCTTATGCAGCTACTAAGTGTCAGAGCTAGGATGTAAAAACCCTGGTCTTCTGACTAATATGTCCCCTTTTCCATCCTGCTGGAGTAGATCATTTTAGCAAGGCTGACTGCCAATGGATAGTGAAAACAATTGCAGTGATAAGGGGCAGGTAAGCAGGACTGAGTAAAGAAGGGACTATGATATCCAAGTTATAGAAAGATGAGGCAGAAAGGCCAATTGACTGTTTTCAGTTGGGAATGACTTATGGAAATAGTTTAAGTGGTCAATCTTTTGGCAACTTCAACCCTTTGAAACAAAGCCCTTGACTCAGAAAAAAAAGCAAAAAGATGCTTTATGAACCCGAAATAGCCATGGATACTGAACTGGGTGTCAGGAAAGTCTGGGTTCAAATCCTCCCTCAGACACTTAGTAGTTATGTGATCCTGGTCTGTGTCCCAGTTTTGGCATGTATAAAATGAGGAATTTGGACTTAGTAGCTTCTAATGCCCCTTCCAACTTTAAATCTGTGGTCCTATGCCTTTCCTCAGAACCAGGGCTGAAGCCAGGACTGTCCAGTACAATAACAAGAAACAACAGAAAAATTGCTGGTATTTTTAGAATTTCTAATTTTACACCAATCTCCCCCACTCTGTGGCTGCAGAATGATAGAAAGAGAGGAAAGACTGGTCAGACCCTTGCTCTAGTGAGGCAGCCTGATTGTGGCAGTCTGGGGTCCCCAAGTGTTTTCTATTCTATGTATTTCAGTGTGTCTTGCTGGTGATGTGCCCATCCCTGCAGGGTGACCATGTTCTGAGGGAGGTGTGACATGTTGTGGGTGGGTGTGTTTCCTGGGGGGCTCACATGTGGATGTGTAAACAAACTATTCTAAGATCTGAGCCTTGGAGCTCAGTACTGGTAGGCGATTCAGTTTAAATTGATTTCATTTATTGGGCTTAGAGAAAACTTCGAGGCTTTGAGGTCTATTCTGTGCCCTCTGGGTGTATTCAACAGGAACCAGGGACCTCATTTTGTGTACATAAATCTTATCTCCCTAACTGGAGAGTAAGCTTCTTGAAAGCAGGAAACACATTTCTCCTGTCTAACCTCATGGTACCCAGTATAGAAATGGTCACACAGTAGGTGCACTTAGCAAAGTGTCCCTGAATGACTGATTGAGCCATCTGCCAATCTAGTTAGTTCAGCTTAGAACTGAGAGTAATTAGAGCTGAGGAATCTCCTACATTTACATGTTGATGATGAGTCTTTTCTTCCATTAGGTCTCAGTAAAGCATTTAATAGTTATACTTAGAGGGTACAAGTCACCACTGAGTTAACCCCTCCTGAATGTGAAGACAGAGACAACCATGTATTTGTTTTCCCGCCAGCTCCCCAGTGCTCCCAAGGCCATTAAGGGTTTAACTGGAAGTTCAAAACCTCCCCTACATTCTCAGTGACCCACATCTACAAGGGTTGCCAAGGCAACAGGCTCTGAAACAAGCCTCTTCCTTCTGCTTGGCATTTGTGCAGTCCCTGGCACCCACACTCCTGAGAGAGTTCTCTTGCATTTCTGCCTAGGAAAATGTGAATGAAATTGTTGTCTCGCCTTGCATCACCAGCCAGGAGGAAACACTCATCCAACAGACATGGACAGAAAAACACAAATGAGATATCAGGGTAGAAGTGGAATGGGGGTGGGTAGGGATATGTCTAGAGTGCTCTCCAAATTCCCAATAACCTAGCACCCATAGAAGTTCCATTTCTAGTCCAGTCATTCAGCAGTGCAGAACATTATTAAGGATCCATCAACCACCTACTAAGAGCTGGGTGCCTTGCTAGGTGCTGGAGATACAAGGACAAATATGAAACAGGTTTTGCCTTTATGGAATTTACATCTCTTGGAGGGAGAAAATGAGGGCAGAATAAAGTATACACACACATATATGCATACATACACACACGCACATATACACATACATACAACACATATATACTTATGTATCTTCTATGGGTGCTAGGTTTTTGGGACTTTGGAGAGCACCCTAGACATATCCCTACTCACCCTCTTTCCACTTCCACCCTGATGCCTCATTTGTGTTTTTCTGTCCATGTCTGTTGGATGAGTGTTTCCTCCTGGCTGGTGATGCAAGGCAAAACAACTTCATTCACATTTTCCTAGGCAGAAACACAAGGGACTATACACATATATACACATGCAGTATATTCAAAATAGATAGAGAGTAAATGTTTGGGGAGGAGTACACTAACAACTGAGGTGGAGGGATGGATCAGGAACAGCCTCAAGTAGCAGAGGTTACTTGAGGAAAATGTTTTGTTTTTTTCCTTTTTGGAGGGGAGAAGGCAGGGCAGTTGGGGTTAAGTGACTTGTCCAAGGTCACACGGCTAGGAAGTATTAAGTGTCTGAGGTCTGATTTGAACTCAGGTCCTCCTGATGCCAAAGCTGGTGCTCTTTTCACTGCGCCATGTAGCCACCCCTTGAGCAAAGTTTTGACAGAAATGAGGGATCCTAAGAGGCAAAGCAAATGTGGAAGAAGGGAATGAATTCAGGTATGAGTATAGCCAGTGTAAGGGCACAGAGATGGGAAATGGAGACTTGGGTGTGAGGAACAGTGATCATGTCAGTATGGCTGGGCCACAGAGTATAAGAAAGGGAGGAATATCCAAGTCTGCAATGGTAGGTTGGATCCAGGTTATGAAGAGCTTTGAAAGCTAAGTTGGGGATGTTGTATTTGATTTTTAGAAACAACAGGGAGCCATTTGAATTTATTGAGTAGGGACATGGCATGGTCAGACTTGGGATTTAGGAAAATCACTCTGGCAGTGGATAGGAATGGGGAAAGAAGAGACAGGAAGCCCAACTAAGAGGTTATTGCAATAGTCCAGGTGAGACGTGGTGGTAGCCTGGACTAGGACAGTGGTAATAGGAGTAGAGAGAGGGCGTCTTACATGAAAGATATTGTAGAGGAAGAACAACAAGACTTGGTGGCCAGTTGAATATGTGGCTGAGAGCAAGGAATCAAGGATGATGCTGAATGGCAAATGTGGGTGATTACAAGGAAGCTGATGGCTTCAATGAGACCTTAAGAGATCATGTAACCCAATATCCTCCTTTTAATGACTCATTCAAGGTCACACAGTGAGAGCCAGGGCTAAAATCTGGGTCCCTTGACTCCCATTCCAGTGCTCAGCCTTGTGTTTAGCTTTGGTGTGGGACAGATTGAGAAGGAAAAGCAGAACAGGTCTTCAGACCAAGCCTGTCCTGGAGGGGCAGACCAGGCTAATAACTGAGAAGACTGTGTCACAGAATAAAATTGAATTGGCAAGGTAAACCTGCTCGAGGCCCATTAGCTCTTCTTAGGCACACTGGCTACCATTCAGAGGGTGGCTACCAGCTGAATAAAATGGTATGTGGCAGGTATCCAGTGGGTTCTGATTGACTGAGCAGCCAAGTATTCTGCTCCCCTACAATGATTTTTTCCAAAATATAAGGGTATCCACACAACCTCTTGAGGCATAGTCCAGAGAAGTTGATGAGGGTAGCAGAAGTAATGGGAGTTTTCCATTTTTCCCAAATTGAAAGAATTTGGGCATGGCTGGGTTTACAAGTCACATGAGCCCCCTGAGGTTGCTGTGAATGACAAACAGATATCACTGTTTTATTCTGCTCAGACCCTTGTTTCTCAGCCATCGCTGAGCCTGAACCTTGAAGCTGACCTTTCCCACCTGGTTAGGAGTCCCAAGTTGGGCCCTAATATTTGCCTCTCCGGCTCTTCCAGATCCTTGACTCGTCTCCCCAGCTCTTGGTCATGGTTTATCTGCCTTCATTGCAGACTCCCAACCTGTGTTCTGTTCTTCCCCAGTCAATACGGATCAAATGGCATCACAGACCCTGCTCCGTGCCAACCCTTGGTAAGCCTAAACGGGAGTTTGGGACATAGAAGGAGAGAGAACATCAGGGTCTTCTAAGGCAGTCCTGGGACAGAGAATTCTGTCTCTTTCCAACCTATGCCTATATTTATGGCCCTAATTACAGGTCAAAGGTGAACTCTAGCCTTTCCAGGTCATGGGCCTCCTACTGCTTGTCATCTATCAGAGGCAGATTATCAGAAGTCTGTGTCTATTGTTAAAGGTATTTCAATTAGCATCCTCAAATTTTAATCACTTTACTTAATTTACTATAATTTAATACAATTATTTATGGTAATGATCATTTAATATTTTATTAATTATCCTTATTTCATTCTGGTCCACCATTCTCACATGAGCCCTGGAGTCCCAGTCCCAAGACCCAGGTTCCTACCCTGGCTTTGTGACAATTACTAGCTGTATGATTATAGGCCAGTCACTTCATTTCTCTTAACTTCAGTTTCTTTACTTGGAAAATGGAGATTCAAGTACTTTTGACTAACTACTCCCAGAGCTATTATGAGGAGAGAGCTTTGTAAAAACCCAGGAGAAACAACCAGATTCCCCCCTCAACTGCTACCGTCATCACTACCTGTTTTCATTTCCCTGCTGATAAAATCCTGGAGAATTCCCCGTCTCCCTCTCCTGATCTAATTCTATCTTCTGAATCATTCAGGAACAGGAGGACAGTCAGAGGTTGTTCCTGGCCCCAACGTCCCAGTGTTCCTCTTTTCCTGTCATCCTATTGCTGGCATTTAATCCATGCCCCTTATGGGGCACTGCAGTAGCTAGCCTTTGGTGAGAGTAAATTCTAAATCACCTCTGAAAGTCAAGCTAATTCAAGACAGAGTGTGGTACTGTACCTAATAGTCCTCCAATCCTGGCTTTGTAACCGTGGGCCAATTACTTCATCTCTCTGGGCCTCAGTCATCTCATTTGTAACACAGGAATAATACTGCTTATACTACCTACTTTATAGGATCCTTATGGTGAGAACAAGCTATCAGTCTCAAAGTACTTTGGAAAAGTGAGCTCAATATTACTACAGGATGGCAGAGAGCTCCCAGAAGAAAGCTGGATTCCTGTTGTGTTTGTATCTCCCAGGCACACAAGAGGACTGTTTCTCTCGTAAATCAATCGGTGAGCATTAAGTGCCTACTCTGTGTCTACTACTGCACTCTGCACTGATAATGCAAGTACAAAAATGAAACAGCCCTGTGCTCAAGGAGCTTTTGTTCTATTGCCTATCACTCGGTAGCCCACTTAGCATCTAGCTACAAAGCTCATGGCTGATTGGTCACAGACTCACAGAGGAGGAGTTCCTGGATGAGACGGAAGCAGGAACCAAGATGGAAGAAGGGACAAAGTCATGATGCGATGTACTAGTGATGCCTTCACTAGTCCTCTGAAGTCCAGGAAAAAAGAGTCAACTCTCACGATGAAAAATGCTATCCCCTTCCAGAGAAAGAACTGGTGGAGTTTGAATGCAGATTGAAACATACTATTTTTCACTTGCTGTATTTTTTTGTGTTTTTTTTCCCTTTGGGTCTGTGTCTTCTTTAATAATATGACCCATATGGTAATATGTTTTGCATGATTGAACATGTATAACTTATATTGAATTGCTTACTGTCTCAGGGAGGGGGGAAGTAAAGGAAGAAGAAAGAAAACTTGGAACTAAAAATTTTTAAAAATGAATCTTAAAAACTGTTTTATATCTAATTGAGAAAAATAAAATATTATTTTAAAAAGATATAAAAATTTACCTTTAAAAAGGAAAAAAAAGAAAAGAGCTACCTTCCCTATAAACCCCAAGAGCTCTCCCTTGTCAAGGCCCCCATCTCTGAAATTGTTCTAAGACTAGAAGACTATCTAAGTCCCTGGGACACTGGACAAGGAGGGGGTAGGGTTAACTAGAGAGAGAGGGGGAAATTATTTTAACTGTTTCTGGGCTCAGGTGTGAAAGTTTTGCTTTTTTTTCCCCTAGGATAAATAAACCCCATCCTATACTGCATGCTTTATCAGCCTTAGTACTTTCAGGGGAGCTCAGGGCATTTTTTTATGTGGGCACCCAAACAAATTCTGTTTTTCCCAAAAGAAGTCCCAAGTAAGGGTAAAACAGTCTCCATTTAGAGATTTCCAGGGGGAACTCTGGATAGAGGAATAAGCCATGAAAGAGCATGATTATATGAGATGCTCTTAAGAGTCAGCCTAATTGATGTAAATGCAGCAGCTTATGGGGTACACTGATAAAAAAGGGGATCTCAGCAATTTTTAGAGAGGTGATTTGACATAGCAAGAAAAGCAGGACTTGGAAGGCTGCTGCCATAGTTGTCTGTGTTGCTTGGTGTGCGTGTGTGTGGGGGGAAGGACTTTGGGGGATGGAGGTAGCACTGCTTTATTGTTTTACATTCAGACCCCAGTTTTTATATCATGGCCTATCACTTTTAGGGAATATCCTTCATTGTTCCCCCAGTCCAAGCTATCAGTTGAGTTCAGGCAATTCTCAGAAAACTAGAATTCATGGTGCCTAGCTTTTTTGGCACTGACATTGAGAACTTCCTTGAGGATGGACTCAGGGGCCTCAGCCCCAGCATCCTGCTGGTGGGGGTGATAGAAGTAGCCAAACTGATTGTGACCCATGGAGGTTAAACTCTACTTTTTGTTTTGAGAAGGAATGGGGATGTTATCCCCAGGGAGATCCCTTAGGTTACCCCTGGTCCTTTCTAGCGGCCTAGAAAATGGGGTTAAGATTGGGTAAGGAGATGCAAAACACATCTGGATTTAAAAGAGTGATAACGGCCCTGCAGCTGTTTCAAGGAGACTGAGGGGGCTTTACAGGTCAATGTCAGTCTTTTTCATTCATTTCTTTCGTGAGCTAACAATCTTATCCAGGGATCAGTAACACAGGAAACTGAAAACTTGACAAACATTTACAGCAAAGCAGGAAAGTGTTCATTGGAGACCAGGAGGTGATGATAAGGAGAGGCCATTAGACTGAATTCATATCCCATCAACCTGTGTCCAGAAGGAAGGAAGAGATTGATAGTCCCATGATACTAAGGTCTAGTCAGAGCTCATCTGGAGTTCTGTTTTCAGTTCTGAGCACCACCACTTTTTGAGAAGAGACCTGGAAAAACATGAATGTGTGTGACCTAGTAGGGTGATCTAGATGGGTAAAGGCAGGGGTGGGGAACCTGCAGCCTCAAGGTCACATGTGGCCCTCTAGATCCTCAAGAGCAGCCCTTTGACTGAATCCAAATCCTTGGATTTGTTCTGCGAAATTTGGATTCAGTCAAAGGGCTGCATTTGAAGAGGTGGAGGGCCACACATGGCCTCGAGGCTGCAGCTTCCCCATTCCTGGGCAAGGAGATGCTCTCCCTGTCTCTTTAGATAGACTGGAAGTACTGAGGATTCTTAGTCTAGAGGGGGCAAACAAAAATGAGTGGGGAGTCTTGTTCAGGTTCTTCAAATACTTGAAGGGATGTTACAGAGAAATGGGATTAGACTTTTTTCTGTTTGGCATCCAAGAGAAAGAACTCTGATTAATGGGTGTCAAGGAGGCAAATGTTAGCTGTAAAGACCACTTTGTGTCAGAACAAAGCCTCTGACACAAGGATGATGATGCCTTGGACATCAGGGGCATGCTGCTAAATGTTTAACAACCGGATCCCCAAGGAAAATTAAAATTAAATTAAAATTAAAATTAAAATTAAAATGATGCACTTTTAAGTTTAGTTTCCATTGTGAACATTTTCTCCATCCCTTTCTTATGTTAAACAATCAATGAAATAATAAATCGAGCCCTGATTTGTAGTGTTTGCCTACGATGGCTCCAGTACTTCTCTGCTTACACCCATGAAATACTTTTATAATACTACTAGGCAGTCAGTCAGTCATGTGGGGATCCCTGTTCAAACAGGGATTGGATTAGATAAATTCTGCATCTGCTCCCCATTTTGAAGGCTGATATATTTATCTTCTTCTTAAATATTTTTCAGTTGTTTTCCAGTAGTGTCCAACTTTTTGCAAACCCATTTGGGGTTTCTTGGCAAAGATATTAAAGTGTCTTGCCATTTCCTCCTCCAGCTCATTTTACAGGTAAGGAAATTGAGGCAAACAGGGCTCGGTGACTTATCAAGGATCACACAGTTAGTAGGTGTCTGAAGCCAGATCTGAACTCAGGAAGAGGAGTCCTGACTCCAGGGCTGACACTGTAATCACTGTATCCACCTAGCTGCCTGACCTTAAACATCAGAGCTATACAAAAATAGAGCATGCTTTCTGGTAAAGTAGTGAGTTCTCCATCACTGGAAGTATGAAAGTAGAAAAATCACTTTAGAGTCAGGGCACCTAAATTCTAGTCCTGGTTCTGCCATTAACTCATCTCGTTAAAATCCACATCCCTCTCTGGGATTCATCATTCTCTAGAAAAATGATCCTGAGGAACTAGGTGATTTCTCAAGCTTCCTTGACATTTTATAAGTCTGTGGGTTTCCTCTCTCACCTTACTTCTCTGGGCTGGTCATTTTCCTTCTGAGTCCCTGTCTCTCTTCTCTGAAAAATACAGAAAGCAATTCCTGCTCTGACCCCCTAAATGAACTGCTCTGAGCATAAATTAGGGAGAGGAGAGGACGGATGTGAAAGTGCTTTGGGCCATGTAATGGGCCAGGCAGATGTGAAGGAGCCCAGACTGTCTGGCAGGTTGTGAGCTGGGAGAGGAGGCACACACCAGGGGAGAATGTGTCTGTCTGGCTCCTGGAGGCGGTGTCAAGTTTGCCTAGAAATGGGACCCTTTCTAGTGCCAAAGGGGCCCCGGTCTCATCGGAGAGGAGCAGGAGATTCACCAGCCACATGAATGAAGGAAGCTTCCTGAGTGTTAGGTCTGGGACTCCCAACCAACTCTCTTCCTCTCTCCTCAGTTACGGCATCCCGTAGGCCAGGGCAGGTTCCATTGGTGATAGGGCTGTTCTTTTTTGTCTGTGTGCCAATCAAGAAGACACCAAACAAGCGAGGCATCATTGTGGTACTGCTTTTTAAAAAACATAACAATGAGTATTTAGTTAAACTCCCCAATGGCATGACAGGAAACATACTTTGAACTGAAATGTTTTGTTCATCTTGTCTGGGGCAGTGCACAGAGAAAAGTTCCTGCCCTCCCTGGAGAAGAGGATGGAGAGTGGAGGCTGCATAGGGGATGAGGTTTGGGACTCTGAGCATGACAAGTCAGGGTTCTGCAGTAGGTTTAGCTATACCTCACCTTAAGGGAAACCCCATGGGACAACCTTCTTTCCCCCTTTGCACCCCCTTAATCAGGCTGGCTCGATGACCTCTTGGGGCCATCTTGGAGGTAGCTGGTGGTGCTAGACTTGGAGTAGGGAGAGTCCTGGGTGTGAATCCCACTTTTCATGCTTGCTTAGCTGTGTGTCCCAGGGGAAGATCAGTTAAATTCTCTGGGCTTTAGATTACTTCCCTGTAAAATGGGGGAATGATACTGCCAGTCCTGAGAGACAAGATGGGACATGGCTAGAGAGCTGGTCTTGGAGTCAGGAAGAAACGGGTTTGAGGACTGCCTTGGCCACATAACGTCTGAATTCCCTGATAAGGCATTTGGGACCTCCCTAGAGAGGTATCCCTGGGCAACATAAGTGACAGATATGGGCTAGCTACATGAAAGGAAAGGAAGTGTCTCACTGAGTTCCCTATGCCAATGGAGTCATAGATTCAGTTAAAAATACCCGTAAAACTTATCTCACAGGTTTGGCCTAAGGAGTAAATGAGGGAATGAATGGATGGACTTGACTAACCATAAATAAACATGACCTTTTATTGTCAGTAGCAAAGCCAG
The DNA here is from genome assembly GCA_028627135.1 of Pseudochirops cupreus. Taxonomy (NCBI): domain Eukaryota; kingdom Metazoa; phylum Chordata; class Mammalia; order Diprotodontia; family Pseudocheiridae; genus Pseudochirops; species Pseudochirops cupreus. The sequence goes on along the minus strand of CM053583.1, from coordinate 317,015,739 downwards.
GATGAGAACCAAGTTGTCTAGGCCAGAGTTCCAAATTAGGATTCAAGTAATCAGGTACCTTTATTTCCATCTTGCAGATGGAGAAATCCAAGCAGAAAGAAGTTTATCGATTGACTCATGAAAATAGAAACAAATCCTATTCAATTAGTCTTCCCAAAGTCTACTTGGTTCCCAGTTCTGTGCTCAGTAGCCTCTTGGGGAGGTAAGAGGAGGAAATGGGGAGGCTCCTTCCCTATAGGGCTCACAACCCCAATCTATCCACTCTATCCACTGTAGACAATGAGTTCCTATAACTGACCTCTCTTCATTCCATTCTGGACACCGCTTGGAGCCACAACCCAGTTATGCCTAGCATTCAGGAATCTCAGACAAATGGGTGGACTTTATGGGCAGATAACTAGCCACCCCACCCTCACCCTTCTCCCAATAGCTAAAACAATAGCCCTATTCTGGGGGAGGAGGATCTGACATGTTAGCATTTGGGGCTGAGCAGCTGAGGAAGGATCGTAAGGGACACACAGCTGAGAGGGTTGCCAGAGCATAGAGAAGAATGCTGGAGGGGGATGGCGAGGAGGAATCCAACAAGGCACACACCCTCTTCGGAAAGTGGCTGGTCTATTACTGTTACAGACACAGGATAGATCTGTTGCAGGAAATCCAAGTCCATCCTGATCTCTCTTGCTCCTGGGGACCTACACCTCTCATGGACTGAGCTGCGCAGTTCAGTCCTCAGTATTGAGATTGCTTATGTGATAGCAAAAAGCAGTAGCTCTGGGTACAAAAGATTTTGGGTTCAAATCCCACCTCTAATGCTTAATACCTGTATGATTTTGGGCATATCACTCAACCTTAAACCTCAAGTTCTAAGCAGATTGGACTAGATGGCTTCTGTCTCCCTAGCCAGACTTGGAGCTCATACAGCATAGAATTCTCCCCCTCATCTCTTTCTTTCCCAGTAGCTTTATTTGCTACCTGGTCAAAGAATTTCAGAGCTGAAAGGGGAACTTAGGAACTGTTCAGTTCACCCCACTCCCCAATATGATAAAAAAGGAAACTGAGGCCCAGAAAAGGGTAGGGACTTATGCAAGGTCACACAACAAGTTAGTGGTGGAGCTGGGATCCTAACCCCAGGCCAATGCTCTTACCGTTGAACCATACTCTCTCTTGTGCAATTATTTGGGTAGTGACCTCTTGGGGCCATCTTGGAGGCACTGCCTTCCTAGACATACTTGGAGTTCACAGCGTCCTTGAATTAAAGAGCAAAGGGACTACAGAAATCATCTCGTTCATTCCTCTCACCGAATAGACAAGATAAAACGTAAGAAGTGGGATTGACTCCCTGAGGTTACACAGGTAGCTCTGTATTCAGTAAATCAGGATTCCCTGGCCCCAAGGCCTTGACTTACTGCTGCTGCATAGGGAAGGGCCCAGGTCTCTTCCTCCTTCTTCTTCTTCCAGCCTTCCTCTAGCTCCATCGAGTCATGGGTCTAGCTGGTCTTGCAGAGGAAGGATTAATGAGGAGTTAGGGCAAAGTGTAATGACCTTTCATCATTGAGGCAATAAACCAGTGGGGCCTGAGAGGGGCCTCTTTCTATGAGCATCATACTTTCTGACTGATTTTTCCCTTCCTTCACTGAGAAGGCTCCCTGGGACCCAGACGGCCTCCAGCATCTATGTTCCAGGATAGTTACCGCCATTTAGCAAGGATGTTCCAGTGATGTTCAATGCCAATGATTTCCTGAGTATCCTCAATTAATTAAACTTCTTTCTGACAGGTTTCTGGGCATCTCCTTCCTTTCCCCCTCCTTCCAAAGGATACCTTGTCTTCTGGTATCTAAGGGACCTCTTGTCCACTGGGACAAGTTGGGTTTTGGGAAAGAAGGACCCATAATCTTTGTCACCTAAGTCATTCTTTTGTGATCCCTAAGCACCTGCCTCATTCATTTATTTATTCTATGTACTATAGAGGGAAGTGAGTCTGACTACAGGCATGGGTTTTAACCTTAGCTCTAACACTTGCCAGCAGTGTGACCTTAAACCATTTTGTCCTTATGGATCTCAGTTTTCTTATCTCAAAAATGAAGCTCATTCACTCAGAAAACATTTATTGAGCAACTACCATGCACAGGGTGCCATGAAGAGAAAATGAAAAACAGGCGCTGTCCTTAGCCAATTAGCAAGCAGGTATCAAATGCCTACTACATTTATTCCATGCATTGTCTTGGGCTCTGGGGTCACAGATATAAATGTGAAAGAAGGATGTTCTCTTCTACTCCAGGGGGAGAGGTAAATGTTCCATTTACCCGGATCAAAAGCATAAGATAGTCAAAGAAGGGAAGGACATTGACAACAAGGATGATCGTCAGGAAAAGCGTCCCTAGAGGCTGACTCCTGGGTTGAACTTTGAAGGAATCTAAGAGCTCTGAGATGTGAGGGAGAGGGGTCTTCCAGGCAGGGGGAACAGCATGTGCAAAGGAGTGGTGTAGGGAGATGGCATGGCAAGTTTAGGCAGCAGCAAATAGGGCACTCTGGCAGGAAAGCGAATGAAGAGAAGCAATATGCAATAAGTGAGGAACGAAAACAATAAACAGTAAGGAGCCACAGGCCAGAGCCAGTGCAAAGGGCTCTGAATCCCAAACCAAGTAGTGTGTGTTTTGTCCCAGAGACAATGGAGAGCCATTGAAGAATCTTGGATTCTTAAGCAAAGATGATGCCATTAGCTACCACACAAGATCCTTTCAAGGAAGACACTTTGTACACCGTAAAGTGCCGCAGAAACACGAGTTGTTACTCAAGAATCATTTATTACATGCCTAATAGCATTAACTCATATTTGCATAATGACATACAGGTTTATAGAATGCTTTCCTCACAAAAGCGCTGTGAGGTAAGTAGTCCGAGAATTACGCCCATTTTACAGAGGAGGAAATGGAGGCTTAGAGAAAGATTGAGTGGCTTATCCAAGGTTATGCAGCTAAGTATCAGGGACAGGATTCAAACTCCGTTGTAGCAGCTCCAAATCCAGGCCTCCTTCATTCTGCTTTAGGTATAGCACTAATGGGAGATATAAATATAATTATGAGATGAACGCTGTGCTCATGGTGTTAGCAATGTACAGGGAGGGAGAATATGGAAATATCCCCCAAACCCAGCAGCTATAGCACAGACTCAAACTTGAGACCTGTATACAGTATAGACAAAATACTGTGTGATGTACCAGGAGGAGGGAGGATCAATAAATCCACAAGCATTTATTAAACACTTAGTGTATTCCAGGAAGTGTGCTAAGGGGAGGGGATTAAAAAAGAAACAACCAAAAAACCAGCCTCTTTCCTCATGGAGGCTGCATTCTAATGATAATTTCTAATGAGCAGGGGAGAGATATTAAGGCACGAGCCATGGAAGAGGATGCACTTGAGCTGAGCTTTGAACAATGGGTAACGGGTGGGTAGAGACGGAGAGAGGACATTCAAGACATAGGGATCAGTGTGAGCAGAGGCACAGGGGTGGAAACACGGCACTCATGGAAGGTTAAAGAGCAATTTAGCTTGGTGCATACAGAGGGATTTATGTCAGATGGGGCTCAAATGGCAGATTGGTGCCAGATTATGAAAGTCCTGGAACGGCAGGCAGAGTTCACCGGGTTTTATTCAGAGGGCAACAGGGTTTCTGAGCAAAGAAAAAAATCCTTTTTTGTGGATCTGTGGACACATGTGTCTCACATTAGACTGGCTATGCAGGAGGCATGGTATCTGGAGACGTGGGTTCTAAAATCATCTCCATGCTTATCAGTTGTGTGATCATAGGTAACTAGTATTCCTTCTCTAGGCCTCAGCTAACTCTAAAATAGGTCAAATAAAATATGTAATAATAGTAATAATAACTAACATTCATACGGCATCTGCTCTGTGCCCAGGACTGTGCTGAGCACTTTACCAATATTACCTCATTTGATCCTCAAAACCCTGGGAGGTAGGCGCTATGATTATCTCCATTTTTGGAAGAGGAAAATGAGAAACAGAGGTGGACTGACTTGCCCAAGGTCACACAGCTAGTGTCTGAGACAGAATTTGAATTCAGGTCTTCCCGATTTCAGGCCCAACACTCTATTCATTATGCACCACATAGCTTACCTCTGTATACTAGCTCCCTTTCACAGGGTTGTGAGAAAAATACTGTGCAAACATTAAAGTCATGCAAAAACACCATTTGTTCTATTAAAAGAAGGGCTATTTTTTCTTTCTGGTAGAGTACCTAGGGATGACTTCTTGTTATTCAGTCATTTAAGTCACGTCTAACTCTTCCTGACCCCATGTGGGATTTTCTTGGCAAAGATACTGCAGCAGTGTGCCGTTTCCTTCTCCAGCTCATTTTACAGATGAGGAAACTTAGGCAAACAGGGTGAAGTGACTTGCCCAGGGTCACACAGCTAGTAAGGTCTGAGGCTAGATTTGAACTCATGCAGATGAGTCTTCTTGACTCCAGGCCTGACGCTCTATCCACTGAACCACCTAGCTGCCCAGAGATTACTGTCATAGGAAAAAGAATGAATCCTCGGATCTCCAAATCCAGGGCCCTTCTCTTCATTATCCTAGTCATCACATCTGGATGGGCTCTCATACAAAAAGCTGATTGAGTGCTTGAGAGGGTTGTTGCCCTGGGCCAGACAGGAACCATGTGCCAGTTTGACCTAGCTGACTGCTCTCTGGGCCTTGCCATTCACCCTGTACCTGAACCCTTAGGACTTGTGGGACTTGCCATCTGCCTTATAGCTGGGCTTTTCTACAGAGGTTGTCTTCTCCAATTAACAGTATGAATTCCTTGGGAGTATGGCCTGTCACACTCTTTTGTTTGTATTCTCAGTGCTTAGCAAAGTGCTTGGCACAGACTAAGCACTTAATAGATGCTTTTTTCATTCATTCATTTGCTCACTCACTCATTCATTCACTCATTCTCTCACTCATTCATTCATTCGCTCGCTCATTCATTCACTCATTCACTCACTCATTCTCTCACTCATTCA
>CM053583.1:316932583-317010216 GCA_028627135.1 Pseudochirops cupreus | reverse complement strand
GTTTTCTTTCTCATTTTGCAGAAGAGAGAACTGAGATGAAACGGGGAAATGACTTGATCAAGGTAATACACTTAGGGAAAGGAGAGCAGCAGGCTGCTCTGTCTGTCCTCAACCTACGTATCTCTTTTCATTAAGTGTCCAGTTTCATGGGGCTCCAACACTAGACCTCCCAACTTTGTGTGGGGTACACAAATCTCATGGGGGGGAAGGCTTTCTGCAGCTTTTCTGGGTCCTAACACTGGACTCCCCAACCTTGTGTGGGGTATACAATCTCATCGGGTAGGTTTGATGTAGTCTTTCTGAGGCCTTCTATGAAATCCACAAAGCCAGGGAAATAAACAATGGCAGAATGCTAAGAAATCATAATTCCCAAGAGTTGTGCTTTAGTCTTAGAGGCTGGGCAAGAGCAGGCACTGATTCATTCTCCTGACCAACCTCTCCTCTATGGAGGACCTTGATGGTGTCCTATTCCTTTGTGGAGTTGAGCTCCCAGAGAGGTACCAGAGACTACTGGAAAGTGTGTTGAATTTGGTCAGGGGACTTCCAGCTCTGCTGTTGCTGTCTAGCTTGGAGCAGCTCATTTCTTCTCTCTATGTGTCATAACGTCTTTGATTCTAGAACTAAAAAGGACATTCTAGGTCACCTAAGGCAATTCCCCCCTTTTACAGAGGGGGGAAACTAAGGCATCTGAGAGAGTGAGTGATTTGCCCAGGAAGTAAACAAAAGAATCAAGCCTCACCCTCAGATCCCATCAGTCCATGTTCATTATTCTTTCCACTAGATAATGCTGAGTTTTCTCCTCTAGAAAAAGAGTACTAGACTCTGGAACCAGCCTTGGTTCTGTTCCTTATTCATTGTGTGTCTATGGACAAGTGGCTCCATCTCTCTGGATCTCAAGCTTCTTCCTTTGAAGAGATGCCCTCTTGAGTTTTTTCCCCCTAGCATTACCGAGAATAAATCCTATGATTGGAAGACCATTAAGTTTCCTTCCAGGACTAAAATGATCTGCTTCTTCTCTGTGAGGGCCAACATGACCAGTTCTACGGCAAGGCTGGAGCCTGACAAAATGAATGAATGGATGTGAAAAGATAACGCCATGGGGGCCTTGCTGGGGTTGATGGGATCGGCTAACTCCTCAGCAATTTCTCTATATTCTCGAGAAGGAGGCTGGGACACACTGTGTGCCTGCAGGAAGCGCTGACTGAATAAAGTTTCTCCTATTTTCCAGCCTCTCTAGTTGTTGCCATAGCTACAAGGTGCTGACAAGGTAAAAAAAAAATCACATGTGCAAAACAATCTAGGAGGCTCTTTCTTGGCTGCTTGGGGCCCAATTAAACCTATTTCCAAAGGGGTTAATTGGGCCCCAGTCAGAGAGGATGGGTCCCTAGTTCACAGTCTGCTCCACCAGTATTGCCAGAATTGGGTCCCACTGCACAGGAGTGGGAGAACCAATGAGGAAGAAGTCCCAAGGCAAACTAGGCTGCCCTGCGCAGGTGAAAGAGGCACCAATCCCCAAGTGACATCAGCAGGAGAAGTCAGCCACTGGCCCGGAGGATTTGCCCCCCCCTACTTGCGAAATTCTACCATTAGGGCTCAGAGGTCAAATATATGCCCCAGGCAGGGGGAGGGATGGAGAGAGACTCTGGGCAGTCTTGAATAGCTGAAACATTGCTGGGCTTGGAGATCTGAACTCAGATTCTGACTCTGATACTTGTTAGCGTCTAATTGTGTGATCACAGGCAAGGCTTTCAAAGCCTCAGTTTTCTTATCTGTAAAACAGGTATGTCATACCATCTACTATAATAAAGTGCTCTGTAAATCTTAGAGTTATGCAGAAATATGAACTGTAATTAGTACAATTAAGGTTTCTATAAATGCATATGTAGAGGTGTGTGTGTGTGTGTGTGTGTGTGTGTGTATGTGTGTTTCCATGAGTGTATGTCTGAGAGATGAACGCTCTCAGCTCACCACTTCGTTTCTTTCCTACATTTCCCTTCCCCAAACCTGGGTGCCTGACCCCCAGTCTGGCCTCTGGGGAAAGGATGGATCAGCATTTAGATTTCCAAAAATGATTCCTTTTAATGTGTGGAGGTCATAGGGGAGCCAGTGCAGTATAGAAGAAAGAGGACTGGGGATCTGGCATTATAAGATGGGGATTCAAGTCTCAGAAGTACTACCTATGAGCTATATGATCCTGTTCAAGTAACTTCTCCTTGTTGGGCCTCAGCTTCTCCATCTCTAAAGAGTGTACCAATGTGGATATTGATAGATAGAAATATATATAGGTATATATTTAAATATATACCTCTATATATATAGTGAGAGGGTTAGAGATATCAACAGATATTCATCCATACATATATACATATATGCCATAAAAATCTTCTATTAATCATAAAATTTCAGGGTTCTAATTCATTTAAATTCAATAAATATTTATTAAGTGCCTACTGAGTGCAGAGCTTTGTGCTGAGTGCTGGAGAACATACTATAGATAAAACATGATTTTTTTTCTTCATGGGCTTTACAATCTAATATGACAACTACAAAAACAATTCAAAGGTAACCTAGATGAACCAGACAGAGAAATATTCTGTACAAAGGCTCCAATTCTTGATCATCCATTCTGTTTCAAGACCTCAAGCAATAGGGAGCTCACTACTTATTTAAAGAGTCTATTCAACTTAGGCATAGCTGTCATTGCTAGCAAGTTCTCCCTGAAATATCTGTCGGATGAAATTCTTAAGAGCAGGATTTAGGGTATGGGGTCCCTGAGGGCTGAGAAGAAAGCCTAGAGAAAGGTATATAACTTTTGAGCTTGGTGCAGTTCAGGAGGATGAGCCCAGAGGGAGAAGGCACAATGGAAACACTGAGAAGTCCGAAGAGGGAAAGTTTTAGGGTCACTGATTGGCTGCCTGGAGGGACATGAAAATTGGGAGCAAGGTCTGGGATGAGCAGAATTCAGGGCTGCCCCAGGAGGTCTCTTCTTTCCAGCATAGGAAAGGGATAAAACTCAGTAGAGCTTCAAGAGCTATAGGACACTTGCCATACAATAAGTTACCTATCTGCATTGGTAGAGGAATTCTTTCACAAGGAGCTCCTTAGGTGACATCATGGGTCTGGCTAACCAGTCTATCCATCCATCTATCTATCTATCTATCTATCTATGCATCCAACCATCTATCTATCCAATTATCTGTCTATCCATCCATCTACCCAACCATCTATTTGTCTATCTATCTACCTATCTGTCTGTATTTAGATATATGCATGCAGTATACACACACTAAAGACCACACATACACATATGTGCATGAATGTATATACATATGTGCATATATTTACTGTGTGACTGTGTGTATATCTATAGATCTACTGATATCCATAGATACCCATATATTGACATATATATAGATATCTATAGATTGATGTATAGGTATCATACGAGCTATACATAGATTATCTAGATGTAATCTATATACAAATACAGATATAAATATTGATAGATATAGATATGGATCTATAGATAACCATATACTGTTCATATATACATATAGGTATGTGTACAAATCTATAGACCTATTTAGACATCTATATAGATCTATAGATACAGAAAGCTACTAAGATGTGGATATTGATATATACAAAACACAATCCCCACAATAACCCTGAGAGGTCTCGAGATGTCATGGAAAAAAAGCACAAGATTTGGAACTAAAAGACCTGGATTCCAATGCTGCCTGCCTCTGTTACTTACTGACTGTGTGGTGACCTTAGGCAAGTTTCTCTAAGCCTCTATTTTCTCTCCTCTGTGAATGAGAGGCTGGCGTGATTGCAGGAGCTTAAGCATGGTCCCCACCTCCTGACAGAGAGGCCATATCAAGATGCAGAAAGAGACCTTTATTCCTGGACATGAACAATGAAGGAATTTGTTTTGCTTGACCAAACATATTTGTTTCAAGGGTTTTGTTTCTCTTCTTTTCTTTCAATTTGTGGATAGAAGGTAAGGTGAAAAAATGAATACTCATTAATTGAAAAAAAAAATGAGATTGGACTCAGTCCACAAGTTCCATCTAGCCTTCTATCAATGATCCTAAGTAATGTCATCTGCACAGTATAGGAAATGGAAAAAATTCAAGAGAAGTTATAGCATCATAGCATTTCTAGCCAGAAATGACCCTGGAGAATATATATTCCTGTCTCCTCAGTTTACAGATAAAGAGACAGAGACTCAGAGATACCCAAGGTTACAAAGGCAGGAAACAGCAGAACTATGATTTGAATCCATGTCCTCTGACTCAAAATCTAGAGCTTCCCTTTCCCCCGTTCCCCCCCCCCCCAATTCCACAACACGAAGGGATTTATTTGCCCATAGCCGCACAGCTTCTAAGAGTTCCCAGGTCTGGAAACCAGGTCTCTGGATTCCAAATTCACAACTCTTTTAACACACAACCAAGGCCTGCTCTGTGCTGATCCTTATTATGGGAGGAACACAGGAGATTACGAGGTGGTTTTGCCTTCAAGGTGCATATAGTCTAGTGGGAAGAATAAGCCTTAAGAACAAATAATTACAGTACAAGGAAGAATGTGATCTATAAATAAGGATCTGCTGCTTACAACTCCCAGGCTGGCTGCACTGACGCAGGGGCTACCTGCTGATGCAGCTACGGGAACAGCTGGCCCAGCTGTGAATGTCAATATTCCCTCCTGGGGATATGTCGCTTCTTGAATATAATCAACCTCTCAGTTAACCTGGGGCCAAAAATAAGAAAGAAGAGCTGCCTTACTGAAAAGAGGCTAGAACTTACTGGCCTACCTCTGTTTCTAACTCACTAAGTGACCTTGGGCAAGTTTAGTCTTTTTTTCCTTATCCGTAAAACTTGAATAATAGTCCTTCTCTGCCTGTCCCAGGGGAGTGGTTATGATGGCACAATGAGATCATAGATGATAAAATCACTTTCAAAGGAAGTGCTCAATTATAAATTAATCCAACAATTCTGGAAACAATTTGGAATTAAATTAGAAATGTCACTAAAACTACACAAGTCTTGTGATCCATGCCATCTCCTCTTCCCCAAGAATGGGAAGGGGAGGAGATCAAAGATAGAGGAGAAACTTCCACATAAACAAAAAAATATTTATAGCAGCACGATTCCTGGCATTAAAACAATGGGGACAAAGTTTTGCCCATTCATTTGGGAACGGCTGAATAGAGGAATTATGCTTTGGGAACGTAATCTGATAATACTACTGGGTCTTAAGAAATGGGAAATATGAAGAGTTGGGGGAAAAACGGGAAGATTTATATGAACCTATGCAGCTTAAAAGGGAACAGAACCCAGAGAAAAATTTAAGCAATGACATCAATAATGCAAAAGAGGATATCCCTGGAAGACTTCTGACCCTGGACCAATGTGGTGAGGAAGAGACTTCGAATGGAAAAAAAATAAAAAAGTCCCTCTGCTTCACGTAAATGAATAAATAATTGTTTAAAAAATCCTGCAATGAGGGGAGAGAGAGAGACAGAGACAAATAGACAGACAGACTTCAGAGGACAGACAGTGATACAGGCTTCCCTCCTCTCAGGACTACTGGGGTGGAATTAGGGATACTTTGTTGGGACACAGCCGATGTTTTCATTCATTTTGCTTTACTGCATTTATTTGTTACAAGGAAGAGGGCTGTGTTTGTGTGTGTGTAACTGCATGCACGCAAGTGCTGCATGTGTTTGTGTGAGATATTGAGGAAGCCAGAATGATATTTTTAAAAAGGAGCATTAATAAAACATTTAGGCTCAAATTTAGGATCATAGAACTAGGGCTGGGAGTGATCTTAGAGGCAATCTAATCCACTTTCTTCATTCTACAGTTATAGGAACCGAGGTCAAGAGAGATTAAATGACTTGCCCCAAAGAGAAGAAAGACTGTACTCTATTTAAAACATAGTACATGGTTTGGGAAGGATGCTCCAGAATCCTGCTACTTTTTCAGATGACGTGGGAAGGTCTTCAAAGTTCAGAGCATGTGGTAGAGGGAATTTACCTATGAATCAAACAATACTCTATGAAGGGTTTCCAGAAGGGATCCTGTCCTCTGCTTAGTCATTTCTGCTCTCCATACTTTAGTTCCTTCTACCAGAAGCCAAAGAAAGGTTATCTTTAGCAGATGCCCAAAATGACCACCCAATGAGAAGCAGATGTAGAAAGAGTAACCTTAGCCTAACTTCCATTTTGTGTTGCCTAAAGGTGCCTGGGGATAGACTTCCCAGATTTCACCCTTTCTTGATTTACATTCTCAGACTTTTAATCCATTCTGCTAATCCATTTCCAATTTATGGGTGACTTCATCCCATTCACATTCAAGTTTATAAATACTATTTGTGAATTTCCCTCCATCTTATTTTTACTCACTATTTTCCTTCTCAGACTCTACTTTCTAGCCTGTCCCTGTTACCTTGTTTTCATTCTCGACATCAGGGAAAAAATCTTATATTCTTGCCTGGGCTGGCTATGAGACCTTAGGATGTAATTCTGGGAGATATGTGGCCACAGTCACCAGATATTTCTAAGGAACAAACAGGCTGCTGGTTCTCTGAGATAATTTGAATAAAAAAAATGGCCTGGAGACAAGAGGATGGATGTAGGTTAGTCTCTCTGTGAATTCTGTTTTCTTTTCAAAAGCATCACCCTAATCCAGGTGATCTTGATCATAGACCACTCTTTCCAAATTCTGAGAAACCAATAATTTTAAAATTCTTGTTGTGCCTTAGGCATCATTTCTGTTTATCATGAATGTGAAGCATTTAACTCCACTGAGGTTCTATCCACTAAACCCTGCATTTCAAATATAAGACTGAATGTTCATTTACTACACTAGGTATAGAAGGGAGTTTAGAAACTATCAAAGTCAACATATTTAGTTTATAAACAGAGCCAACCGAGGGTTTAAGAAGCAAAAAAGACTTGGCCAAAGTCATATAGCCAGTTAGGGGCCAACCTAGTGACTGAATTTGGTTTGCCAAACACCCAAGTCTTCTGTCTCCCAAGATTTCTTCACTATGAATGACACATAATCCAACCCAATTCCATTAAATGCACATTTACCAGGACTAATTCCGAGCAAGTCTATGAGCTGTGTTGTGCTGGCAGGGAGAGAGAAGGTGGATGGGAAGATATGTTCACTCAAGGCTGCCCAAATGAAGTTCCCTTTGGAAGAAAATTCATCTCTGTCAGCCTTCTGTATTGGAACCTTTTTTTCTTCCTCTTTTTAGAAAGGACCTAAGATGACAAAGGGGATTTGACAACTAGGGTCCTTGGGTTGAATCCTGATGGTGAAATGCCAACAATAGAGTGAGTTTCTGGCTTAGAGAGTGATATATGGGGGCAATGGGGGCAGCTGGTTTAATTACTGCTCCACTCTGATTGTGTCTTCTGGGTGACCCTTCTCATCCCTGCTCTCAAGAGAATGGAGTACACAGTTCTCTTGTGAACTGGCTAAACTCCCATTGTTCCTCATTCCAAACCTGAAGGTGAAGGGATTGAAGTAGAAAGTTAACTAGATCCTCCCCTTCCAGCATAAAAATGTTCCATTGGAAGGAAATCATGATTTTTCCAAACCTCATCTTTCCACTCCCTTCCTCTACTACATTATATAGCCTTTGCTCCAGCCTGCTGATGCCTTCTTATCAGGTTCATTCCTGTCTTCATAGCTTTGCTTATGTCGTTCTCTTTCCCTGAATGCCTTCCTCTCTCCTAGCCTCTTTTCTCTCTCTAAATGCTACTCATCTTTCAGGGTCCAGCTCAAAACGCACGTTCTTCAGGAAGCCTTCCCTGACCATTCCAATGCAGACTAACCTAATCCTTCAATGAGCTCCTAGACTTCCCTACACATAACAAATTATTGATCACACTTTCTTGTATCCTACATCGTGGTCTAACTGTTCCACATGGGAGTCCAATCACTCAAGGCTAACTGAGTTCACTGAGGGAAAGCTCCAAATTGCCTCCTTCCCCTTCCCTTTTCCCTTCTACTGCTTTTCTCTCTGTGTGTCTAGCACAGGGCTAGAGTTATAGAAGTCATTTAGTGAATACTTGGTGACTTGGACTGGACTGAAATACACATAGATTTGAAAAGATATTCTCCATGGGGAAGAAAGCTTGAACCCCAACCTTCTATGGTCAATATTGTCAGGGCACCTAGGTCCTAATCATGGTTCTGTTACTTATTAGCTGTGGGACAATGGTTCAATCCCTACCTCTTTCTGGACTTTAATTTCTTTATGAATAAAATGAATAGAGTAGTGTATTCCAGTGGTTTCCCCAATCTGCAGCCCTCAGAACCCTGAGGAGCTGCAGCTATTCCTAAGTTATTCACAAATTTCTATGTGCACCAAACACTGACATTTTGGTCTTGACAAATACAGCACCTAATAATATATAGGCACCCTCAAAATTCATTCATGTTGAAAGGTAGCCTCATAATCAGAACAGCTGGAAGCCACTCCACTAGATGTCTTCTGTGGGGCTGAAATGGAGTTCTTATTTCCTTAATGGATATTGAATATTGAGAGGGAAAAGTAGGGACCTCTCCAGTGCTTTCATTCCTCGGGTCTGAAGTCCCGGCTCAACAGTGTGTAATGAGGCTATCTCCCAGGGGTGGGGGAGATGGCAGGGTTTGTCAAGCTGAGAAACATAGAACAATACACCTCCCTGCTCTGATGTTCTCAGGAGCTATTTCAAAATACCAAGAAGATAAGGAGAATGGAAGAGGAGAAAGAGGAGGGGAGGCTGGGCCACGTTCAGACAAAAGGCCCTACTCCTTATCAGCAAATAATAGACTCAGTCTCTTTGCCAGGTACTCCCAGAGATCCTATGAAGCCACCAGGTCAGCTTATCCCATGGCAACACACACACACACACACACACACACACACACACACACACACACACACACACACACACACACACATACACAAAGGCAGAGAGAGGGATTCATGGCAGCACAGAGAAAATGTGGCAGAAGGGATGGCAAGATGGAGATGACAGCCCAGGGAACACAGAAGAGAAACTATCCTCTCGCTCCATGGACACAGAGGCTAGAGAGGGACCTCCAACCTTAATTCATCATCTTTTTGAAATGCATCCTCTGCGTCAGTGTCCTCACAAATGCCAGGCTCAGTCTCTCTTCCAAATCTTTGCTCAAATCATTCTTATTGGCTGGAATGCCCTCCCACCTCTTTTCTCTCTGTCTCAGTTTCCTTTAGGGCCCCCTCAAGTATGAGCTCCCACCATGAGAGTTATCTGGTGTCTCTCCCTGACCCTTTAAGACAGCAGGCTCTCCTATGATTCTTTATACCAGGGATCTACAGACTCCTTTAACAGTGTAGTGAATCCTAGGGATTCTCAGAAAAAAAAAATTAATTTACAAAATGAAATACAAGGACTACAAAAGAAATTAATTAAGTTGAAATATGGATGTAACTTTTTTCCCATCCAAATTCATAGCTTCCCTGGAATCTGTTCACAGATCCCAGGTTAAGAATCCCTGTCAATAACTTAATTCACTGTCTCAACTATTGATTTTGTAGTTTGATCAATATATTGCCTATAAAAGTCTGTAACCTTTTCTTGAAAGCTGGAGAGTATTGCTTGTCTCCCCAAGGCTGGGAGTGTTCTAAAGGCAAAGCCTCAGTCCCCAGTGCTTCTGTGAGGTCTCTGAAGGCAGGGAGGGCATGGCCGTTCTGCTTTTCCATATGTTGCCTAGGCCAGTTTCTCTGTCTCCTCGAAGACTGTGAGCTACCTGAGGGCAGGGCCAAGAGGTTCTTCCCCCCCGCCCCCTTTTCTTCTTCCTCCATCTCCTAGACAAGGAGTTCCCTGAAGACAAGACCACCAGGTTCTTTTTCTTCTTCTTCCATCCTTTCCTAGACTAGGAGCTCCCTGAGGGCAGGGACAGAATCTGCTTTGACTGGAACTGGAACTGCTTTCAATTAAAAACCCGGCTGAATTGAATTGGATCTGATTGAACTGAAGCCATCTGAATCAGAGTAACAGCAGCAGCCCTAAATTCAGCTCCAATTAGGAAATCTCTCTTGTTGATCTGAGGATCTTAGTGACTCACTCTTCATTTGGGACACAAACCTTTGGGAAAAAGGGAGAGGGAGGGGTAATGGCCAAACATGGGGATGTTTGTTTTCAGCTCAGCCTGAGTATGTGCTTCTGGAGTGGCAAAGTAAGCAAAGATTCTGGAGTTAGCCAAGGGAACATGGGGATGTTCCTGGGGCCACTGGCAATCCCTCCTCTTCCTGCTCCCCTCCCAAGGAGAAAATTCTCTTAAACATACTAGAGCCTTGGAAAGTACAACCCCATGGTAGGAGGTGGGAATGTTGATATGTTACCCCCTCCCCCCATTCCCTACATCTCTTCCAGTTCCGTTATTTTTACTGAGAGCACTAGAACCCTAAGGCAATTAACTATTAGCACTTGGCAATGAATGGTTCTTTGTCTCCTAAAACCCAGAAGTAGGTTTGAAGTGCTGTGGTTCCTTCTGTGGTCACACAGGGTACCTGCCTGCCTGAATTATTCCAAAGCAGAAGCTGACTCTGATTCCAGGAGCCAGGTATCCCATTTCCTGCCATCCAGGCAGGGTTGGCTGATGGATGAACTAATGCTGGATACCTCTCTGAGTTCTTGATCCAAGGTTCAAAACCCATACCCCCGGTTTGATTTTTATTTTCTGGGATTTGGGAAGATTCAATTCAACAAACAGTTATGAAGCATTTCCTTCATATGAGGTACCCCAAATTAAAATATAAAATACATACAACCTTTGCCATCTGTTATGGGAATGGGAATCTGAAGATCTTCCCTGCCCCTTTGCCCTTTGATAGGCTTAAGTGACTCTGAGAACCTTCCCTGATTTGAAAATATACTTTGCCCCCTAATAGGCTGAAGGTGGTCATATGGAGCCTGTCCGGGTGGGAGGCTTGTTTTCCAGGAATGCTCACACTTTGTTATTGTGTGATTGGGCAGTGGGTCAAGAGGGTTGTGACATTCTTTGATCCAGGAGAAGGCTATATATACCCTAATGTGAGTTTTTGCTTTGGGGCACACTTTGGGAAGAGTTGTGTGATTTGGCCAGATGAGCCTCTGGGCAGCCGTTGAACCCCCCAGCTTTGAAAACCCAGATGTTGGTGCTAACTTGGTAACTAACTAGGTATGGATGTAATGGTCAGACAGCTGGAAGCCCTGTCTGCTGATCTCTTTCTCTGTCTGTATTTTTTTTGGTTTGCTTGTAACTTCTGTTTGTATTCTCTGAAGTTCAGGGCGCTGACTTTTTCCCCTGAACTAGGTAAATGGTATTTGATTAATTAAAGTAAGATTGTTAACCCATTTTGAGTTGCTTTCCTTTAGAAAAGCAGATCTAAGATTCTGTGCTAGCAGCCATCCTGGGTATGTTAGGGTGCTTGCTGCTACACCATTAAAAAAACAGGGACTTCAGTCTAAGGAGAGTGTGGAAGGGGAGAGGAAAGAAGAACCAGTCTACAGTGGTTCTTAAAGGGTGTGCCCAAGTACCTGCCCCAGTTTTGACTGGTTGTACCCCACAATTGTATGGAACTTAATACTAAAAATCCCATAGGAGTGTACATCCCTAGATTCTGGGAATTGTATGGACCTTATGCTTATAATCACATGAGTGTGGGGGTATCTCCCTCATGATAAACAATAACACTGTGCCCTGGGGGGGGGGAGTTTGACTTAGAGAGCTTTAGTCTAATGGCATGGAGATCAGACAAGCACCCAAATAACAAATAAACAGGAGGAGATCAGAGGAAGTAGAACTTTCTTTTCGCTTGGGAGGATCGAAAAGGCTGAATGTAGAAGACCAATGACTTATTCCAGTAGGCATCACTCCTCATAGAACTTTTGTGCCCTTTGGTCTTTGCAAAAACCCTTTAGCAAGTAGGAATACTGTCCCTGGTACAGGGTGAAAAAAACTCAGAAAGAGAAAGTGACTTATTCAAAGGCACACGGTTCATAAGTAGTAGAGTTGAGATTACAGCCCAGATATCTTGACTCCAAATCCAGTATTTTTTCTACTGCATCTTATAGCCCTTATGAAAAATACAGCAGGCACAAGCAGAAAAGGGCTCTATCCCATAATGCCATTACCCATAGAAGAACATCATTTCCCAAGGAATCACTGGATGTAAGGGAAGACTCATCCTGAAGAAAGCAACAGCCTATTTCTCATCTCTCAGAATCCCAAACCCCTGGAATCAGGGAAGGGAAGAATCCATGTGGAGATCCTTGTTGCTGAGGGCATTTTCATAAGAGTAAACTAAAGGACATTGGTGTGGACAGATGGGTTGGGTAGTATATTGAATTAATATTTGGGAGATAGGAGATCTAGCTCTGGTGCCGTGACTATGGAAAGTTGCATCTTCTCTTCAGACTATTGTGACCTAGTTCAACAAGACAATTACATATTTATTGTGCTTAGTTCCAGCACATGGCCCCTGCCCTCAAGAAGTTCACAATATTTAAGGTGAGGTTGAGACATGGGTGTAAATAACTATGGTGCAAAGTAGAACAGAAATTTATGGGAGTGTTCCAACAGAATAGCCAAAGAAATTAAAGAATAGGGAAGCCACTTCTAACTGGGGGTTATTCACCAAATAATCCCAAACCTGTAAAAATGCTGACTTTCCCAAACTGGGAGGCAAAAGGTGACCAAGACTTGGGTATCAGATATGTTGCTGGCTTTCTATATAACCTTGGGACATCCCTTCCTTCTTTGGGCTTTAGTTTCTTTTTTATAAATTAAGAAAAATTAGACTAGGTGGTCTCTGAGGTCCTTTCTAAGATTCTATAACTGAAAGGAAATGAGCCCCTTTTCCCCACCCCATCCTACTAACCTGGAAGGCACAGAAACAGACTAGGCTGGATCTCTTTGCCTTTTTCTTTCTCTCTCTCCCTCTCAAGAAAGCCAGGGCTGAAGGAGTGACTTTATCTATTCCAAAAGGGGCCCTGATGGTGGGTCAGTGGTGTGAGAGGGAAGGCCAATCATTTTGTTTAAGGTATATACAGTCTCTAGAGGCAGCTGGTGGCACATTGGAGATTGTATTGTACTTGGAGTCAGAAAGACCTGAGTTCAAATATGACCTCTGATGGTTACTAGCGCTGTGACTTTGAATAAGTTATTTGGCCTCTATTTGCCTCAGTTTCCTCAACTGTAAAATGGAGATAAATAATAACACCTACCTTACAGGGTCAAATGAGATAATATTTATAAAAAGAGCTTAGCACAGTTCTTGGTACATGATAGGTATTACATAAATGCTTATTCGTCTTCCTTCTCTAAATAGACAGATATCTTGTAAGAATACTGAAAAGGCAGAGAACTATACTTGTGAGTATGTGCATATATGATGGCAAACAGTTGCAAAAGCATTGATGGTCCCCTGGGGGGGCATTATTACTACGTTCTCATTAGGGATCTTTTCCTTCCTGGTCCTCCCTCCACACTCCAAGCTACTTCTGGCCTGTGTTCCTTTTGTGAATGCTGCTCTCTCTGACATGGAATGTCCTATCCTTGTTTCTCTCCTCTTCTCCCAAAACTTCTATTCTTCAAGGGCCAGCCCAATTCCCACATCCTTCAGGAAATCTTCGATGACTATGCCAGCCCACACTTAGTTCATCCTCCTCTGACTCCAACAACCCTTACTGTCTCTGCTACAGCTGATCATTTTATTAAATTCTGTCTTGTATTATTCTCTGTTCTAAGTGAGAGAATCCTGTCTCATTCAACAAGGCTGTGAATTTGCTGGGTATATCTCCACCTGTTCTCTGTATCTTTTTTTTCAGACTGGTAGAGAATTTTACCCCAATCCAGGGCCCAGATCTGTTTCTCCTCTGACTCTCCCCAAGATGGGAGGCCCCTTAGGACAGGATTTGAGCTTGCTCCTTCTCTGTCTCCCCCAGACTATGAATATCCTAAGGGCAATGCCCAAGTTACTCTTTCCATCTTCCCTCCAGCAAAACTGAACTCAGTTCACTACATAATGCCTGATTATAATTCATAGGCTCTTTGTAACCATGAAGGAACTATGAACTTATGGTCTGAATTCTTCCCCAAAATGGAGGAACTGAATAAAGATCTATGTGACCTGGGGATGGAAATCTGGACTGAGTGTGAGGATGCCTGGGTCCTAGAGGCTCTGGTTCTGCTGACAGGCCCCTGCTTGACCATGGGGAAAACCACTTCACTTTTATAAAACCAGCAATAGTCAAAAAATGCAAATTAAAGCAACTCTGAGACAGAAACTTAAGATACCTCACACCAATCAAAGCAGGAAAGATGGAAAATGTTGGCAGAGCTATGGGAAAAGAGGCAACTTAATTCAATGTTGGAGGAGCTATGAATTAGTTTTACTGCTTTGGAAAGCAGTGCAATTCCATGAGGATTGTACAAGAAAAATTATAAATTCATACCCTTTGACCAGCAGTCTTGCTCCTCCTAGCTTTATGCCCCTCAGAAAGTTATGGACAGGAATAAAAGACCTATATGTACAAAAATATTCATAGCAGCATTCCTTATAATAGCAGAAAATTAGGAAGCAAATATGAGTCTAGTGATTGGGAAAATGGCTGAATAAATTGCAGCATATGCACATAATGGAATGTTATTGTTCCACGAGGAGTTATGAGTATGGAGAATTCAAAGAAATATGGAAAGGCTTGTTTGAGATAATATAGAATGAAGAAAGCAGAGCAAAAAGAACAATAACAGCACTAAGCTACATCGGTGAAGGCAACCTTAAATGGCCACATTAAAACACACAACTAAAAAAATAAACAGTAAATTACGAAAAAGGTACGGATGCAGATCACTCTTTTGTATGGTTTTCCTTGGCTGGTTTTGGGTGGGGGAAGTATGTTTTGTGGGTTGTTTGGGTGTTCGTTTATGCTTGCTGTGTTAAAAAACAAAATTTATCCATTAAAGAAGGTGAAAAAAAGAAAAAAAAACATTAAAATTACTTAGACTCTCTGGGTTTCAGTTTGGACAAATTGGCCTCTGAGTCTTGTTTCCTGGCTTTGCCAATTTGCCCATCTATAATTCTTCTATCTCTTGCATTGTCTTTGGCAATTATTGAACTTTAAAAAAAATGTTTAAATGGTCTGTATCCTCAGTCAGTCTGGGAGTTCTAGGAAGAGCAGGGGCCATGTCTTGCCCCCATCCCTGTCCCAGTGCTACTAAACACAGAGATGGGCTCACAAGACTGAGCTCTGCAGATGCTTGGTAAAGTGCGGGCCTGGGAGGGGAGGGTGTCACATAAATGACTCTGTTTTTAAAGGACAGAAGTCCCTAAGCATGCGAGGTCACAGAGGGATTGCTTTGTCCTCTCTACCCTGCCAGCAGGATTCACCCGGCCCTGCAGTGTGCTAACATGGGCCCCCCCACCCTTCCCAGTCCAACTCTGGGCCCACGAGTTTTAATTTGAGATGAAACAGATCGGTTTTAAATTATCATGTAGAGAATGATATCATTATACAAGTGTTCCCCCACCTTCCTCTCCCCTGACTTTTTCACTTGGCTGTAATTATAGAGCTAATTTGGGATTCTGTATTGTTCTAACCCTGGCAGATCCCATCTGTGTCTCTGGGCGAGGGGGATGAGGGGCTGCTCAGCTCCCCATTGGGACCAGGGCACAGAATCAGCCTTATGCTGAGGAGCACAACGGAGGGTCCTTGTATCCTCTGGTCTCCTTCACCCCAGCCAGAGAGGAGATACCATCCTTCCACCTGGTAGATGCTTACCTGAGAAACCCAACTTTCCATTCCAATGCTACCCTGAGGGCAACCAGAAGGAGGAGGGAAAGGAAACATTGGTAGATGTGAAAGTGTGCATGGGAATGCATGCTCATGCCCCTCCACCTCTGTGTGTGGTTGTGTGTGAGAACACTATGTTGGTTCAAGCCTTTGTCAGCCCTCTCTAACCTGGGGAGCTGCAATAGTGGCCTCCCTTCCTCAAGTCTTTGTCCTGTTCAATCTATCCTCCACCCAGCTGCCAAAGGGATATTCTTAAAGGGTAGACCTATTCGCATAGCTTCTCTGCTCAACACCTGCTAGTGGTTCCCTGCTACCTCAGGAATTAAAAATAAGCTCCCTAGAGCATTGGGCCTCGAGTCTTACCAGCTGTGTGAGCCTGGGCAAGTCACTTAACCCCAACTGCCTTGCCAAAAAAAAAAAAATTATAAACTCACGTGTTTGGCATTGGAAGTCCTCCACAAACTAGCCTCAACCTATCTTTTTTATTTTATTATATATTACTCCTCTTCACAGAAAGCATGGTCCAGCTACACTGGCCTTCTTCCTGCTCTGTATACATAGAGATTGATCTTCATTCTCTATGTCTTCACACTGGCTATCTACTCCTCATGCATGAAACATACTCTTTCTCCTTCTCCTCCCAATCTTAGAATCCCTACCTTCTTTCAAGACTTGAGTCACCTATTACATAATCTGTGGCCCTATTATTCTCCCCATCTTTTAATGTCTCCCCCTCACAGTTACCTTACTTATATAGTATATACATAAACATACACACATATATGCATATATGTATATACTTATATGTGTACATATTTATTGTGTATATACACACACACACACACACACACACACACACACACACACACTTACGAGTATGTGCATATACAGTTATCCCTGCCACATCATGACTTCCCCCATTATGGTTTTGATATATTTGATATATTGACATATTCAAAGGGGAATTTTGGGGAAGTTTTATGGAAACTGCATATGACATATGCAGGCCAGCAGATGACACATAAAAAGTTCAGAAACTAAGAAATGCATAAAATATATGGATAGTATTATGTAATAAAACCCTAAATTTTACAGTAAGGTACTATAAATGCCCCATAAAAGAAAAAAAAATTCAGACATCTTCTTTGGTATGAAGGGAGGGTAAAAAAATTTTACATGGGTTTTCTAGATTGTGGGAGTGCCATGTTCCCTAACCCTATACACACATACACTTGCTTTCTCTCTCTCTGTCTCTCTCTCCGCTATATTGTAACTTCCTTGGCAGTAGAGATTATTTCTAATTGTATTTTTGCCCCTAATGCCTAGCACAGCACTTGACACATACCAGGAATTTGATAAGTAATCAATTGATCAGAAATCAGGGGATGCTGATTTTTAATTCACATTCACAGAACCAACTCTGTTATTCACTCTAAGTGTGTAATCATGAAGAAGGCACTACTTCTCTGGAATTCAGTGTCCCCATTTATCAGATGAGGAGATTAGACTATATTACTTCTGAAGTCCTTTCTAACTCTAACTCAATGATTGTAAGAATTCCGATTCTGTCAGCTCAGATCATAAGTCCCCGTGTCTTTGCTCAGGCTGTCCTTGAACGCCCTGCCATATAGTCTCTCTAGCCAAATCTTACCTATTCCTTAATGTCTAGCCAAGGCCCATTTCTCTGAATATTTTAGCTCATATTTTCTGACATCCTTTTGCACTTATGGTCTATGCCAGTGGTGTCACTAAATGTGTGCTTGTGGGCTATATATTAACTTAGAAAAACAGAAATGAACACAATCTCTATTATTTATTGTTTTTACTTATTTTAAAAAATATTTCCCAACTACATTTTAATTACAATTACACAACACTGGGGGTGCTGTGGGCCACCTGTGTGTTTCAGTTCTCTGGTCTATGTCACACTCTTTTAACTCTCCCTCCATAACCTCTCGTTGTACTTTATCATGGTAAAAACCGAGCTTCTTGAAGACGGTGTATGGGTTTCTTACTATCTTATCTCCTCTAAACTGGGAGCTCCCCCAGGTAGAGCTCAGATTCACTCCTCTTCTGTCTTCTACAGACTGAGAGCACCTTGAGGAAAGTATCCATTTCTGTCTCCCCACAAAACTGTGAGCTCCCCAAAGGAAGGACCTAAGTCTGCTTCTCCCCATTTTTACCCCTGGTGCCTCTTCCGCCCACTCAGTGCACCTGAATCAAGGGTAAGTACATAAGAAAAGACTTAACACTGAGTAATGAAACTGGGGTGGCATTAAGGCGGAGTTGGCTAAAACAAGATTCGGAAAAACCAGCCCTGAATTGCAAAGCATTATCTCTAAAATATGACAGGACTCCTAAGGTGACCCTTTGGACAGGAACAATCTTGGGAAAGAGCATCCATCACTTTGATGAATGTAGGGGTGTCTCATGCAGGCATAGAATCTGTTCTCGAATCCTCACCCCATGTCAGTCTCATTAGCTGATCTGACATTTACAGCGAGGAGGTGAGGAAGTCCCTGTTTCACCTCGGTTAATTCTGTGGCACGAGATGACGGTATGAATTCAGCTGCCACTGCAGAGGCCATCAAACATTTCCTGCTTCTCATGGCCTCCTGCTATTCTTTGCCCTCCATCTCCTTGAATTCCCTTCCTTTACCTATTTACAGCCCATTCATCCCTCAAAACCTAAGTCACCTCTTCCAAATGGCCATTTCCTGGTTCTGATCCAAGTCAGGTAGGTTGTACAAGAATTTACCATTACTATTCTCCCCCCACTTTGTAATATGGGGAAACTGAGGAATAGGCAGGCTAAAGGATATATGACCTATGGTGAAAGAGCTAGTAAGTGTTATATGTATACCTGGTACATTCCTCACTAAGAGACAGTGAGAACACAGGCCCTCGCCAGGGGCCTTTACCTGGAGGCTTAGAAATGTTTACTGCTTGTGTTGTTGATGGACCAGCCCCACAGACTAGCTCATGCTCCATAATGTTTCTTGTCCAATAGCCTCCTCAAAGCAATATAATACCTCTGCAAATCTTTGCTCTCTCTCTTTGAAATCTTTGCTCTCCCTTGCCGCAAGATCATGGAAAATCAATTTAATATGAAATTGGTCAAATCTAGATCTGCATGTTCCAGTAGGAACTCAAAAGACCACAAATATACGGAACCCCTTCTAAGATTTTGCTGTGATTCGTCATCCTCTCTGCCTCCAGGTCCCAGTCAAGGGAAGATGAGCCATAAGCAGGCTCCTTGCCTAGACCAGCTCTTGGCCAAGATGATGTAGAAAGCAGCCAATTGCCCATGGGTTTTGCCATGGGCCCTTGAGAGTCTGAGTAGGATCACAGAGCATCTGGGCTGCAGTGCTAAGACTGGGATGCACTGGGGTACCTTCCCTGGCCTCTGTATTCATAGTCACTCCCTGGTAAAAACCTGTGGTCAGCTGTCTGAGGGCTGCCTGTGGGGCCCCACATAGACTTACCCAAGAAAGGTCCAGCCTGTTCTCTCTTTAACAGCTTTCCCTAAATGTGAAACTCTGTTTACTGGCAGCCCCACATTTCTTTAAGATAGCTAATGTGCTTTTAGGTTAAAGGCAGTCTTTTCATTATGCCATCTATTTAAAAAAAGAAAAAAAAACATATTTAGGCCAGAAGATCAGTACAGACAGAAACAGCTGATAAAACAGAGAGTCCCCTCAAAATGAAAGCTAAACATTTTATTCTACCTAGCATCCCTCTAAAAGGCTTTTGATATTTTTCTGGATAATCATTTCAGCCTGTCAACAGGATTGCAAGTTTTCATAATGATACAATTGGTGTATGATGCTGTGTAGGGCCTGTCCAAGATGGGCTAAGTGATTGCCATCTGTGACCCGTGGGCTGATGTGCTTCCAAAAGCAGAGTGTATTGTAGGGGAAAGAGTAACATATTAGGAGAAGAAACATCTTAGTTCTTGGGCAAGCCATGGCCCTTCTCTAGGCCTCAGTTTCCTCCCTAGTAGAAAGGATGAGTTTGGACTCATCTATCTCTAAGGTAACTTTTAGCTCCAGTGGTATCTTATGAGTTTATAAAATGATTGATATCCAAGAGAGGGAAATCTGTCTGATCCACAGGCATAGTATAAAGGGATGCCCACAGAGTGATTTGCAAAATACCAAGGAGTCCCACCATCCTGAAATAGAACCCCCACACTTTCTTGGTGTAACACCTGAAATTCTAACATTACATTTTGCTTCCTCTTGGGGTTACATATCACTCTGTTTTTAGGCACCTTACTTAACCTTTGTGTATATGACCTATTTGCCACATGATGATAGTAAATCAGACATTATCCCATCCCTATCTATCATATGAATTTTGAGAGAGGAAGAAAAGAAAGACGGAAAGAAGAAAAGAAGGAAGGAAGGAAAGAAGGAAAGGAGGAAGGAAGGGAGGGAAGGAGGAGGAAGGAAGGAAGGAAGGAAAGAAGGAAAGGAGGAAGGAAGGAAGGAAGAGAGGGAGGGAGGAGGAAGGAAGGAAGGAAAGAAGGAAAGGAGGAAGGAAGAAAACATTCAAGCACTCACTGTGTGACATGCAGGATGCTAAGTTCCTTATAAAAATTATCTCATTTGATCCTTATAAGAACTTTAGGAAGGAGGTACTGTTATTACCCCCATCTTACAGTTAAAGAAACAAAGGAAGAGAGAAGTTAAGTGACTTATCCAGAGTCACAACTAGTAAGTGTCTAAGGCCAGATCTGAACTCAGAGATCAAACGAGATGATGGACCTAAAGGCACTTTGGAAATGTTAAAACACAGTGCACATATTTCTATTTCCTTAAATTTTGCTTTAATTGTATACAATAATGAAAAAAGATGAAGCAATGAGTAATGCTAGTTAATTTTTATATTTTTAGCTTTTTGAATAAATAATTCTATGTAAGTAATTGAGTAGAAACTCATTGGATCAGAAACCTGCAGTTTGAAATCTATAAAACCATGTAGTTCAGGGGTTCTTAACCTTTTTCTGTGTCATGGACCCCTTTGGTTACAGACTCTTTCTCTGAATAATGTTCAGTAAATACTTAGGATTACAAAGGAAACTAGCTACATTGAAATACAGTTATCAAAATTTTTTTTTAAGTTCATTGGTCCCAGGTTAAGAACCACTACCCTCTCATTTTACAAATGAGGATTCCAAGGTCTCAGGAAGTTAATTGACTTGCCCAAGGTCACTAGGCAGGAAGTATATAACACTAATAGTTTTTGAACCCTGGTCCTCTGATGCTAGAAGCAAAGCTCTGTTCCACTGCCCCATAGATTCTCCTAATGATAATTTCCATTTCAGTTAATGATGCCTATAGGAAGCCTGATTATTGTAATCACCAAGTTATAACCAATGCATCACCCTAGACCTGCTTAGGTTAAATAGAAGCAAAGCAACCAAAAGTCATATAGACTCTAGCAGGACTGGATTGTGAAACTTAAGCCTTCCAACAGGTACTCTTCGTCTTTTCTAGCATTATTTCTCTTTCCAAGTTTTGGGGCCCAAAAGACCAGTCTTTTCTACTGTTTCTGGCTCATTCCTCCTGAGAATGGCCATATGGCTCTCTCATGGAGGAAGGGGCTGCAGGGTGCTTGCTGCTCACAGGAATTCACTGTGGCCAGAAATAACTTCATCCTCAAAATACTGAATTAGTATAACCCAAGGGGATTTGAAAGATCCTTTTCTTCATGGGAAAATGGATTTGAGTTCAGCAGGGCAAATTTCCATAGTCCCCCCTCTCCTGTTGGCAAATCTATTGCAGAAGAACACCATCCTTTGTCTTGGAAGGTCACTGCCTCCTTTAGGGGAGATGCTGTCAGAACAAACTATCCCTCCCATGGAGAGATGCTGATTGGCACTCATTAAGGAAAGCTTATGAAGAACTCACCACCAAATTTTTGCCTGTGATAGCACAGGAAGGAAAAGCCCCATTTCCTGAATTAATCCAAGTCTAGAGACCAGAATGAGAGAGATCATAGTCTTATTCTATTCTGTTCGGGTCAGGCCACATCTGGATGGAGTATTGTGTTCATTTCTGGGTGCCATATTTAAGATTATTTACAAGCTGGAGCAAGTCTAAAAAAAGTGACTGAAATGCTGAATGAACTCACAACCATGCCACAGAAGAAATCAGTCAAAGGAACCTAGAGTGTTACCTCTGGAGGAGGAGACTTAGGAAGACATGGCCACTATCTTCAGTGGCCTCTTATATGGAAGAGGGATTAGGTTACATTTCTTTCAAAGCCCTAGAGTACAGAACTATAGGCAATGAGTGGAAGTTGTAGAGAGGCCAAACTTTTAGACTAATTATAGGGAAGAAATTCCTAATGATGACTGCTGTCCAGCTTTGGAATGAACTACCTCAGAGGAGAGTAAGAGAGCTGTTATTGGAGTACTTTAAGCAGAAATTGGACGAATGTTTGTTGGAGAGAATTTAATTCAACATTCAAGCATATTTATATAAGGCCCTGTGCTTGAAATCAAACATAATAACCCCAGCCCTCAAGAAGCTTATATTCTACTGAGAGGATCCAATTTATAGCCAGAAAAATAAATACAAGACAATTTCAGGAGGGAAACAGCACTTTGTACTAGGGATATCAGGAGGGACTTAGTTTTGGAGGTGGACTTGAAGAAAGTTGGGGGTTCTAGGATGTGAAAAGAAACAGGCATGCTAGGCCTGGAGGACAACCTGGGCAAAGCCATAGAAAAGGGAGATGGAATACAGGGATTGCATTATTTCAGAAAGATATTGTACTAGATGACCCTCAGTCATCTGGTCTCTCCCACATCTGCTAGCACACATTCTGTAACTTGGAGGGGTATAAATCAAGTGCTGTGGGAGTTTGGAGGAGGGAGAGATGATCTCCAGGGTAAGGAATCAGGTGAGGCATCATGGAGGAGGAAGCATCTGAGCTGAGCCTTGAAGGGTAGTTAAGATGCTGACAGACAAAAGATGAGGACTCAAGGGAGGGCTAAATGGATTTCTGGTGACTGTGATAGGGCAGTCCTTGCTTTACCAGCTCAGAACCAAAACCATCACCTTCTTGTTATGGGACCCAGACTTCAGCAGCTCTATATTTTCTCAAATGACCCATAAATCAGAGTCTGAAAACCGAGCAAATGAAGAGAAGAGAGGTCAAACTTTCTGGCTCTTAGGAAAGAACTCTCCACTAGAAACGATTTGGATTCCCTGCTTGGTGTCTGAAGTTAATGACTTAATGTAATTGCAGAGGCATTTGTGACCTGGCTTGCTGTTTACAGTGAGGACCTAGAGTGGTCTCTTTCTGGTAGGGAGGAAGGGATTAATTCCAGGCTAAATAGTTGTCAAATGGGATTACTCTAATATTTGACTTACATCTCAGGCAAATTGAGTTACAGGGCTGTCCAGTCCCCACAGATGCTCCTCCTAACACCCTAGCTTTGTGTTCTATGCACAGAGAAATACCTTCTATTCTCTTTGTCAGATGCATACTCCTTCCCATCTCAGAACAAGAGGCTCCACTTGGGACTAATGGAGCAGAGAGGGAAGGGCAGGCTGCAAATTTAGCCAGGGAATGGGGGTCTAAGGAGGAAATAAACCCAGAAAGGTCCTTCCAGGGCATCTGACCCTGCTGGCACACACTCTGAAACAGCAGGGAAAACCTAACAAGTGGAACATGAAGGACGAGGTGAAGAAGCGGGACCTGGATAGGGGGATATGAGGGACCTACCTACCAGGGAGTGTGATGGAATCAGCATATACAGATTGTTAATTTTAATTGTGTAAGCAGACACCTTGGACATCTGCAAATGCTACAGAACAGGGCTTGATTTATTGTTAGATTGTTTAGACTTAAGAAAGTGATGGAGAATATTAATAATTCAGATTAAACTTCAAAAGTGTTTTGTTTTTGTGGTTTATTTAGTTTTTTGGAAGCTTGTTGTTAAACAGTGACCAGCACATCATTGGACTTACTCCAAAACAGTCTCCTCCGTGGTCTGTTGGATGAAATCTGAAATTCTATCGCCAAGTCTCTTCCAATGTCTATAGGCTTATTTCTCCAGAATTTTAGACCTTAAGCCATTATCATTCATTCATATTTTAGGATGAATAAGCTCATTTGATCTTTTGCAGTGGAGTGCTAGACATAGAACAAAGAATCACAGACTAAGGGAGCTAAAATGGATCATTTGTTGTTTAGTCATGTCTGACTATTTGTGACCCCGTTTCTTGGCAAAGATACTGGAATAGTTTACCATTTCCTTCTCCAGTGTGTTCCCATTTTACAGAAGAGGAACTGAGG
Source organism: Pseudochirops cupreus (assembly GCA_028627135.1). Classification (NCBI taxonomy): domain Eukaryota; kingdom Metazoa; phylum Chordata; class Mammalia; order Diprotodontia; family Pseudocheiridae; genus Pseudochirops; species Pseudochirops cupreus. Next base: position 316,986,077 of record CM053583.1, on the reverse strand, counting down.
CAAATAAGGGTTCAGTGACTTGCCCAGAGTCACATAGCTAGCAAGTATCTGAGGCTAGATTTGAACTCAGATCTTCCTAACTCCAGGGCTGGTGCTCTATCCACTAGACCACTCAGCTACCCCTGTAATTCCCCATATTTTCTTGCTATGTAGTAAACATTCTAAGATGAGCTACATATAGCCATGTGGCACTTTGTGAACTGGACATTGCCTGCTTCTGAAAATCATAACTTGCTCTCTCAGGTCCCTGGAGGACCACTCAGCCTTAGCAGCCATTTCCAAATGAAGATTCAAGAGCCTGAAAACAGTGACCATCTTCACATCCCTTGGGCCTCACTGTTCTCCAGAGGACAGCTTACACTGAGGGGAAAAGTCAGGCCCCACACATTTTGGTGTATTTTATTTAAGGTCAGTCAAGTTAAGACTGCAAAGATGCCTAGTTATGTCTGCTACACTTCCTGTGCCCCTCTTCTCCATCTTCCCAAATCCTGCCCATTTCTGTGGTTCAGCTAAAGCCCACTTCCCTGCCAGGAAGCTTATCGTGAGTACTTCTGTCTATACTCCACCCACCCTTCTGACTTCCTATAGTCCTTACTGTCTTACACCATACAATCAAGCCTTTAATTGTACACTGCCCCATGTTGTTGGGCATCTAGGTGGCACAATGATAGAGTATTGGGCTTAGAGTCAGGAAGAATCTTCTTCCTGAATTCAAATCTGGCCTCAGAGACTAACTGTATGACCATGGGCAAGTCACTTAATGAAATATGTGGTCCAGCACAGTGGTGTCAAATTCAAATGGACACAGATTCCCTGGGGGTGGTGGTGGTTGCATATTGACTTAGAAAGCCTAAAATTAATATTATCTATACTGTATTGTCTTTTTATTTATTTTGTCAGACATTTCTCAATTACATTTTAATCTGGTTCTGGTAGCACTTGAGAGTTTTTGCAGGCTGCAAGTTTGATCCCCCCGGTTTAATACATGGCCTTTCACCAAGTAGATGTTCAATCAATGTTTGCTGATTTTATCATAGCATTCTAGAAATTAGAATGGCACTGCTAGGAAGACTTAGGACATAAAATACCAGTCCCACAAGGGACCATCAAAGCTAGAACATACAGTGTCAAAGATGGAGGTGACCTCAGAGAACATCTATTCCAATATCCTAATTTTGCATCCAGGAGAAACAGTCCCAAAGAGGAGAAATGTCTAGCCCTTGGCCTGTCTAGACATTCTCTGGGCTTCTAAAGGACATGAATCAAATTTCTTCTCCTCTTAAATCCTTTGCAATGAAGCAAGCACAGGGCTAGGCCATTGGTAAAGGCTAGTTTTCACAAAGTTGTCAAGAGTTAGCCTTAAAACTGAGAATTGTTTTGGTAAGATTTACAATGGATCACTGTAAAATAGAATTTCTTGACTGGTACAAGGTTGAAAGGTAGTACAAAAAGTCCCAATCATGTACGGCATTACATTGAAGTTCTTACAAGTCTGGAGGATTTGCTTTGTATCACAGTCCCAAATGATAACAACTTAGGCCCTGGATGCACTGTCTCATTTGGGATGGGCAGCCCAGCATCAAGGCTCAAAACGGTCTCTCTTTTTTCAGGACTAAGGAAAAAAAATTCCTTGAATCAAAAGGAATAAGGATGAGAACAGTGCAGACTGTCCAATTACTAGATTTTTTAGATATTTTAGACTTGTTATCTCTTAAATTGGGCCTTAGTTAACCTAGTTCCATATTTTGTTTGCCAACCTCCCTCCAAGGGTCTTCCTTCCCCTGCAATATCCAATTGACTGTAGAGGAGAGAGTGAGGCTGATGACTTTGCCTCACTTAAATCCAATTCATGGACAAGTCAAGCTATCACCCCCACAACAAGCAATCTCCTCTCCTCTCCTCTCCATCTTGCCTTCCATCTGGTGCCCAGACTAATAATGTCCCTCAGACCACCACTTTTGTTAGGCCCTTACCATAAACGTAGATGGCTCATTGGATAAAGCACTGGGACTGGATTCAGGTAGATCTGAGTTCAAATCTAGCCTCTAACACTTACTAGCTATATGATTTTGGACAAATCACTCAACCTCTGTTTGCCCAGGAAGCAGCTTAGATGGCTCAGTGTATAAAGTCAGGAAGATCTGAGTTTAAATCCAGCCTCAGACACTTCTTAGTTGTGTGACTCCTTCCAAATCACTTCACTCCTGCCTGCCTCAAGTGTAAAATGTGGATCATAGTAGTATCTGTCTCCCAGGGTTGCTGTAAGGATCAGATGAGATAATATTTGTAAGGCACATTACAAGCTTTAAATAAATTATATAAATGCTAAACTATTATTTTTGTTGCTGTTTGGGCATTTCAGTCATGTCTAATTTTTTGTGACCTCATTTGGGTTTTCTTGACAAAGATATTGGAGTGGTTTGCCATTTCCTTCTCCAGCTCATTTTACAGATGAGGAAACTGAGGCAAATGGGGGTAAGTGACTTACCCAGGATCACACAGCTTAAGTGTCTGTGGTCAGATTCAAACTCAGAAAGATAAGTCTTCCTGATTCTGGGCCCAGCACTCTATTCACTGTGCCACCTAGCTGCCTCCAGTTATTAAGGGTAGCTAAATATCTTACATCCAAATTGAGCAAAATTGTCTAGATGCAGTAGGGACACAGTAGGATACAACAGTACAAACATTTCTCTAGTCCTGGACACTTCCACCCTATGATTGCAAATGTTCTTCTGTTTGCTATATCAGAGGCTGTTGAATCATGCTGAATTTTCTGCATGTTTTTCTTTTCACACAAATTGCTTCCTAGCTACTCATCCCCAATCTTGTTCCTGTTAAGTTGATCTTTTTTAACCCAAGTACAAGACTTTATATTTGTCCTTTCTATATTTCATCTTACTAAATGCAGCCTCATGTTCTACCTAGACAAGATTCTTTTGGACCCTGATTCTGCCATCCAACATGGCATCCCTTCTAGCAATCTGCAGATTGGATTGTACAGCATCTCTGTTTTCATCTGAATTATTGATAAAAAATGTTAAAAAAAAAACCCAGCAACCACAGGCCCCTGGGGCACTAGGTTGGAAAACTTCCAAGCTGACAACAACCCATTAACAAGCACTTTGGGTCAACTAGTTTCATGTAACTATCCTATTGTCTGACTCCCATTTCTCTGCTTCTCCACAATGAGAACATAACAGATTTTTGTCAAATGCTTTGATAAAAAATTCACACACATATAAACACATATTCATGTATATACATGCACATAAACATATGTACGCACTCATGTATATACATACACGTGTGTATATATGTCGTTGAGTTGTTTTAGTTGCGTCTGCCTCTTCATGACTCCATTTAGGGTTTCCTTGGAAAGGATACTAGAGTAGTTTGCCATTTCCTTCTCCAGTTCATTTTTCAAATGAGGAAACTGACAGTGAAGTGACTTGTTCAGGATCACCCAGTTCAGTAAGTATCTGAGGTCAGATTTGAACTCAGATCTTCCTGACTCCAGAATCAGTGGTCTATGCACTGTGCCATCTAGCTGCTCCTGTGTGTATATATAGCTGTGTGTGTGTGTGTGTGTGTGCGTGTGTGTGTGTGTGTGTGTGTGTGTGTGTGTCTATACGTATACAAGTATGGGTACATATTTTTATATATACACACACAATACACATTCATATGTGTGTGTGTTTGCGTGTGTGTATAAATACATCAGCGATCTATCAATCTAGTAACATTGCCCAAGAGGGAAATGGGAGAAGTCTGGTATGGCTCTTGAGGAAGTCATGCTGCCTCTTCATTATTACAGCTTCCTTTTCCTTGCTCAATAACCATTCTTTTAATAACATGGTCTAACCTTTTGCCAAGGACCAAAAATCAAGATCACTGGCCTATGCTTTGAAGCCTCTCCTCCTCTCCCTTTCCCTAAAATTGTGACAACATATGTCCTTCTCAAGTTCTCTAGGAGCTCTCTTGTTCTCCACAGTCTTTCAGAGATTACTGATAGCAGCCTAGCAATCTCATCTTCCAGTTCCTTCAGAGCACTTATCTATGATGCTGTTCATCTGTATTTGGTGACTTTAATTCATCAAAGGTAGAGAGATATTTTCTTACTATCATCCTACTTGCCTTGAGTTTCAATTTCATATTAGCCATTTTCATTCTCCCTTTTCCCGTTAAAAGGTTATTCTCCTTGGTAGAAAAAATAGGAGCAAAAAAGGAGATACATAATTTTGTCTTCTCTCTGTCCTCAGTTATCATTGTTCTGTTCTGTTCATGTCGAGGAGTGGTCCCATCATTTCTCTGATGCTCTTCTTCCCTAATATACCTAATTATCCAAACACATATACAACACATCTAATTATATTCCTATAGCCTAGCTAATTATATACAGCTAAATTCAATTCAAGAATTCCATAACAAGCACTTACTACGAGCAGGGCATTTGGGGCCAAGTTGGAGACACAAAGATGAAAAGCAGTAACAGCCCCAGACCTGATGGAATTTGTTTTCTCACATACACAAACACATTAATATATCTATATATATAATTTATATTCTCTCTCACACACATATGTATAGAATATATACACATTCATATTACTAGATAATTTATATTTTCTCATATATGTACATATGTGTCTGTATATTTGCACATGTATACACATATGTACCTATGTGCATGGATATATACATCCATTAGTAAATCGACAAACCAACAAAAATATAGCTTTGTGCACAACCCTGCTATCAGAATTGAGGGAAGGATAAAGAGAAAGCATAGACGTGGCCTCTGTCTTTTAGAATCACACAGCCTATGTGCAATATAAATTCTTTTAGATTGAGAGGACATGTATGACATAGTCAAAAGGGCACTAGAATGAGACTTAGGAAACCTGCATTCAGGTAGTGGCTCTAATAATTCTCTTCTGGGAGGATTCTTTTCTCTAAGCATCACTGGCCTTATCTGTACAATGGGCTTGTACTTCATAAAGGCAGAGAGATGAAAACCTTTTGTCAATCTTAAAGCACAATGGTAATGTGAGTTATTATTAATATTATTGTTCCCTGACAGGTGTGTGTGTGTGTGTGTGTGTGTGTGTGTGTGTGTGTGTGTGTGTGTGTGAGAGAGAGAGAGAGAGAGATGCTTTTTTGGTCAAACTATGAACTCTAGTGAAAAGAGCATTATATTGGCAACTAAGGAACCTCAATTCTAGTTTTGGCTCTGATGCTAATTAGGCTGTGTGGCTTTGTGCAAATTATTTTGCGTCTCTGAGTGCCACATTTTTCTTCTGTCGAAAACATGATCTCTGAGGTCCTTTCCGGCTCTTAGAGTCTGTGATTAAATGATTTCCTTCCTTCCTTCCTTCTATCTCTCTCCCCCTCCCCCCCACAGCGCAGCTGAGTACAGAGTTGGGTTCCCAGGGGTGCTCAGAGAATGTTTGCTGATTGATTGAGGGAGGAAAGGAGGAAAGAGCCAGTCCTGAATTTACAAGTTACCCGGATCCATCTCCGACAGAACAAGTGTATTCATGCTTTCCAGTAGGTTGTTGTTCCCCTCAAGGATGAGCTATGAGCTCCTTCATTTCAGATCCCAGAAAGCTAAAAGAGTCCAAGCAAACTCATGTATTCCTGCCTTCCTCCCCCCAATTCCACATCCCCCCAACAAACAGACACTAAGGAATTGTGTGTGTGCTCCAGGACATAATCTATCAGTGCTGGGGCTGGATTCTGCCTGGACCTCTGCCTATTTATAATAGGTTGAATTCCTGGAGGCTTAAGGGTTTTAAAGCACTCTCTGAAACAGGTTGATCGAGTCTTTTCTCTTTCTTCAAACTGGAAGGAAGGCATTAAAGGATGAGTTGCGTGTAGAAGGCAACATATGGATAAATGTCCATCTTAAGGCTGACTTGTGTTTTGTGTTGGTCTCCTAATATGAATCCATACAGTTTTCCCCATGTGAGCTGGAAGGAGACCCACAGCTTCAACACAAATAAGTATACTTGCCAATGAATAGCAGCCACGTGCTGAAATTCAACACTTTGCAATTTCCCTGTAAATCCCTTGCTTCCTTACAATGGTTGCTTAGCAACCAGGCGCTTATTAAAACACACACACACACACACACACACACACATACACACACACACACACACACAACACATGAAGAAAGAAAGACTTAGGAAAAAGGGCTCCTGAGAGAAATCCCAGCACTGTTCACTCAACCAATTTCATGCTCCCCAGTAAAACAAGGCTCATGAACAAAGGGATTTTGTCTTTTTCTTTGAAAAGATTTATTTTCAAACTGTCTTCATAGGAACATCTAATCCCAAAGTTGGGGCAACCACATTTTCATTTTTGGTTGGTTGAAATTTGAGCCAGAATGTTAAAAGTAGTTTTTCCTGTAGGTTATCTGGGAAGAATGATGAACCTTTGACCTAAACACAAATGCTACTCTGCCCCTAACCCTAAACTTAATGTTGGTCCTAGAATGAATCCTAAGTCTAGATCTGATACCTATATCTGATACCTATATCTAAACCCAATCCTGGTCATGGGCTGAATTCTAACCCTAACCTGAAGCCAGACCCTAACACAGGAGGACTGAGGGAAAGAGTGTAAGCCTTAGAGTCAGAAGATCTGGGTTCAAGTTCCAGGACCAACTATGTGAGCTCTTACCTCTTTAAGCCTCAGTTCCCTCATATTGTAAAAAGACATGTTTTTTAAGGTCTCTGGCAATTCTCACATCCTATATTCTAAGGTCCTCCTTTAATGTTCTTCCACCTTTAGCATTCTTTGTTCTAAAACCCATCTAGGGGAAGCATTCTGTGAGTCTATGGTGGCTTCAGTTCAACGAATTCAAATTAAGCATCTACTACGTACAAAGTATCTTACCAAACACCACAAAAAAAAAAAAAAAGGAAATGGCCTCAAAGAGATCACATTCTACATTGGGATAGAATGTAGGCCCAGATAGGTAAATCTGGGGTAGTTTGGGGGAGGGATCAGGGTAGGTGTCACCACACTTGAGTGGAGACTTTAAGGAAGATAAGAATTCCGAGAAAGAAGAGAGGTGTGAGTGCATTCTGGGAAAGGCACGTTAGTCAAGGCATTGAGAAAGGAAGCGTCACATGAAGTTCAGATCTCCTAGTGCATGAAGTATAAAAGGAAGAGTAGTATAAAAGGAAGCTGACTCCAGACTGTGAAAGGCTTTAAATGCTAGGCTAGAGAGTTTGCATTTCGTTCTAGAGACCACATGGAGTTACTGAACACCTTTGAACAGCCATGATATGATCAGATCTCTTCAGAGGACAATTTTGACACCTGGGTGGAAGAGGAATTGAAGGGAGGAGTACGCACGGACTTGGACAAGTCATCTACTCTCTGGAGGATAAGGAGGCTAGACTACAGATTTTGAAAGTCCTTTCCAACTCTGATGATCAGTATTGTATAGTCCCATAATCCCAAGCCCCAGCCCACAACAAAGATGTTTGCCTGAGAATTACATGGAGAAATGAATGTTTTATATTACCAACACCACTCTGAAACAGCAAAAATTGTACATTTAAAAGCAAAACAAACAAAACTCTTCCCATATAGAGAGCTGAGGCCTGAATTTTACTGAGTGTGAAAAATCAGATATTCCATAAATATGGAACACTACATGGTGCCCCTGACATACGACATCTACATGATGGACATACACGTCTAGCCCTGTTAGGAAGACACATGTTTCAAGTTATTTTCCCAGATGTTGGGAATGGCTACATGGAGCCATCCCCAGGCTTTATCTCCAGTCTCCCTTATTACCTTTGCTATGTATTTATAGACTGGCTGTTCAGGGTCCCAGGTAGACTTGGAGACCAGAGAATACAGCAATATTAACTGGCCTACAACACCACAGAACCTGTGACCTTGGCCTCATTATTTCTGAACTCCAAACAGGTCTCAGCCTCCCCCCTTAGTGCTATCATCTGGCCATTACTGCACTAGGAAGCATGTGTAGCATGTTCAGGCCAGGCTCCATAGCTAATTGGGAACCCCTCACAATCCTGGTGGGTGTTGAGAGTAAAGATGAGAATCAGCTTCTCTGGTCAGCACTTGCTAACCAAGATGACGCTGAGATCCCTTCCACCTTCCCCCAATTACAGCACTTTGCTCCCTACTCAGAGACAGTTGGCTCTAGTTAGGGAGAGAGAGAGAAAGAGAGAGTGAGAGAGAGAGAGAGAGACAGAGAGACACAGAGAGACACAGAGAGAGAATGAGAGAGGAGGAGAGACAGAGAGAGAATGAGAGAGGAGGAGAGAAGAGAGAGAGAGAGAGAGTATGCCTGCTTAACTTGGGTATAAATGAGGGGTCTCCTAAGATACAAAGGCATGAATACAAAGGAATGATGGCATCTACAAGTGGGAGAAGAATCAGACAAACCAGTCAAGGCTAAGAATTCTGGCTTCAGGTAGAAATTCTCAAAGTCCTCCTGGAAAATACTTTAAAAATTAATGCAGCAGGTATTAACACAAACTCCATTAGCTGTTGGATTTCAAATAGCTGACTCCCTTGACTCCATGTTTAAATGTCACAGCATCAAAGGATACTTGTCAAAGTGGCTTTCCCCCAACCCTTGACCTTTTTTTCTTTGTGTAGGTCTTTCAGTTGGTTACTGAAATCGGCCTTGTCCCTTAGGATTGGCTCATATAGTAGAAAGAGCATAGCAACAGGTTACCTCCTTCTTTTGGCTAAAACCATTCCTCTTGTCTGGGAGATGTCCTCCCTACTGTCACTCCTAAATCTATCTAAATCCCATTCTCATCATTGAAGACTTAAGTCATCTTCTGCATTCCATGAGTGGCCTTCTCTTACCATGAGTTCACCTCCTGCTCTATTCTCCTTGCTTCACTCTAGGATATGGCTAAGTGACTTCTATGGTGCTGTTTGGAAATAACAAATCTCTGCTCTAATTCTATCTGTTTGATCTTGGATTTTCCATCATTTCACTTCTCTTATATGAAACTCTGAAGAGCTTTCATGGTTTGGGGAGCAGAAGCCACGGGATGGGGTAACTGTGCAGGTAGATGGAAGCATTCTCTAAGATCAGGAGATGCTGGGTCACTGTGGAATGGAGGGGCCATGGGTGGAGGGCATTAAGAACAGAAAGAACAAGAAAAGGCCCAGCAAGACATCCAGGGTTGGTACTGAAAAAGGGATAAGGTGCTAGATTTGGAACATTCTCTTGTTCTGCATCACTCCTGGTTCCCAGCTTTCTTTGATGTCCCTTCAGTTAGGGAGCTCCCATTACCACCATCCTCACTAGTCTTCATTACAAAAGACTAAACCTTTTAAACCTTGGCAGTTTTCCTCCTTCATGCTATTCTCTCAATTCACCTTCAGCCTCTCCCACCACAGTATTGTGACTAGAGTCTGGGTGTGTTTCCTCCGTTTGAGGGAACAGGATTTAATGTAAAGAGCTCTGGATTTTGGTGTCGGACAGCCCAGGTATGAATCCTAGCTATGCTACATGTACCTGTGTAACATTGAGCAATCAGTTGTTACTTACTAAGTACCTACTATGTTATTTATTAAGTACCTACTATGTGCTAGAGCAGCTAGACTGGGTTTGAAGTCAGGAAGACTCATCTTCCTGAGTTCAAATCTGACCTCAGACACTAACCAACTATGTGACCTTGGGCAAGTCACTTTACCCTGGTTGCCTCAGTTTCCTCAACTGTAAAATGAGCTAGAGAAGGAAACGGCAAACCATTCCAGGATTTGCCAAGAAAACCTCAAAAGGGGTCACAAAGAGTCAAACACAAATGAAAATGAAGGCACCCCGCTAGGTAGCCCTTGGAGATACAAAGATTAAAAAAAGAAACTCTATCCCTGCCCTCATTCTAGAGGGGAAAACACTTATACACAAGAAAAAATGCGAGACATACATAAGGTAAACACAAAGTGATCTGGGAGATGGGTACTAGCAGCTGGGGAAAATCAGGAAAGGCTCCTATAGGAAGTGGCAGTAGGACTGAGCTTTGAAGCGAGCCCAGGATGCCGAGGCGAAAGTGAGAAAGAATTGCAGGGATTATACAAAGGTACAGAGATAGGAAGAAGATGAAACATTGCCTAAGAGGCCACTTTGGCTGGAACACAGTAAGTGGGGGAAGGGGGGATTAATGTGTAATCAGCCTGGAAAGATAGGCTGGAGCCAGACTGTGGAGGGCTGTCAATGCCAGACATGATTCTAGGAACGGGGCGCTGGCACAGTGAGTGGGCACAGCATTTATAAAGGGACGAGGTTACCTAGATGCTCTCTAATATCCATCTAGCTCTCTATCTATGAACCCAGGAAGCAGGAGACGCACTTGGCTGGCTAACCTCAACAAAAGACTTTCAGCAAGAAGTTCCTAAACGAAGTCCATGAACTTTTTAAATATTTTGATAACTGTATTTCAATTTAATTGGTTTTCTTCTTAATCTTATGTATATTGTTTTATACACTTATACATTTTATATATCATATACATATAAATACATTACACATAAAATACATTTTACATATTTAAAACCATTATTCTGAGAAGGGAGTCAGCTGTAGACTTCACCAAGCTTCCAAAGGAGACCATAACATGAAAAAAGGTCAAAACCCAATTACAATTGCAAGACTTTGTCCCCTCTAAATGACTGGCCAATGAGACTGATGGGAATTTTACTACTTTGTTTGTACCAAATGAAGAGCCCATAAGCCCTCTAACTAGAAGAGATACAAATACAGTCATCTCTGGGGTGGCCATTCTAATCCAAGGGCATGGTACAGTCTCAGACTGGGAAGAGTGTAGAAATGATCTCCTTTTTGGCTTTGGAGCATACTTGCTTAGGGGATTTAGCAGGATAATATTAAACTTGTAGGTAGGGGAAGAGGATGCAGGATTTGCTATCCATAATCCAGACAAAAGGATAAATGTTTAGAGATAATGGAGAACTGGTTGTGTTTATAGATTACAACCCCTGGAGCATCAAGGAAGGAACTAGAAACTAGGAAGTCCCTGACCATGGGAGTCAGGATCTTCTCTTCCTTAGCAAGGTCAAACACTGGGCTGGCTCATAGTGGATACTTGGCAGATTTATTGGATAAATTAATCTATCTGGTCAGATCTTTCTAATCTCTGATCTACTTTCTGTCTTTTGGGGAATTTGAATTTCAGATATGTCAGACATCCTGGTTTGATGGGATTAAATTGCAGTTGGAATTCTATAACTGTTAGAGCTGGAAGGGAATTCAGAGACTATCTTGTCCAGAAAAGTGAAGAGGCTGAAGGAAGGGAATGATTTACCCAGGATCACAAGTGATACAGGGCTGGAGCTGGGACTAGAAGCCAGGTGGCTTGACTTCAGAGTTCAGCAAGCTTCCCATAGTACCCATACTTCTCTTTTCCTAAGTTATAGCCTCCCTTCTTTCACAGCCTGGATGGCATTCATCTGCAGAACTGAGAACTGGTCATACTTTTGGGTCAGTCATGTGGTGGGGATGGAGGGGTAGAATTATTTCTCACTTGATGCCCATATTCTTAATGCTGTCATGAGTGACGTTTATGCCAGTTGTACTGATGGAAAAGCACTTCCTGACCTTGATTCAATCTGGTGTTTCCAAGTGAGTTTTTCTCCCCTGAAATCAGCTATAGTGTATGGGGATACAGAGGTTGAACAACCATGTCCATTTATTTAAACAGATTTTTGCCATGTTAGTGGAGAGAAGTCTCAAAAGAAGCATGGTCTCCAAGCCTGAAAATATCCAGGTTTCCTAGATCTATACCTCAAAAAGATCAAAGAAAGAGGAAAAGGTCTTCTATGTACAAACATGTTTATAGCATCTTTCTTTTTGAAACTAGGGGTGCCCATCAATTGGAGAGTGGTTGAACAAATTATGGCATAAGAATGTAATGGAACAATATTATTGAACTATAGGAAATAATATAATGGTTTCAGAAAGACTTGTATAAAGTGATGCAGAATGGCATGAGTAAAACCAGAGGATGAATTTATACTATAACAATTATTTTGAAAACAAACACTTTTGAAAGACTTATGAACTCAATCAATGCAATGATCAGTCACGACTCCAGAGTATCAATGAAGAACCATATTGTTGCCTGATAGAGAGATGATGGACTCAAAATACAGAAAGAAATACACAACTTTTGTACATTCTCAAAATTTGGGAATTTCACTTCCCCCTGCCATGGGAATCTGTTTTACTTGACTATGCATATTGGTTACATGTGGTTTTTTTTCTTTTTCTTTCGTGAGGATGGGTGAGGAAGAAAAATAAGTGACTGATAATTGAATAAAATAAGTCAATTTTAAAAAGGAAAAGATCCACTGTTCCGAGAAAGGCCAGGCTTCCCCGAAGGTCCTGTGGCATGCACCAGAAGTAGGACAGTTCCTCTGAAATGTTGTTCTCAAACTGACGGTGGCATTTGTAATCACTAAGTGTGTTCCAAAGCCAATGAAATCACCTTTAGCATGAAAGTAAAGAGGAGGTCCCTGAAAATAAAAGCAAGCCTAGATTTGCCTTTCTTCTACTTTCACCAGTTGCTGCAGGTAGTATTCACTTGGTCTTGACGCTTGGATGATCCTGAAGGAAAGAATGAGGTTGAAGACTCTGAAGCTCTGCCTCACTTAAATCCAATTCACACCCAAGTCATGATATTATCTTCATGATGTCATTGGTCCTCTTCAAGAATCAAGGATGAACAACAACAATAATACCTGTTGCTCCTAGTTCTTCCTTCTGGGTTCAAACAGAACAAGTCTAATCTCTCTTTCAAGTGACAATCTGACAAATACTCCCTCCTCCCTCCCCCCCCCCCAAAAGCTAGCATGTGTCTCCCTTGGGGCTTTTCTTCTCCAGGTTAAATATCCCCAATTCCTTCAAAAAGTTTTCATGACATGACCTCAAGTCAAGCACCATTACGAATGCTCTCTTTTGAACACTCTCTAGCTTATCATGTTCTTCCTAAAATGTGACACCCCAAACTGAACACAATGTTCTAGACGTCTGACCAGGGCAGAGTAAAGAAAGACTCTTTTCTGCTCTTGGATACTATATCTCCCTCAATGCAACCAAAAGATTGTTTCTGCTGTAACATTCCAGTGATGGTCCATGTTGAACTTTCACTCTGATGAAATGCTATCTAGTCATGCCATTCCAACTTATAGTTACTGCATTGATCTTTTGGATGGAGGAAATCCAGAGGCAGACAAAAATAATTCCTATGCAAAATATATCTGGTTTTTGATGAACAGCAAATGCAATATAAAACAATATGGTGACATGGCCAACAAAAGCTAGGATGATCTTAGACTACTAAAGGAAGTATAGTGTCTAGAACGTGGCAGCCGATAGTCCTATTATACTTTTTCTTGGTCAGATTATGCAGCATGTTCACCCTTTTAGAAAGGATGTCAACAAATTGGAGGGCTTCCAGAGAAAGAGGACTAAGACATTGAGAGGACTGGAACTCATTCCATGCAAGGATCTATTCAAGGAACTAGGGATGTTTAGACTAGAGAGGAGAAAACCTGGGGTGGGGGAGGGGGGTGGGTGGTGGATATGATAGCTATCTTTCTGTAATGGAAGAGATGATACTTGTTCTTTTTGACTCCAGAGGAGCAAAGGATAGAAGATGCTAAGAGGAAGATTTAGATTCAACTTAAATAAAAACTTTCTAGTAACTAAAGCTGTTCAAAAGGGGAATGAATCATCTCAGAAGTTAAGTGATGTGACCTCTTAGGCCCTTTCTAATTCTTAGATCTTTGCTTCTAATGAAATCTGACCCAAGAAGACTTGGGGCAAAGAAGAGTTCCCTTTCTTTGTACTTGTGCAGATCTGGAGATTTGCTCAGCAAATCAAGTCACATCCTTACCTTGTGAATCAGAAAGTTAAAGAATATACTGGATTTTCCTGAGCAGTTCAATCACCCTTACTTCCAAAATGTTCTTACATTTCCATTACCAGGAAGATTATCAATCCAACATTCACTGGAATTCTTTAAGCAGAGACTAGATGATCAATGATTGGGACTGACAGAAAAGGACCTCTTGCTCAGGCACAGACATGGCTTCTCACTCTGAAATTGTATGATTCTGTGAGACTGTTTTTTCATACACTTCCTGAGGTTACCCTTACCTTACAGACTGATATTAGTGAGCTTTTAAAAGCAGAAGGGTGAAGACAGAAAAAAATGCCTCATTTATTCCTGATCATAAGTAATATCTATAAGGCTAAGATTTTTTCTACACTGCTGGTGATTGTTGTTTTGACTTACTCAGATACATTGTCACCCCACCCCATCCCCTCTAGAATCCTTTAGAAGCCAATGTGGTTAAGCAATGTGGCTGGATTCTGCTTATCAACAAAACCATCATTTCTATTTCTCTATCACAGAAGCTTTATAACTAATAATTATAGATGGGAATGAGCAAGAATGCAGCTGTCCCTCCTCATTTGGGGTTCTATCAGTGGGACTGGTGGTGGTTGGGGAAATCATCTTCTGATTTATAAGCTAAGCAAAGTTGAAATGCAATCCCTTAGAGAGACAGAAATGCAGAGTCCCACAATATTCCTTTGTAGAAGATGGCTTTACTAATGAGCTGCCTTCCCTGTCTGTCACCACAGCAGGCAGGGCTGCCAGATGCCACAGCACAGAAGAAAGGGCTGGCTAGGTGCTGAGACTAGGGCTCCCAGATCACTTAGGCTGAAGTGGAGATGGCCCAATCTGGGTTGCCTTTTTTTCTTGGTTCCCTGATCCTTTCCAGTCTCCCAAAGAAAAGCTCTTCTGCCTGTTTATGGAGCGAGGCACTGTTTGCCTCTGGGAAGCCTTCTCTGATGACTAGATTACCGCAGGACTCCTGTCCCTCTGAACTGCCACAGCATGAACAGTCTGTACTTGGCCCTTTTCATACATTGCTTAGTGGCATCTGTGAATTACAGAATTTATAAAATCCCAGAACTGAACGAAATGTTAGAGGTCATACAGATAAGAGGTATCCAACAGGTGACCCAATACTCCAAACCAGATTAACACGTAGTTGAGAAATATTTGACAAAATGAATAAAAATATAATAAAACATAGGTAAGGGGAATGTGTGGTTTTCAAAGTCAACATTCAGCCCACAGGGATCTTTACCTATAGTTTAGTGGTCTCTGTTTCTATGTCAGTTTGACACCAATGATCTAATGGCCAACCACGTATCTCAGGCAAGAATCTCTTCTATAGAAGTCATTCATTCACCAATTGGAGAGTCAGTTGTTGTTATTATTCAGTCCTTTCAGTCGGTTCAACTCTTCAAGACCCCATTTGGCTTTTCTTGGCAAAGATACTGCAATGGTTTGCCATTTTCCTCTCCAGCTCCTTTTAGAGATGAGGAAGCTGAGGCAAACGGGGTCAAGTGACATGCCCAGGGTCACACAGCTAGTAAGTATCTGAGGCCAGATTTGAATTCAGGTTTTCCTGACTCTGGGCCTGGTACTCTATCCACTGTACCACCTAGCTGTCCCCCAGAGAGTCAGTATGGTGTATTTAATAGAAAAAAGAGCTGAGTGAACCATTCTCATGGTTAAATTTCCATCATCATATTTAGAGCTGTAAGGGATCTCAGAGGATGTTTAACATAATCCCTCTTATTTTAAAGATTGAGAGTTAAGAGGCCCAGAAGAAAAGTGATTTTCCCAACTTCACACAGGCCAAGTAGCAGAGCCAAGGGTAGAAAGAACTCACATATTCTGACTACACAGAAATCATCTGGCCTTCCTCCTAAACCACACTGCCTCTCTCTAACCCAAATGGACCTGGAAAATTTGGGAAGCTTTTGGGGCTCCTCTATTTATCTTTCCTATAAATGGAGACTCTGCATATCCCTGCTCCCTCTAAACACATTCCACTGGACTAATAAAAAGGGTTTTCTGGCACAGAGAAGACAGAATACCAGAGCCTCCAAATTTCTGCCTCTGTCCTTTCTTCTCCAACAAGAGCTATTAATAGCTGTGATATTTAAAAAAGAGTGGCATGGACCCTCAAAATTTGATTTAAAAGTAAAATTGGCTGAACTCCTAGTTAACTTCCCAATGTTATTCATCTTGGGAGACAGTATCTCTCTGCTCTAGTGGGGGGCACCTTCATTTCTTGTTGAAGGTACTAGAATGGAGTGAAGTCCTTGGGAATTTCTCCTGACAAACTCAGGCCCATTTCTACTTCTGGCCTTTTTTTTCCTTCCTTCCTCCTAAGATGATGGCCTTGTGGTTTTGATATTTATGTAAGGACTTGTCCTTGGAAGGGGTTCCTTGTTGTTATTTTTAAAAAATAAAGTTTATCGTACTTCTGACCGTAAAGCCCAATGACAGTGTACCTTCAGTAAAGTATAGTTTCTTGGAGTTCCTGGGGCTGGGACAGGATTGAATGGGGTGAGAGACAGCTGAATGCAAGTACTCTGCTTTCCTCTGGACTGCAGCAGGACTGTGCTCATGAGCCTCATAGAATCTTTTCTCCCAGCTGGACTTGCTCATTGACAATCTCAAACATAAATTGTCTCAAGTAGCAATGATAAGGCTTTCAATTTTCCTCCCAAGGGGGTGGGGATAGGCTGTCCAAATTGTGGTGTTATGAGACAGGGAAAGTTCTGCTTTGGAAACCCTGAGATTCTGAGCAATGAGGGACCCCAGAGGAGGTGACCTGTCTGGTCCCCAAGGGCTCCAAATACTCCAAATGGGGACATATGGGTAATGAAAATGAAAACAAGTACGCCCTTAGAAGCATGAAGTTTCTTTGAATTGTTTCTTCTCAATTCAATTCAATTTCAACAGATTTAATTATTAAATGCCTACGTACTATGCGCAGGGCCCTGAGTTGGTAGGCTTTGGGGATCCAGAGAAGAAATAAGATATAGTTCCTGAACTTGAGAAATGTATATTCTGATGGGGGGATGGGATCATATGTGCACATACACAATTTAAATTGGAACATGCTGAGTTCCAAGGAGAGGGCCCAAGTAAAGTGTGAAAAATCTGAGGAAGATTAGATGACTTTCAGGGACTCAGTCAACAAGCATTTATTATGTATGCCCTTACTCTGTGTGCCAAGCACTGTGCTAAGTTCTAGGGATACAAAGAAAGATGAAAAGATGGTTTCTATTCTCAAGGAGTTCACATTCTCATGGGTGGGACAACAGGAAAATAACTAGCTATATGCGAGATGTATACAGTGTAAATTAAGGTAAGATCAGAGGGAAGACATTAGGTAGAAGGGGGAGGGTGGGACAGGCTTTCTGGAGAAGGTGGGAAGTGAGCAGAGTCTCAAAGGGAAGCTAGGAGGGGGAGGTGAGGAGAGAGAGAGAGAGAGAGAGAGAGAGAGAGAGAGAGAGAGAGAGACAGAGACAGAGACAGAGACAGAGAGAGAGAGAGACAGAGAGAGAGAGAGAGACAGAGAGACAGAGAGAGAGAGCCTTCCAGACCTGTGGCATAGGCAGTACAAATGCACAATGTCATGAGATGGAGTGTCCTGAGTGGGAGACAGCAAGTAGACCAGTGTGGCTGGATCTTGGAATGCATGAAGAGGAGAAGAGTGTTAAGATTGGAAAGTTTAGCTGGAGATATTGAGGAAAAGGCAAGATTTCATGGAGAAAGTGGACCTTGAAGAATTGGAAGGATTTTAAGAGATGGAAATCATCTGCTCTAAACAAGGGGACAGGGCTGGACAAAGGCCTGGAGACTCAGGAGTTGGAGTGAGAACAGGGAATATAGAACAGTCCGGTTTGGCTGGAATGCATAATATGAGAAAGTGAGTAGTGGAAAACGAGTCTGGAGTAGCAACTAGACTAAGGCCCTGAAAGCTACCGAAAGGTGTTTACATTTTATTGGACAGGCATTGATTTTTGAGGAGAGAATCTAGTACAAACCACTCAGCCTCCCACTGAAGGTCCACCTACCTCTTCAGTCCTGTCTCACCCTTTTCCACACCGACTTCTCCTCTGCTCAGGCCTATCTTCTCACTCCCTGGCATACTCAAGGCTAATTCCCACCTTTTAGCATTTGTCCAAGGAGTCCTTCCACCTAGAATGCCTCTCTCCTCCTGTCCATCTACCCAGATCCTACCCATTCTTCAAGGGCAAGGACATGCTCCAGGAAGCCTCATAGTGGTTATCTCCCTTTCCAGACTGCTTATAGCATCGTTCTTTCTTATGCATTTAGCATGTTCTATTTTGTATCATATTTATTTGTGTCTATATCTTGTCTCTCCAGATAGACTGTAAGTCCCCTGAGGACAGAGACCAGGTTTCTTCCCAGAGCCCTGGCTGTAGTATCTTGAGCATAGGAGGAGCTTAACAAATGTTTGTTGATTTGGTTAATGTTCTGAATCCTAAAATTCAATTAGTACTATCTTGTCTTGTTCTCCCCAGTCAAACTATAAACTCCATATGGCCTAGTCTGCTGTTCCTTGTGTTTCCCTTATACCAGGGGTTTTTAACCTGGGGTTCACAGACTTCCATGTAGACCACAGACAAATTTATGAGGATTCATAAACTATATTACAAATAAGTTTTTAAAAAAATATTGTGATGATTATTTGAATATAATTAGCTTCCTTTGTAACCCTACAAATTTTATTTTATATATTAAAAAATGTTATTCTGGGAAGGGGTCCACAGATTTCACGAGAGTGTGAAAGGTGTCCAAGACACACAAGAAAAGGTGAAGACTCCTAATCAGGACTGTAAGTTCCCCCAAAGCAGGGGTTTCGTCTATTCCTGTGACTACAAACTCCCCTCTGACCATGGTCTGAGTCTGAGCCTTCTCTGCCAAGATTGTGAGCTTATAAAGAACAAGTTTCCTTTTCCTTCTAGTTCCTTATACCCCATCATGTCAGAGGACCTGGTGGGTTCCAAAAATCCATAGTGAAGTCCACTGACTTTTCATGTAGATAATGGGGTCAGGGTTGTGATAAAGGAGAGGAAGAATGGAAACAAAGAGAGAAGGAGATCCAAGACCATGAAAAGGAAAACAGATCACTTCTGTCATTGAGGGTCCGATATCCAAGTTCTACTGTCTTGGATGCAATCTGGACCTAAGAATAGATTTGGGTGCAAGAGAAATGAGATAAGGACCACACTGACATGAAGAAACAGTGGCTCAGAATTCCCCAGACTGTGACACCTGGACATGATGAGTCTGGTGGAGATTTGAGTGGGATTCTGCTGCCTCCCTGATGTCCTCCCCTCCTTGCTTCAGGAGCTGGAAGCCTGGCCACACAGTGGATGAATAGGCAAGAATATGTCAATGCAAATTAAGGCAGGGCCCCCATAGCAGGTGCAAATGCATTTCACATTGAGGTTGCACAAGCCTAGACAACAAAGTCTAAGAAGATTGATGCAGGCTGCATGCAAATTGCACGTGAATTATTCATTTGCTCAACACGCCTTTATTGAGGATATTCTATGTACAAAACACCACCAGTAGGTGCAGAGGCTGGAAGCAACCGCATTACATCACATACATCTAAACTTGGTGGAAACCCTTATGGAGGAGCTGATGCATCCCCAATCCCTGACTGAGGCAGTGTTAACCTGATACGGCAATCAAACAACAACAACACACCCCCCCCCAAAAAAAAACCAACAACCAATGTACTCTTAGACTAATTTATCTTAGAAGAGAAATAGTATCCAGGGTCAGAGAAGGGCCTATCCCCTTGTACTCTGCCCTGGTCATGGCACATCTAGAGTACCATATCCAGTGAAATACATATTTTCTTTGGGTAATTTGACAAGCTGGAAAATGTTTAGAGGGTCCTTCTGAGTGCCAGGGTCCTGTGACCTGTTGTCTAGACAAACCTGAGGGAATAGGGAAGGACTCAGAAGGTGTTGTCAAGGTCAAACATTGGGACACAGCATCACTGCCACCAAATAGCTCAGGATCCTCTGTGTCCAAGACATCAGGCAACTCTAAGCACAGTCTGACACATAAGATTATCTCTAGAGACACACAGCACAAGAATAAATTTAGGGGCAGGCATAGTAGCTAAATATATGACTTCTGTTTTTAGGAATCCAATCAGTCCTAGATCAGACTCTGAGGGTAACAAAGCTTGTCCTTCAGCATAATATGAAAAGGAGGCCTGAGCCTGAGAGTTCAGAGGCTTAGAGAAACCAAGTTCAGGTACTTAGATAACTCCCATTCCTTTGCAGAGCCTCACATGTAAAATGAGGAGGGCAATTTTTTAATGTGCTGCCCACTTGGCATTTGTTGGGGTTAATTAGCCTCCCAGTTTTCGCAGGCCTTGGAGAGCAGGGCCTGGGTCTGTTCTTCCTCCATCTTTTCCTTCAGACTATGAATTATTATCTGCGGATGGAGCCCGTGTCAGCTTCTCCTCTGTCTTTCCAAGACTGTAAGGTCCTAGTGGACAGGGCACAAGTCTATTCCTTTCTCTATTTGCTCCAGAGTCAATGGGCTCCCACAAAACAAAGACTGGGTCTGCTTCTTCCCCCGTCACGCAAATGACTCTTATTACGGGGTTAGGAACTTAAATAAATATTGGGTTGATTGACATATAGACTCTGATCTCTGAAGTATAACGCTTCTCCTTAACTCAGATTTTCCAAGCTCTTCTAAATTTCTCTTTAAAAAACCCAGATGCTTATTTTTTTCTTTTTCTTTCTGTTTCTTCTTCTGTGGTTTTTTTTTTTTTGGACAGTTTCAATGTATCTGTTTGGCTCTCACCATTCACGCTCATCTTCTAAAAGGCCAAATACAGAGCTGCTAAATGCAGACCTCTTTTGCTTCTGAGCATGAGTGGGACGTGATGCAGGGGAAAAATATAGGTCTGGAAGTCAGGAAAGGTGGTTAGGGCATTGGACTGGGCAGGCAGGAAGGAAGACCTGAGTTCAAATTCCGTCTCAGGTACTTATTAGCTGTGTGACCTTGGGAAAGTTACTTGGCCTCAGTTTCTTCTTAAAAAAACTGAGAGGGTGGGGTGGCTAGGTGGCACAGTGAATAGAGCACTGGCCCTGGACTCAGGAGGACCTGAGTTCCAATCCGACCTCAGACACTTAACACTTACCAGCTGTGTGACCTTGGGTAAGTCACTTAAACCCCAATTGCCCCTCCAAAAAGCAAAAAAAAAAAAAAAAGAGGGGGTTGGGCTTTGTAGTGTCTAAGATCTTTTCCAGCTCTAAATCTATGATTCCATGATCTTGGTGGATTTTTTGCCACTTAACACTAGGTCTCACCTGGATGGATACGGTCTTTGACTCCCCCTCCTCCCCTTTCTCTTATTTTACCTAAAGACAATATTGTAGGTTGTTATTTTTAGAGGGCTCTTCTAATAAGGAGGGGTGAGGGGGGAAGGAAAATAAAACAAGTTTGCAGACCAGAATTACTTATAGTGACCATAACTGATACTTTTTCCAACAACATAAGGTGTCCTCACAAGAGCTTTTGGGTAGACGGTATACCGTTATCCCTACTCCACAGATGAGGGAACTGAGCTCCACTTGCCCATGACAAAAATACAGTTAGTAAGTAGAGAGTCAGTAGCTGAACCCAGGTCTCACAAAGGCAAGCAGAGAGAATCTAGCCCAAGATCCCCCAAATGGAGCCTAAAAGGAGTATTTCTTTTTTTTAATCTCCACATCCCTACCACTCAGTACAGCACCTAGCAAATAGAAGAATCTTAATAAATGTTTATTGATTAACTGATTGAGAAGCCAGTACCATTTCCTGCACTGACTAGCTCCAGCCCTATTACTCACGATGGATGATTGGGTACTATGAAAAAAGAGTCTTTGCCTGGGAGTCAGAAGGTCTGGGTTCTGTTCCTGGCTCCACTAAGTAACTCACTACATGACTGAGACTCCTTTGAGTCTTATTCGCCTTGTCTACAAAATGAGCTGGCTAGTGCAAATGTTCTCTGTGCTCCTTCCAAGCTACAATGTTCTGTCAATCTGTGGTTCTTGTCTCCCAGTCTAGCTTCATTGGGAAGTCAGGTGCCCTATGGCCTCAGGAGACCTTGCCCCTGTCCCAGGGTCATAGACCTTAGAATAGAAAGAATCTAAAAGGTCATCTAGTCCAATATCCTCATTTCACAAAGGAAGAAACTGAGTACTAGAAAGTTTAATGGATTTAATGAAGATCACACAGATAGCCAGAGGCAGAAGCTGAATTCCAACTTGTGCCCACCTCAGCCAAATCTGAATTTCTTTCCATTCACAGCTGACTCAACACTGGCCCTTTCCCACCAACTTCTGCCCTTTACACACATCTTCAGTACTTAGGGTTTCCAGGAGGCATCAGGAGACATTATCAAGGCTCCAATCAAGTAGAATAAAAGATGGGTCATTGAATCCCTGGTTTTCCCAGAGAGAACTCACAACCAAGATAAGAAATGAGAAATTCTCCAGAGGTCCTGATATGGGCATGCTTTGGTTTCCCCGAGAGAAGACAAAAATGGATAGGTTCATGGACTTGGTTAGGTTTCCTGAGAAGCAGAGGATAAAGATGGGACATCTTCCTTGTCTCCAAGGCAGAATGGCGACCTGTCTCAACAATGTTAGTGGTTGTTTCCCAGCATGAAAAACATTCAACTTGAGAAAAAGGAGGAGGAAAAAGTGTTTGGATTTTACAAGACGTTCAATCAAGTGATTCCAGTTTTCAATCAGGTGCTAATTAGCGCTTTGTGCCACCGTGCTTTCAACATGTACAGTAAGAGCCGTGCCAGTACAAATATTTCAAATGACACATTATTTTTGTTTAACGGGTTGAAATACTTCAGGCTCATGTGATAAGAACCCAGCTGAGCTATTATACCATCAAATTTGCAAAGAAGTCAAAAGTATCGCATTTAGATTTTCATTAAGCAGGAGAAGGGAGTCATAGAGGATGAGAAGGTTGGTGGAGGCCACACAGGTATCAAATGCTCATTGGTGATGTAGATTGGTACCTGGGTCACTTAGGGGCAGAGGCAGGGTCGTACATCTAGCCTCTGCTCTTTCAGTCCTCACCAGACCTCCAGATTATCTTACATGTATAAGGATATGCTATTCAGACCAGGAAGACCACACCTCATTTTATAATTAACAAAAATTAAGCCCAGAGCGATAAAGGGACTTGCATAGGGTCACAAAGGAAGGTAAGAGGAGAAGCAGGATTTGAATGGAGGACCTCAGGTTCAGTACCTTGTCCACAATGTACTGCAAGGTTACAAAGTGCTTTCTTTACCTTCAAGATGGGTAACTACAAATATTATTTCCTTTTGACTGCTTTTCCCCTATTATTCCATGCTGTCTATTGTAGGGACCTATGACAATGATTGAATAACATATGACTGAGAACTGCTTGGAGTCATATCTTCAATTGACAAGCATTTTAAAGCATCTGCTATATGCCAGGCACTATGCTTGGTATTGAGGGTCCAAAGATAAAAGTCTTTGCCAGTCGCTGCCCTCAAGGATCTCAGACAATTATCAGCCGAGATTGGAAAGGAAGGGGATTTTTAGCTCATCCCCTCAATAAAACTCTACCACAAAGAAATCCTGAATGACCCACTCATGAAAATTTCCCTTGAATGATAGTATACTTGTCTTCAATTCAGCCACCACAGAGTAGAATAGTGAAGGAGAAGTTATCTCATTCTGCCCACGCACTCCACCTTGCTTCTATGTTAGTACATATGGATACTGGTACATCTTAGGCAAAAAAGATGTTTGCCCTGCTCCTGGACATCTCTGGGGAATGTGATGCTATGGATTCCATTGGCCACCTCCAGCTAGCCTTCTTTCCCAAGTTCTGCACTCAATCTCTGGATAATAGAATCCTAGATTTAGAATTGGATTTTTACAGATGAGGAAACTGAGGTCCTACAAGTTCAAATAATTTTCCTAAGCTCACAGAGGTAATGAGATACAACAAAGTATAGCGAGTACATACTTTACTGAATTTAAGAGTATGGAGAACCCATGTTCAAGTTGTTCCTCTGACACACTGGTTGTGTCACTTACACTCTCAGTGCTCTAGGCAATTCACTAAGACTATAAATTGGAGAGGTGCTGACCTATGTTGGTAGGGAGAGTCCAGTTCACCAGTGAAATCATAGATCCAGCCTTTTAATCTGTCTATGCTTAGGTTTCCTTTTATGTAAAATGAGGGGCTTGATCCTGATGACCTCTAAGGTGTTTTCCTGCTCTGGATCCATTATTCTGTCATCTTATAAGCAAGGTACCATTTTTGATAGATAAGAGAAGGTTCAGGCCTGGGGGATGGAGTTAGATGGGCTGTCCATGGAGGATACCGGGGGTGTTTGTTGTGGATTAAGATCCTTTCACTGTACCCCTTCCCTCACCAATCCTCCAGAATATGATCTCCCCAACAGCAGGGAGCATGCTTCCTCCTTCTCCTCCTCCTTCCTTTTTTTATTGTGAACTTATCATTATCCATAAAGGCAAAAATTTCAATAGACCAAGAACAACAAGAAATAACACTTGGCAAATTCACCGAGTTCATTGCATATTGGGAGCTAGTCCCTTCATCTCTCTGGGCCTTAGCTGCCTCTTTGATAAAACAAGGGAATTAGACTATTGATATCTAACACCCCTTCCAGCTTGGGTATTCTCAGCGACCAATTTTCCTATATCTTCTCCATGTTTGCCCATAGAGGCAGTGTTCCATACAAAAGGCCCACACAGACACACACAAAGCTCACACACAAACATTGATCCCCCTCTCTGTCCTTTCAATACATTCACAAAGAAATCAAGAAGCAGTTCCCTTGGGTAAAGGCTATGGATTCACACAAGGCTCAAATTCACTCAGCTTTGATTCCCCAAATGAATCTAAATTACTCTGGACTTTGGAGCCAACCAACTTCCCACTGAGAAGAAATTCAAGGGTGCCCAAATATGACTGATACAGAGACCATATAACTAAACTAGTTTTGTTTCTGTATCATGTAAGTATTGCCACTCTCCCGCCCCCCCCCCCCCCAAAAAAAGCACGTTCAGTGAATTGTCCACTTTTCTAGCTGGGGGTGAAACACAAGATCATATATTTAGAACTGGAAGGGGATAGTTGGGGCCATTGAGTACAATCAGTTCATTTTACTACACAGGAGGAAAGGGAAGCTCAGAGAACTGATTTGTCCATAGTCACCTAGCTAGTAAGTGTCTGAGGCAGGAGTGGAAAACAGGTCTTTCTGACTCAGGTTCAGCTAAACCATGCTGTTCTTTTTCTTTCTCATTGTTTAAACTGACTTACAGTCCTGAACTGGTAGCCTTGCCTGCTGCCTCAGAATTCAAATAAACTGTTCCTCAGCTATGTTGACCTTCAGTGACTACAGCCTTCCGAGTCCATCAAGGCTGAGGGTTAGGAAACAAGGGAGAAGGAAAAGGACAGGTCAGTTATCCTACCCCATCTCTTGATTCTTCTACCTGAAGAAGATAAGACTTCAGGAGCCATAATTTATGGTTTCAGATATTTGAAGAGCTGCCATATGTCATATGTCATATGTCAATGAAGGAAGTATACTTGTCTAGTCTTCTCTACAGGGTGGCTGACCCAGTCGCAATGAGTGGAAATTACAGGGGGGCCAAGTTTTGATTGGGCAGCTAGGTGGCACAGTGGATAGAGCACCAGGTCTGGAGTCAGGAGTCTTGAGTTCAAATCTTGACCTCAGATACTTACTAACTGTATGATCCTGGGAAAGTCACTTCACCCTTTGTAGCTGGAGAAGGAAATCGAAAACTACTCCAATATCTTTGCCAAGAAAATCCCAAATGGGGTCATGAAAAGTCAGACACAACCAAACAACAACAAAAAGTTTTGGTTCAATAAAAAGAACTTTCTGATAACTAGAAATGTTCCAAAATATAGTAGATTGCTTTGGGAGTTGACGATTTCTCCCTCATTGAGTGGGTTCATAGAATCATAGATTTAAAGCTTGAAGGGATCTCCAAGGTCCAATTCCATCATTTTAAAGATGAGGTAACAGATCCAAAGAAGTGGCATAATTTCTCCAAGATTATACAGGTATCAAGTTGGGAAAGCATGGGGTAGGATATTGGACCAGATGACCCCAAAGCTTCCTTCCAAGTCAGAGAGTCTAATTTAGAGCCTGGGAGATGAGAGTGGCGAATAGTATGTTCGACTCTGTTCCTTATCTTCCCTACTACTTTTTGATTAATTTAGTCCTAGGAAATCACAATTTGGGGGCCAGGCAATCTGGAGGCTCAACATCGCAGAAAATCGGGGGTGAAATATCCCTGTACCACCATCTTGAGCAGAATGATGGAAATCCTGGGGGAACATGAGCAGGCTGATGGCAATCATTCAAACCAGACACTGCCAGGGCACCACTTTAACTTCTGCTCCCAATCAATACCTTTAATAACACTATCCATTATGCCAAACCACTAATTCTTGGAAATTTATGCAAAAGAAAAATAGAACAAAGGATTTTTCATGAACTGAAGAGAAGACTTAAAAAAAACAAACCAATGACTAGAAAGGTAAGGGCTTTTCATTTGAATATCACCTCTTCCCTCAGTTTGCCACACCTATCTCTTCCCCTTTCGCATCTTTCCAGCCCCCTCCCCCCCATATTTCTTTAGGGTCTTACATCCCTGTGGATGCTCAGCTGACTCCACCCAGACAAGTTCCGTTGACAAAGTTCCCCTGGGTCTTGGGGGCTGATGGCTCCAAGGCTTTGCAGGTAATGAATATTGCAGAACCTTTCCCCCAGGCCAGAGCTAATAGGAAGGGAAGACTGGAGTGGAAACAGGCACGGAAGGAAAGAGGCTAATGAAAGGATGTGCGTTCCAAATCATTGCAGGGGTTTTATTTGACTCTGTAGCTGAAAAACATTCTCAGTTTTAGTACCACTCATGGCATTTGTGTTAGCAGGAGCTGGGCTCTGGGGACTCTCCACAGATGTTTGGGATCATTTCTCCCTGTTTTGCTCTTTTTAAAAGAAATGAAAATAAATAAATAAGAGGAGGCATTTTTAGGCATGGCACACCCTTGAAGTCTGTGTGGATGGGCTAAAATTACACTTGGCTTCACCAGCAGGATTGCTCGAACTTCCCGCATTCCAGGCTTTCTGGAACAGAGCATCTCCCAGAGGCTATGACCATCCCTTGTCTTTCTGTTTGTGTGTGTCTTCAGGGCCTGGCTTTCACACCTACAGCTTGCCAGTGGTAAGGGAAGGAGGGAGGGGTTGGCTGGTTCCCGGCAATGGAAGCTCGTCTGGTTCATCCCTCTGCCTCTACCCAGATATGTATGTCTTTAACCCTGGGAGATAAAAAGGCGTTAGGAAAAGACATTCCTCCTCTCACCCCCAAAATAACCCAACTTCCCTCCTTGTGAACCACCAGAGAGTTGGACCTAGATGTCCTCCAAGGGCTGTTCCAGCTCTGAATCTATGTTCCTTCTTTTCGCCAGGTCTCATCATCTCAGTCCCTTTCTGGTTGTGTTACTTCTCTTGGTGACAGATTCGATGCTTGTATTCTACTTTCTCTGCAAAGTGTCAGTTTCAGAAAAGAACAGGGGGCTAGGATTTAAGAAAACTGGTCTAGTCCCAGCCCTGATTATGTGATCTCAGAAGAAAATGTATGTCAGAAGCAAAGGGGCCTTAGATATCACTTCCTCATTTTATAGGTAGAGAAATTGAGACCCAGAGAGGAAAATGACTTGCCCGTGGCCACACAGCCAGTTGATACCAAAGCTGAGATCAGAACCCAGATCTCCTGTTGCTCAGACAGGCTAGAGCTCTTCTCAGAATCCCAGAGGCAGGTTACAAACTTTATTTTCTTCAGTTTACCCTCTCTCTAAAAATGTAGAGTCAACCCTTTCTCCTCCTGCCTATACCCTGTAGATGAAATCAAATGATTTTTAAATAAAAATAAAAAGCATCATAAGAATGTCACTGATCATTGAAAATAATAACAAAAGGCATTTTGAAATGAAACAGTTCAACTATAAGGATCTCCATGTTGACTAATTGAAATGAAATGAGATTATATAAAGTATGTAGATTGTTTGCTGTCTTGGGGAGAGGGGGGAGGGAGGATGGAGGGTGAGATAGAATTTGGAACTCAAAAATTTTAAAAAGTGTTTAAAAATTGTATTAAAATGTAATTGGGGAAAAAGAATAAAATGTTATATTAAATTTTAAAAAAGAAATGAAATGAAATGACTTGGGTTATAAGGTGAGTTTAACACCCATACGTCACTGTGGTCTCTGACACAATGCATCCTTCTACAACCACAGGTCTTCCAGTTGAGGGCTCCATGCTTTCTCCTAGTAGATCCTCGTGATTTCCCCCAGTCACCAATGGCAGTAAGTCCCTGCTGAACCCTGCTCTGTATCTAGCCAGGTGTTTGATTGACTATGTGGCATTTGATGGAAGAGACAGAAGAGGAACAGACCTGGGCCTTGATCGTGGTGGCTTGCTACTCTAGAAAAAGAGAGAGAAGGAAGAGATTTCTGTTCTTTCCTCCAGGCAATCACAGTGTCAATTGTAGTGCCGAGAATCAGAGATAGAATAGAACCCACAGGCAGTTCATTCTAGGGCAAGGACGGGAAGTAGGCAGGGAAGGACCCTGGTATAGCAAGCAACCAATCAACAAAATTTATAAAGTTCCGACTCTGTGCCCGACATTGTGCTAAGCACTGGAGATCCAAGTACAATGCATAAAACAATCCCTACTTGCGCAGAGTTTATATTCTAACGGAGGAGACAAAAATACATATAAAATCTATGATGTACATACATGTTTATGGTTAATAGAAGCAAAGACATAGGGAGTAGTGGAATATGAAGCAGCTGGGGAGGGAGGTTAGTGTCATCAGGAAAAGTTTTATAAGAAAATGTAAAAGGTAATACTTGAACTGCGTCTTTAAGGAAGAGATGGCTTTTAGGAGGAGGAGGTAAGGAGGGAATTTCAGGCCTGGGGGACACTCAGCACAAAGCCATGAAGATGGGAACAGAGAGAAGGCCAGTTTGGCTGAATCATGTAGTATGGGAGGGAGGGTAATGCCCAATGAGTCTGAAGAGATAGAACGGGGCCAGGTTACATAAGGTTCTAAAAGTTAAGCACTGGGATTTATATTTTATCTTCGGCAACGGTCAGTCAAGAAACATATATTATGTGTCAGGTCCTGTGCTACGCACTGGGGATACAAAGAAAGGTAAGATAACTAGGCCTTGCTCTCAAGGAGCTTACATTTAATAGGAGAGGCGACAAGACACATGAAAGACACACGAGATGCAAATGGAAGGCAATCTCAGAGAGAAGGTATTAGCAGTGGGGGGAAGTGGGGTACTGGGAAGGGTAATATGAGGTTGGTTGGGCAGGGGAGTCAAATGGTTAAATCTGTGTTTAAGGAAAATTATTTTGACAGCAATAGGTAGGACGAATTGGAGCAGGGAGAGATCTGAGGCTGGGGAACCAATAAAAACCTAGGCAAGAGGTGATAAGGGTATGACCTAAGTTTAGTAGAGTGTAAGTAGAGAGGAGTAAGCTCAGTGCTTCTGAGAGATATTGTGAAGGGAGAAATAGCAAGATAGGGCAACTGATAGAATGTGTGGGATGAAGGAGAGAAAGGAGCCCAGGATAATGCCAAGATTACAAAACCAGTAGCAGCAAGACCATTGAATTGGGAGGTAGTCATGAGGCCCCCCTCTGGGTCTTGGTTCCTTCATTAGTAAAATGAGGGTATCAGACTCCAAGGTTCCCTAAGACATCATTCTAGAAACCATGCCTCCCTAAATGCAGTCGGGATAGTTCCTACCAGTTTTAAGGAAAAGATATTTAATAAGCATTCTTCTCTAATCTTTGGGCCTGGATCGCAAGGCCCAGGTCAGGCTTCAACAGCTGTTGGTTCTAAGACCCTTTAAAGAAAATACTTCTGTGGGTCTCCTCTCTCCCTGTCTCCATTTTTTTTCTCTTCCCAGGACAAACCAGCTTCAGTCTGGACACACCTTGCCCCAGCAGAGAGGCCTGAAATAGCTGTCTTTCAAGGCATGTCTGCAGTTTGCGTGTCTCTGGTTTGAATTATGCCCATCCCCCATGGTTTATGTGAACAGTTTGCACACCAGAGTCTCCCTCGATCTGCTCATGCCAACATGAATCTTTCCAGTCCACCACAAAACAGAATGTGTCCCTTCCTGATAAAATATTCCTACAGTCCAAAAGAGAGCTCTCTCATTAATGAAGGAAGGATTGGGGGTCCTGGGGAAGACAGGGAGGAGGCAATTGTTACAGTCACTAAATATGGCAAGTAGAAGCCACTGGCTTCATCACTATCAAATCTGCCAGCACTCTTGGCACAGTCTTGGGTGCTGTTGTCTTTTTGAGATCTTTGGGTAGCCATCTGCGAAGTCGGCTTCACACCTTCAAATTTGGGCCTTGGCCAGAGCCTGCTCAATATACTCACCGGCCTTTGTTTTACTCAGGCTCTGGCTCTCTGGTGAATCAGCCTCTGCCAATGCTAATATGTGACTGGAAACTTGCGCCCAGCTTTACCACATACTGGCAGCCCCTTCAGCTTCCCTCCCCAGCACGTTGGCTCAATGAGTAGAGAGCTACATTGCACTATAGGGGAAAGACTACAGGGTTTGAGTTCTGGTCTCTAATGCTTATTAGCTGGTGTGGCTTTCTGAGCCTCAGTCTCCTCGTCTGTAAAATGGAGATAATCATAGTCTTACTGCCAATCTCATATGGGGTTGCTGAATTCTATATAAAAATGAACTGTGAATATTGTTCTTGAGTTGTACTGCAACATATCTCTGGCATGAAATGAAATTTTTGTTCTGTTTAGAAGTGTAAGAAGAATGTTAATTTTTGGGATCTTGGAAGTAAGAAGTGAGGCTATACCAAGTTTCTCCCTATGCATTTCCCCACTAAAGAAGTGAGAGAGAGAGAGAGACAGACAGACAGACAGAGAGACAGAGACAGAGAGACAGAGACAGAGAGACAGAGAGAAGAGACAGAGAGACAGAGACAGAGACAGAGAGAGACAGAGAGAGACAGAGAGAGATCCTCACAACAATCCTGGGAAGTAGGTGCTATTATCATCTTCACTTTATAGTTGAGGAAACTGAGTTAGGCAGAGGTAAAATGACTTTTCTAGGGTCACACAGCTAGTACATGTCTGAGGCTAGATTTGAACTCAGGTCTTCTTGACTCCTGGTCTGGGTCTGTCTATAGTGTAGCTGCCTCTAAAGAACTGGATTCACTCATCCATTCTCTGACTTCTCTATTACTAGACTACCAAGTGTGCTAATTTTCTTAAATGCTCTTTGGCATTAAGCACACTAACTCTTCAGAAACCCTTCAAATACTTGAAGATAGTTGGAATCTTTTTTCCAGTTTTAAAAATTTATTTTATTTTTAATTTAAGAAATAAAACAAGCATTTCCATAACGTAGTATAATAAAAAGATGATTGCACATGAAACTGCAAATCTATTATGCACAACTTGCAATTCCTTTTAAATATATAATAAAATCATCATGTAAATTTCTTTTTTCCCTTTTTTTCTTCCCTTTCCCCTTCCCCCTCTTTTCCAGGTTACATATCTTCAAGTCCTTATAGTTGAACTCATAATCTTTTAAACACTTAGGTGGCACAATGACAGAGCCCTGGATCTGGAGTTAAGAAGACCTAAGTTCAAATCTGACCTCAGATACTTTAGAGCTGTATGACCCAGGACAAGTCCCTTAGTCTCTGTCTGCCTCAGCTTCCTCATGTGTAAAATGAAGATAATAATAGCGTCTCCTTCCTAGGGGTGCTGTGAGAA
The DNA here is from genome assembly GCA_028627135.1 of Pseudochirops cupreus. NCBI lineage: Eukaryota > Metazoa > Chordata > Mammalia > Diprotodontia > Pseudocheiridae > Pseudochirops > Pseudochirops cupreus. Next base: position 316,954,238 of record CM053583.1, on the reverse strand, counting down.
TCAAATGAGATGATGTTCATAAAGTATTTTGTAAATCTTTAAGAGGTAACGTATAAATGCCAGCTATTAGTACTACTACTATTGCTGCTGCTTCTGGTGGTGGTGGTGCTGCTGCTACTACTACTACTACTACTACTACTACTACTACTACTACTACTACTACTATACTTCTACTACTACTACTACTACTACTACTACTACACTGCTACTACTACTACTACTACTATGACTACTATGACTACTACTACACTACTACCACCACCACCACCACCACTCCCACTACTACTACTATAATTTCATCATTCTTGTTCTTTTCAGGACAGGTCTTCCAGCTTATCAATGTGCTCGCTAACATGTGAGATGCAGAAGTGAACACTGTCCTCAGGTGGGGTCTGAGCAGAGAAAAGCACAATGGTCCATGTTCTGGACCTGATGTCTCTTAATAAGACCTAAGATCACAGTAGCTTTCTGGGTGCCATATCACTCTGTTGACACATATCACTCCTGTATCCCATTGATTCCCTCCCCTTTTTTTCAGATGGGCTGCTATCAGATAGAGGGGGAGAGAGTCTTGAATTTGGAGTCCGCAGATCTGAGTCTGGATACCACCTCAAATACATATTAGCCGTGTGGCTGTAGCCTTGTCACAAACTCTCAGGACCTCTGTAAAACGAGGATAACATTTGTGCTACTTTCCAATGCAGGATTCCCTGCAGGTTTGTCAATACAGGTAACTTGTGTAAATCAAGTTCCATCTTTCTGCTGCCTGACTTTCTCATTCCCACAGAGTCTTTATCTTTGACTCTAAACTTCAGACAAGACACAGCTAAAAGCCAATACTTTGTAGTTTAGCTTAACTTCCCACTAATCAACTCTATGCTAAGTTCCTTTGGTGAGCAATCCAGTCTTAGACTTCTGTACCTTCCTCTCAGGGCCTGATCTGGGTCTGATCCAATCCAATAAGCACTTGTTAGATTCACGATCTTAAGTTACCAAGTGCCTACTATGAGCTAAGCACTAGGCTAGACACTGGAGATAGAAAAACAAAATGAAAAACAGTCCCTGACTTCAGGGAGCTGACAATTCATTGAAAGGATAGACAAATGACCACAGAAGTGCAGACGTGCCAATTTAGGGACAGGGACACTGCACTAATTACTAAAAGGATTAGAAAAGGCTGTCCTTAGGAGTGGTACTGGGTAGGTAGGAGGCTCAGTGAACAGAGTGCCAGGCCTAGAGTCAAGAAGATTCATCTTCTTGAGTTCAAATCTATCCTCAGATACTTAACTAACTATGTGATCCTGGGCAAGTCACTTAATCCTGTTGGCCTCAGTTTCCTCATCTGTAAAATGAGCTGGAGAAGGAAATGGCAAACCACTCTAGTATCTATGCCAAGAAGACCCCGAATGGGGCTATGAAGTGTTGGACATGAATGAAATTGACTGAACAACAACAACAAAGATTTCAAACTCTTCCTCCTTCTGTAGAAATTCAGTGGCAGTCCATAGTTGAATAACCCCAAGAGCTCATTTATAGAGTCCCTTTCTATTTAAATGTAACAACAACAACTCACATTTCTATGCAATGTTCTGAGATGGTATTATTGAGATATGAAGCGATATATCTAAGGGTCATAAAGGCATTATATACAATATTGATGGGAAGGCAGGAATGGGTTATTCCATTTTGCAGATGAAGAAACTGAGATCCAGAGAGGTCATAGTCTCATAAGGTTTAGAATATAAGATTTTAGAACTTTTTTAGTCTTGTCCTTCATTTTATAGATAAGGAAACACTGAACCCACGGAGAGGCTGTGATCTGCCCAAGGTCAGACAGGTAATAAGCATCAGAAGTAGGGTTTGAACCTAGATCTTTTGACTTCCTATCCAGTGTTTTATCCACTGAACCACACTGTGATCTCATTTAATTTAATTATTAAGGCAGAGTCAGGCCCAAGGCTCCTAGAAAAAATCAGAAGGCCTATGTTCCTTCTATCACATCACATTTCTCTTTCCTAAATGTCTACATTTCCCAAAGGAGGCCTCTCCACGTACAGATAGAAGACATCTTTCCTCCCTTCTCATTTCCTTCCAGGGGCTGAGTGGTTCTGTGAGTGCTCCAGCCCTGATTGCCCGGCAGCCCCCCACAACCAGGCCAGCCCCCTCAGAAAGAACGCTCTCTAGCTGAGCAGAATGTCTGCATTCCTCCACAGGGACCATATTCCCTCTTTCCTGGTGGGAGATCTCAGAGTTGAGTGTTAAGCAGAGTGGAATCAATCACATGACATTTTCAGAAAGAGAGAGTATATTTTAGTTCCCTCCTCGAAAAGACGAAATAATGGCTAATTAGTACGCTGCTGAGCAAAGCTTAAACGTGTGTGTCTCAAAGGAGGCAGACCCACAAATGTCAATTATGCCTCATCCATGTGGATATTAGCATGTACTTATTTTCCCTTTGCTTTGATCTCTCTGTTGGGAAGGATAGCATTATTTAAAAAATGGAACAGTATGTGCCAGAAGGAAAGAAATTTAAGGGGACTTCCCTCATTCCCAGCTCTCCCTGCAGCTTACGGCCAACATTAAGGCGACCCTTGGCCTCAATCAGAGATTAAAGGGGCCACTGGGTACCAGCTCTTCACGAAGGGGATCCTTAGAAGTAAGGAGGAAGTGTTGATAAAGCCGGAGCAGAAAATGGATTTCCTTTTCCCTGCACCCAATGTGCACTACAGGGTCAAAGCTTTCGCAATTACTACTGCCCCAGTCCAGGAATCTGCCCAACCCTGCAGTCAGGGTCACTCCAGGCCCATTTGGGAGGGACACAAACTGAACTGAGTTTTCTCCTGTTGGGTAGAACGTCGCACTGGTGGCCCCTTTCAGGATCACACGGGACAGTGAAAGCTGGAGCAAAGGGCAGGGAATTGACACAGCTGGGAGTCTACAGAGGTGGCTTGGTAGGATGGAGAATTCAATATGCACAAAGAACAAGACTGGATTTTTCCTCAAAACTTGAACCAAACCCAATCTAAACAGGCTTGGAATTTAGTTCAATTTGTTTTTTCCCCCTCCTCCAGGGAAAGACAGAGAGAAGTGAATGGATTGTAGGTTCACAGTATTGAGAACCAGGACACTTGGAGATTATTAGTACAAGTGACTTATTTTACAAGTGACGAAACCCGGTCTCCAAGACTTGTGCCCGAGGCTACCCGGGGATCAAGCCATGACAGCCTTCAGACCTCGGTGCTGTGACTCTAAATATGGTCCCTCTGCCAGAACACCATTTTGTACTTTATGCCAAGAAAAAAACCAGGCCATAGATTTAGAGCTACAAGGGGCCCATCTATCAAAGATTGCATTAATCAGTATTTATTGAGAGGCCCTGTAGCATCACGAGAAGAGACCCCTTTAGATTGTAAGTTTCTCAAGGGCAGCGATTATCATTTACCTTTCTTTGTATCCCTGGACTTAGTAGGTACTTAATAGATATTTCATGATTGACTGACTTACTGAGTTAGGATGCTACCTGTATGGTCCTGGGACAGTCACTTATCCTCTGAGTCCCAATTTCTACCTGGGGAAAATGGGTATGAGTAATATTTTTCCTACCTTTCCTTCCTTGAAGGGTTATTAGATTAAAACCCCTGTAAACTTTAAAGCACCACAGAAGCATGAGTTAATGTTACTATTTAGAGAATAATAGTTTATGGTTATATAGTACTTTATGACTGTAACACTACATATCACGTTTGGATGTATCAGTTCTTTTGATCCAGGCAACACACATGTAACACACACAACACACGCAATCTAGGCATTATGTTCCTATTTTTGCAGAGGGGGAGACAAAGTGCTTATGACTTGTTTGCTGACACATAGCCTTGGATTCAGTTAAAAGGACACACTTAAGGAGCTAGAACTAGGATTTGTTCTGTGAAATTTGGATTCCGTCAAAAAGCTACACTTAAGGACCTGGAAGGTCACATGTGACCTGAAGGACACAGGTTCCCCACCCCTGTCCCCGACTGACCTAAGGCAGAATTTCCCTAATAGTTAGACCTGACCAGCAATAGAAAGTGTGGTTGCCTCAGGAGGGAATAGAAAACTGTCACATGAGGTTTTCAAGCAGAGTCTGATGGGTAACTTGCTGAGGCAGGTGGACATTGAATCAAAGCAAGAAAAATCATTTATTAAGTGCTGACTAAGTGCCAAGCACCGTGCCAAGGGCATGAGTTAACATCTGTTCAATGTTGAAGGAATGACATTATAGAGATTTCTTCTGAGTCTGGACTGGACTGGGTGACCTCCAAAGTCTTTTCTGCTAGTAAGATTTTCTAATTCTATGCTATAAATAAGCTTAACAAGTATTCTCCTTTAAGGTAGGTGGGCACAGTGGAAATTGCATTAGTGAATTCAACTACAGGCCTGCCTGCTCAGTCTGAGCAGATGGGTTGGGTTGGATTGCAATTGACCCTTCTGTGCGGAAATAGGCAAGCCCAGACAATTACTTGATAATTTTGCCACCAAGATGGCACCAATTACTCTCTGGGAATCCTAACAGAAATACACCTGTGTTCCCATAACCACGTGGGCCTAAGCATGGAGCCAGACAGGAAGTTTGCTTTTCCTTAAAGCTGGATCTGTTTTAATAATGAATAGTTTAATTAGGGAATCCCCCGTGCTCCAGTTAAGGAACAAATGCAGTGTAAAATGTATGTAAGCAAGTTACCTGCTGTTCAGATACCTCCAAGGTTTCCTTGCACTGAACTGAATTCTGGCTCATGACTTAGAACTGAGGCTTTAATGTATACCTGTGTCCCCAAAAGTCCAATTAAATCTACTTTGCCACAATAGAAAAATGAATAAGGACTCTTGAGAGTTACTGTCTCCCATTTCTAGGAAGTTCCTTCTAGTGAGAGGGAAGATTCTTGTCTAGCCAGGGATGGCCAGCCTTCTGGAAGGACTGCTTATGGGGCGAGGTGGGGCACTTTAACTGGCTGGGTGACCTTGGACAAGTCACTTAAAGCATTTCAGCCTCAGTTTCTTCACCTGGAAAAATGAGGGAACTATAAAAGAAACATAACGACAATGGAGAGTGTGCTGAATTTGTCATCAGAACACATGGATTCAAAGGATGGCTCTGTCACATAAAGCCCTGTGACATCGGTCAAGCTACTTAACTTCTCTGGGTCTCAGTTTACTCATCCGTGAAATGAGAGGGTTGGACTCAGTGGCTGCGAAGGTCCTATCCAGTTCTGTATCTATGAGTCTGTGATCCAATGAATAGATGGCCCCCTGATGTTCTTCCTAAATCTAAATACTGTAATCCAAGGAACTACTCATTTGATCATTTGTGAACCAGACACTCTGCTTCTATGTTACTGAAAAGATGTGCAACAACTTTGGCTTGCTAAATTATTTCTGTTTTTTTTTTAAAGAAAGAAAAAATGGATGATAATATATTTGGGTGAGGTTTTGTTTTAATTTTATTTTTAAATGAAAAAAAAAACAGGCCATGGAGTTATTTTCTCCAACCATGTTTCGACTTTGGGACCCCTTGATTTTTAGTAGCAATCTGTTATACAGGAAAGAGCTTGGGAGTCTGTAGACTTGAGTTACAAACTGTATAATCTCGAGCATGTTATTTTTCTTCTTGGAGCTTTGCTTTCATTATTTGCAAGATGGGAATAGTAATCCTTGAATTATCTACCTCTCAGGGACAAGGACTTAGTAAATTGTAAAGTGTTAAGGGTAATAGGGACTATTATTCTTACTACTGAATTCACCCTCACCTGCCACCTCAAGAAATACTTGACTTTAGCAGCTATAGTAAGTCAGCTTCTTAGGTATTGGGGCAAAGAAGCGGGCACAAAAATTATCTGGGAAAAGATCTGGGTTTTGATGGATTGGGTCCCTCCATATACCCAAGTCTCTCTTAAATAGTTATCTCTTTCCAGAATGCTTCCCAAGATGCTCTTCAGAAAGGAAACCAGCTGTGGCCTGTACCAGTAAGTTAGAGATGGTCACCCTTCTCCTCAACCTGGTTGTGTCTTTGGAACCTTCCCTGTAATACACCCATCAAAATTGGAACCCACCAGTTGGTTGCACTTCCACTTTGTTCTGACTTAGGATGCCGCTGAGCAAAACAAGTCTTAACAAAGAATAGGGAAGGACAGAAGCACCCACCATTTCATTTATTTATTCAATAATTTAATGAATTTCTTTTAGTTTAATTTTATTCCTTCATGTTAGACCTCTGACAGATGCCATGTCATAGCAGGGAGATGATATGAGTTCTACAAATTTCTATGAATTGAATTCAAGACCTAGCAGGTCCTACCCAAAGTTGAACTTCCAACAGGAGGTCATGGGAGGAAGAGGCCACACTGAGCTGGGATAATTATCAATGGTTTCACAAAGGAGGTGATGCTTGAATTAGATCTTGGGTAGTATGGACAGCCATCTGGGAGACAGTGTGGAGTAGTACAAATAGAAGTGGCCTAAGTGCTGGGCACCTAGAGTTTTAAATTCAACATGGACTCTTTGCTAACTGCAAAGTCACTCTTCCTACCTGGGCTTGGGTTTCTGCATCTCTAAAAAGGGAATAATAGTGTCTTCTCATGTGAGGTGATAAATGCAATAGAGCTTTGAAAAGCATGAAACTCAACAGAGATAAATATAAAAGTCTTACAATAGAGTTAAAAAATCAACTTCCCAAGTTCAGGGTAGGGGAGGCATGGTTAGGAACTTTTTATTTTGAAAAAGATGTGGGGTGTTTCAGTGTGCTTAAGTCAGTAAAGTGACATGGCGGCCAAAAAAAAAAGCTAACCCCCACTTGGCTTGTATTAAGAGAGATATAAATTCCAGGAATAAGGACCTGATAGTCTCTCTGTATTCTACCCTAGTCAGACACATCTGGAATATTGTGCTCATTTCTGGGAATCACAGAAGAATGTTTATAAACTGGAGAGTATCCAGAGGAGAGTAAAGAGGATGGTGGAAGGCCTTGAGTTCATATCACATGAGGATGGGTTTGAAGTAAGTAGGTGTGTTTAGCCTGGAGAAAAGAAGCCTCTTCTCTTGGGCTGGGGGAATGGGGATGGAGCAGGGATGATAAAAGTGGTGTTTAAGTATTAGAAGGGCTTTCATGTGGGAGAGAGAGTACCCTTTTTTTGTTTGGTCACAGAGGGAAGATGTGGGAACAGTGGAAAGAAGTTGCAAAGAGGGAAACTGAGGCTTGACATCAGGAAAAGACTCCAAACTTCTTAACAATTAGTCATACAAAAGTGGAATTGGCTGCCTAGAAAAGTGTGGGTTTCTCCTCCCTGGAGGCCTCCAAGTCTAGGCTCGGTGACCACTTCTCAATGGGCTCTAGAGGTGGGGCTGCTGAGGTTCCTTCCATTCTGTTTGTGTGTACAGTGTTACACAGAGGCAAGACTCCTTTTTGTTGAAATCACTAATTTTTCTAACAAAAGAGAGACAGCTCTACATAGCGAAAAAGAGAACTTAGTCTGGAGTCAGAAAGCACTGGTCTAACACCCACCTCTGCTCTTTACCACCAGTATGGTTTTATGGAAGTCACTTTTTGTCTCTGGGTCTGTTTTTTGATCAGCAGAAATGATGATATGGAGCTGCATCAGTAGTTAACAAACTGTGAGTTACACATTCCTAAGGGGAGAAGGCATGGAGTTATTACTTGAGCCTCCGAACCCATAAATAAGCAAACATCTTTCTATGGACTGAATAATACCTTTTACAGCTAAGGATGGCTATTATTTCAAATGTATGCAGATGCTACTGCGATTAATAAAATATAAAATCATTTTAAATCATCACTGAATTCATATAAGTTTTTTTCATCATGCATTTTTTAAATCAATCAACCCCAAATGCAATTACTATCATGAGAGGCTTTTTGATTTTTTTTTAAATTGAAAAGGGGTATTCACATGTGAGAAGTAAAGGAAATCACTGGACTAATTCATCTTGAAGGAGACTCTCAGTTCTAAATCTGGTCACCTGTTATTTAATACAGGGTGGATTTTCTGGTATCCAAGATAGTAATTTCCATCTCAAGTCCATAAGAAGAAGGAAGGAAACAAGCATTTATTGAGTGCCTACTGTATGCCAAGCACTGTGCTAAGTGCTTTATAAATTATTTGATCCACACAACAAACCCTTGGGAGACAGGTGCTACTTTCTCCTCATTTTAAAGATGAGGAAACAGAGACAGAGGTTAAGAGACTGGCCCAAGGCTACACAGCCAGTAAGGATTTGAGGTTGGATTTCAACCGAGGTCTTTCTAACCTTGGACAGCTAGGTAACACAGTGAATAGAGCACTGGGCTTGAAATCAGGAAGATTCATCTTCCTGAGTAGAAAGCCAACCTCAGACACTTAGTAGCTGTATGGACCTGGGTAAGTCACTTAACCCTATTTGCCTCATCTGTACAATGAGCTGGAGAAGGAAACTCCAAACCACTCCAGTATCTTTGCCAAGAACCCCCAAAAACGGGCCCAGAAAGAGTTGGACACGTCTGAAATGACCAAACAACTTCCTGTTCCAGGCCCAACAGGAATCTCCATTGTACCATCTAGATGCCTCTTAGGTCTAGTGCTAGAAGAGACTTCAGAGGCCATCTAATCCAACCCTCTCATTTTCCAAATGTGGAAACTGAGGGAAGAAAGTAATTTGCTCAAGGTCACACAGGTAGTAAACATCAGCGGCGGGATTTAACCCTGGTCTTTTGACTCCATAGTCCTCATCTCTCTATAGTCTCTCTCTCTCTCTCTCTCTCTCTCTCTCTCTCTCTCTGTTTCTCTCTCTCCCTCTGTCTCTCTGTCTCTGTCTCTCTCCCTCTCTCTCTCACCCCTTCCTCATCTTTGCCTCCAGCTGTAATTATACATTTGATTTGGGCAGATCACCTTGCAGGGAATGGCCTCTGAGGGCTTCTGCTTCCACCCACGCCAAAAAGAAGCAACAAGTTGGCAATTTCAGATCGGTTTTCACTCTTCCTTGACAATTGGATTTTACTGCTATGATTATGTGTCAGGGAAGAGAGCTCCCAGAATATGCCGTGTCACCCCTTAGCATGGTCAGAAAAGCTAATATATACAGTACGATGTAACCTTGTGTTCAGTCATCTGGAAGTCATCAAGGGCTTTGAGGAGAGCAGTGCATAATCAACTAGAAAGGACACTTTTGTGGCATCCCTCCCTTCTCCCCTTCCCCTGTCCCCTCTCCCCAGATCACAGTGTGGTTCCCGGTAATCTTACTGCAGTTTGATACTCTCAAGCACTCAGACTAAATTAGACTCTATCAGATTTGCTCCAAGCAATCACGGTGCTCCATTTCTTTGACACAGATGCTGAGCAGAGGAAAGAGAAACATGTGGATCCTGAGGTCTGAATCTTAGCTTGGCCTCCTAGCTTACCTGCCTCCCAAGAAAATGGGCAAGTTTCGCCTCTCCTCATTCAATACCCTCCTATCTTCTGCTCCTCAGGCTCCTAAGTTCTCTCTCCCAGTACTCATACACCCTTACTAAAGCGTCTTTTGTTTAACTTGCCCTTGGGGCTCAAAAGTATTTGACCAGAAGAGTTGGGTGTTCCATTATGAGCCATTAATGGAAGGTGGAAGCTAGGTGGCACAGTAGATACAGTGTATGGCCTGAAGATGGGTTCAAATGTGGCTGCAGATACATACCAGTTGTGTGACCCTGGGCAAGTCACTTCACCCTGTTTGCCTCAGTTTCCTCATCTGTAAAATGAGCTGGAGAAAGAAATGTCAAATCACTCCAATATCTTTGCCAAGAAAACCCTTAATGGGGTCATGAAGAGTAAGACATGAGTAAAAAAACTGAACAACAACAAGCCACAAGAGATAAAAGATGAATTAACAGACATCTAGTGTTTGAAATGAAATGTACTGACTCCCACTGTCCCTCACCTGGGTCACACCACATCTGGAGCACTAGGTCTAGTTCTGGTGCCATATTAAAGGAGGAACATTGGCAAAGAATGTGTCCAGAGGAGGAGGGTGAATGAGGTGAGGAGGAGACTCAAAAACATGCTGGTGCAAAGAATGTGACAAAACTAGGGACAATCATCCTGTTATGACTTCGATCAGGGAACATGATATTCAGCTATCTTTAAAAATCTCTAAAGGGTTGTCCTATATAAGAGATTAGACTTGTACTGCTTCATCCTAGAGGATAACTGAATTCAATGGGCATTTATCATGTACCTACTATGTGCCCATTAGAGACTATCTTTTGCTTTTCTTTGTATCCCAGTGCTTGCAGTAGGTGCTTCATAAATGCCACTTTACTGACTCAGTGCGGTAGGACTATACTAGAATCTGGAGAATAAAGGCAAAAATGAACATCTCTGCCCTCAAGGAGCTTACAGTCTTGTGATAAATAAATGCAACATAACTGAAGGAATGGGGAGAAGTGTCTCATGAGAGGGTGGTATTCAAGTTGGGCCTTGAAGGGAGCTATGGATCTCAAGAACTGGAGGTGAGAAAGACAGCATTGGAGGCGTGATGGACAGCCTGTACACGGGCATGAAGGCAGGATGATGGAATGTCGTGAATAGCAAGGAGGCCAGTTTACCCGGAACGTAGAGTGTGTGATTTGGAGTAAAGTAGAAATTGCTGGAGACAGATTGGGAAGGGCCTTAAATGACAGGGGGGAAGGGTACAACTGGGGCCAAGGCCAGGAAGCGGAGGGAGGCAGATTTCTATCTAATAAACACAGGGGCCTAGGAAAAAAAATTTGACCTGTCCAGCAAAGAGGAAGCAAGTGGTAGTTATGGGGCTTCGCCTACTGGGGGATCTCACAAACATGGAGAAGTTAAGAGTCTACTATCTTACCCATTAGACTCTTATCAGATTTGCTCTATCTCTGTCTCTATCTTCTTACTGGTGTGTGGGGATTCCATGGGTACTGATTTCAAGAGGTGGGAAAGGCTTTTTTTTTTTTTAATAAAGGGGGTCCAATTAAAATTCTTCCCTGGGATACCTGGACAGAGAGCTGTCTGGCATCATGTAATTACTGTGCACTATCTCTCTCCTTCTCTCTCCACTCCCCCCACGTCCCCCTTCTCACCTTCTCCCTCTTTTTTCCTTTCCCTCTTTTTCTCTTTCCCTCCTTTTCTCCTCTCCTCTCTCCCTCTCCTCTCTCCTCTTATCTTCTCACTCTCTTTTACTTTCTCCATTTCACTCTTCTCTCCTTTCTTCTTCTCTCTCCCCCGTCACTCCCTCACTTGCTCCCTCCCGCCCTCCTTTCCTTCCTTCCTTCTTTACTTCCTTCCTTCCTCCCTTCTCTCTCTCTTTTTCTTTGTCTCTTCCTCTTTCTTTCTCCTCCCCATCCCCCTCCCTCCCTCTCTCTTCTGCCTGTCAGAAACCAATTTGTGGCAAGATGAGACAGTAGTGAGGTGTAAGGAAACAAGACCATTAGGCAAACCTTTCCAGAATTCCCTGTGAGCTTTAAGAGAGAAAAGAGAATGGATTTTCCTGGGCTAGATCAGATCCATCCACGTAACACTGTCAAAGACAAGAGCATACTTGGGTCTCAAAGCTCCAGAACCAAATCTACACCCTGGCCACCACCCCCAGCATCTCTCCCCCTCCATCCATCCTCTCTTCTATCTTCCCTTAATTTCCTATGACCCTCCAACACCTCACTGCAAAAATAGCATGGAATGAATTTACCAAAAAATGTCTAGAAAAGGCCAGAAGAAAGGAAGGATGGGCCAAGAGAATTTAGCCATTTGAAAAGGGAAAAAGTCAGCTTTAAAAACATCAAGACTAAACCAAAAAAGAAATTAAAATACCTACATCAGACCACAACACGTCAGAGACAGAGATCATTCAGTCTAACTCTTCCACTGAACAAATGAAGACACTGAGGCCCTGAATTGGGGGCAAAGTGAGGAGGTAATTTACCCAAGGTGCAGGGAGTCCTGGAAACACTGGGCTATACCAGAGGCCTCTTGTTCTACAGATTCTTTAGGAATAAATAACAATAACAGCATTTATATAACACTTCAGGGTCACAAAGCACTTTAAAAGCCTCATTTGATCCTCACAACAACTCTGGGAGGGAGGTGCTATTATTGTACCCATTTTATAGATGACAAAACTGAGGCTGACAGATTAAGTGACTTGCCTCAAGGTATCACAGCTAAGCAAGTGTCTGAAGCAGGACAGGAACTCAGCTCCCAAGACCAGCAGCCTAACCCCTGTGACACCTGGCTATCTACAGTAACAAGGGCCTTCTGAATGTCATTCTACAGATTTTTTAGGGGAATCCTCTTGGATTCTTTTTGTGGACTCTTCCCCATCTTGCTAATACTTTAGCAATCCCTCAGCCTTTGCTCTCAGGAGGGATTATATCCTCATTGTTTGCTTTCCCCTTTGTCTTTGCAGTTCCAGAAGAAAGGAGTCTCTGGACTCCCCCAGTTGCCATCATCCCCTTTCTCCTGAGACATTTGGGACAATATGAGCAACAGGTGTGGCAGATAAAAAATGAGTGCTCCCCATAAGCTTGACTTTCCCAAGGCTGGCAGTTTTAGGCCCATAGTTAGAGGTGTTTCTTTCAGCCAGTCAACTTTTCTCCATCTTAGAAACTCTAGGTATCTAATATACTCAAAATGAAATATGCCAATGTTGAGCAAAAATTCTGGAATTGATTGACTAATTAATTAACAAGCATTTAAATATTAGTTATGCACACAGTGTATATATACTATAACTGAATGAAATAGGTCCTGCCTGCAAGGGTCTCTCTCTCTCCCTCCCTCTCTCTCTCTCTCTCTCTCTCCCTCTCTCTCTCTCCCTCCCTCTCTCTCTCTCTCTCTCTCTCTTGCTCCCTCCCTCCCTCTCTCTCTCTCTCTCCCTCCCTCTCTCTTCCTCTCTCTCTCTCTCCCTCCCCCCCCCTCTCTCTCTCCCTCCTTCCCTCTCTCTCTCTCTCTCTCTCTCTCTCTCTCTCTCTCTCTCTTTCTCCCTCTCCCTCTCCTTCTCCCCCCTCTCTCTTGGGGTAATCTACAGAATAAATGTAAGCTCATTTTCAGGGAATGGCATTAGCAGCTGGGAGGGATCAGGGAAGGAGGTGGCACCCAAGTTGAGCTTTGAAGGAGAGAATACCTTCTGCACGTTGGGACTAGCTCATGCAAAGGCATAGAGATGGGAGAGTGAGTGTCCCATCTGGGTTTAGATTACATGAAAGGGAGTACATCATAAAGAATGGAAAGGTAGGTTGGAACCAAGTTGTGGGGGGGCTCTATATGTCCTTCATTTTATTATTCTTTAGTTGTTTTCAATTGTGTCTGATTCTTTGTGACCCCATTTGGGGTTTCCTTGGTAATGATACTGGAATGGTTTGTCATTTCCTTCTTAAGCTCATTTTATAGATGAGGAAACTGAGACAGTGTGTTATGTGACTTGCTCAGGGTCATGCAGCTAGTAAGTGTCTGAGGCCAGATCTGAACTCATGAAGGTGAATCTTCCTGAGTCCAAGCCCAGTACTCCATCCACTGCGCCACCTAGCTGTACCTAGAAAATATCCTTTGTAGATGAGTTTACATTGGACCGCTGAAGGAATAGGGAACCTCTGGAGTTTACTGAGCAGGGAAGAGTCAGAATTGTGTTTTAGGAATGTCTCTTTGGTAGCTCTTATGGAAGCCATATTAGAGAAGGAAAATACTTGAGACAGAGACCGATTGGATTGCACTGGTCCAGGTGAGACATGTAGGGGGCTCAAAGTAGGAGGGGAGCCATGTAAATACAGGGAATAGGATTAATACCTCAGATACTGTGGAGGAAAAAAGACTTGATAAGACAGCAACCGACCGGACATTTTGGGGGAGGGAGAACGAGCAAGTGAAGACAACATAGAGCTTGTGAACCTGGATGACTGGGAACATGGTGTTGCTCTCAGGCTTGGGGAATGAAAATAAGATGAGTTTTTGCAATGCCTATAGGACATCTGGTTCAAAATGTCCACTAGATAGTTGGGAATGTAGGAAGGGAGTTCAAGAGAAAGTCTGGGACTGGATACAGAGATACGGGATCATTCATGTGGAGATGATAACTACCCCATGGGAGATGACTGGGTCATCAAGAGACAGATCATAGAGGCAAAGAAAACCAGGTCCGGGAAATAGCTTTGGGCTACACCCACAGTCAGGGGAATATGCCTCCAGTTTCATGCAAGAGAAAGTCCAGCCTCCCCAGGTCGGACTTGAGCCCACCCCAAATCTCAGACCAGCTTTACCTCACATGAGTTCCCTCTACCCACTCCATAGTCTAGCCAAACTGGACTTGTCCCCATCATCTGTTCCTGCCCCACATGTGCTCTTTTGTTCATAACATCCTCTCTATTTGGAATGCCATCCTCCCTCCACTCCACCTGTTGAAATCCTAACCACCTTTCAGAGCCCTGCTTGAATTCTACCTGATCTATGCTCCCTTCTTCCCTGACCCTCAGCACATTGCCTGGTGCACAAGAAGTACCTAATAAATGCTTATTAACTGGTTGACTGACACCCCAAATGAAAGTGAGCCCTCTGCCCTGATAGAACCTTGCATTCCTCCTATAGCATTTAACAGACTCTGACAAGTGCCGTAGTTTTCGATGTCATTTCTTCATACTATCTGCATTCCACTATGTTTCTGGTCCCCAAGTCCTAGGCACATGACCCTTCATTTGATTTCCTTCCCACCCCCTACCCAGGGTATGTGCTGGTCCTTCTTTGCCCACTATGAAGATTCTTCTCTCTTGTTTCTCTCTAGCCCAATCTTACATCTCTTCCCAGACACCAACGTCTCCCTTTTGGGGAAGCCTTCCTTAAGACCACCAATCTCCACTGATATTTCCCCTTCTTAAGTTATCAGAGCATTAGAGTAGAAATCGGGAGATCTGGATTCTAGTCTTGTCTATGCTAGTAACTCCCTAGATGACCTGAGATGAGTAAGGATCCCTCTCTGGGCTTTGGTTTCCTCACCTGTATAATGAGGCACACAAGCTGCAGGATTTCAAAGTTCCTTCCAAGATAGACATTCCATGAGTCTAAAAAGCACTCTGATGTTTAGGGAGCACCCATGTGCTCAGAGAGGTATTTTTAAAGCTCGGCACTCCCTCTCTGTCTTGCTTTGGCCTTGGCCCCATGGGGATGGAATTGAGGGGAATCAGAAGTACATTAAAATGGTAAGAAAAAAAAATGAGTTGAGTTTGCTCTTCCTAGCAGTTAAGACCCTGCGGTTCACATCTGGGCTGCATACAACTCAGACATTCAATAATAAACAAAAGCCCTGGTGGCTTGAAGATGAGAAGATGGGGGAGTTCAATAGACACACTTGTCAACTGTGATATCTTCAATCCGATGATTAGAGAACCAGAGTCCCAGGTAAATAAAATTTCAGGCTCAGGGGCTTTTTAATAAAAGATGATGACAGTGATCTTGTTCACCCCCAGCCCCCACCTTCTCAGACCATCTGAAGGCAGTTGGTGGCGCAGTTGAGAGAGCATTGGACCTGGAATGAGGAAGACCTGAGTTCAAATCCAGTCTCAGACACTTAGTAGCTGTGTGACCCTGGGCAAGTCACTTTACCTCTGTCTGCCTCAGTTTCCTTAATTATAAAATGGGGATAATAATAGCATCTACTTCCCAGGGTTGTGGTAAGGATCAAACGAAATAACATTTGTGAAGTGCAGTGCTTGGCACATAGTAGGTGATACATGAAATGCTTATTACTTCCTTTCCCCTGCCAGTGAAGAACTGAGTGATCAGAAAGGCAGATGAGGAAATGGAGGCTGGAGCAGGACCAGAAGATAACCCAGGAAGACACACTGAGAGGCTGCACGTACAAATCATCTATCCTCACCATCCTTGCAACAGGTTCTAGATCAAGATGTTTGGAGAAGGCAGAAAGGAGGGTCAGACTAATGGAGCAAATGGGACCTGATATCCCCACTCCTCCCTGAAAAGGGCCCCAATTCAGTGTCACCTCCTCCACAGAGTCCTCCTTGATCACCCTGGCCCACCATGTTCTCCCTCTCCGTCCCCTAAAGTGGTGTAGCTCTCAACTGGCTACATCCCCCGCCCTCCAATGCTGGACTATAATATGGATTGCCTACTCTCATTTCTTATCTATCCATTCTTCAGATAGTCTAGCCTCTTTCTACCCTTCCAGTCTTCTTATACTTTACTCCTTTCCATGTGCTCTTCAATTCGGCCTCCTTGCTGCACCTTGCTGAAGATGTATCTCCTGACCCTGAATATTTACTGGCTGTCCCGCCCTCATGCTTGGAAGCCTCACTTTCCATGGCTTGGCCTCTTGGCTTCCTTCAAGTCTCAGCTAAAATCCCACCTGTTCAAGAAGGCTTTCCCAGTCCCCCTTTACTGCTACTGTCTTTCCTCCAAGATTACTTTCAATATTTATCCAGTATGTATATGAGTATATATGTATATATGCATAATATATGTGTGTGTGCATAATTGTTTGTATGTTGTCTCCTTGTAAGTTTTTACCTGTCTTTGTATCCCCAGTGCTTAGCACAATCCCTGGCACCCAATAGGTGCCCTCCATCCCTGCCTTCTCAGCCATCATCCAGGGATGCAATCCCAGTGGAGAAGGTGCTTGTCATCCTTGACCAAATGCCGACCGCCTGTTGCACACAGAGCAATCAAGGCGGCCCAGCTGAAGCAGCAGGGTACCCTGGGGGGAGATGGCTATGGATCTACCACTACCACCTTCACCAGCACCTCCCTTAGATCCTGATGGAGACCACCCAGGGCCCTGAACTTAAGAGCCTTTAGAATAGCAATCCTTCCCGCCCAATGTCAAATGATTCACTAACAGAAATAAATGCATTAGTGGAAATGACACTAATGAAGAGACTTTACCATTTGCTCTGCTTTTACACCCTAAGATGTAGCAAAAATGCAACAGAGATGGGACGTTTCCACCTAATTTGCAGCTGAAATCTTCCATGTGTGCTGTCTCCCCCATTATGTTGTCCTTCCTAAGAACAAGGGAATCTTTCTTTTCTCTTTGTATTCCCCCTGCTTTGCACATGGAAAACACTTAATCATAAAGTGCCTTAATCATTCATTCATTCATTTATTCATTCAGTGCTTGTTGAATTGATTTGACTCCAAAAAACTGGAGAGATGAATGGACACAGTCCCTGCCTTCAAGGGATTCTCAGTCTAGGAAAGGATTTGCAGATAACAAAAATAAATGATGGGCTATGGAAAATGCCCCCAAAGTATTAAAGTAGCTTAAAGGATGACAAGATATCATAGCTTGGGGGGAGGGGTGAAAGTCAAGGACATTATAGCATCATTTGAGTTGGACTATTAAATGTGAGAAGGGTTCAATAGGCAGGGGGTGAGAGAGAGGGGACATCTTTATGTCCCCAAGTAGAGCTCGGTCCAGGGGTCTCGAGGCCACATGTGGCCCTCTAGGTCCTCGAGTGCAGCCATTTACAGAGTCCAAGTTTTATAGAACAAATCCTTTTATTAAGGGGATTTGTTCTGTGAACCTAGAGAAGTCCCTACCTCTATGAACCACAATTTCCTCTTCTGTAAAACAACAGGCTTAGATTCAAAGGTCGCCAGAGACCTTCCAACTCTGACAATTCTCTCAAAATTCTTTCTTCAATGCCATCCTCACTTTGAGACTCCCCAGATCCCCTGCACTGAGTTACCTCTTGATTAATAACTGCCCCCAGTCTGCTCGGTGCTCAGCTCTGGGCGAGGTCCAGGATGGCTTTCCTGCTAGTGGGGCCTGGTTACGAATAGACAGTAAGTGAAGGGGAACAAATCAGTTTATGAAAGCCATTCACAGATTTGACCTGGTCTGGAGTGGGGGACAGGGACCACTGCAGTCCCATCAAGGCACTTCTGGGGCCTCACTGGATTGGAAAGTATGGCTTTTACAATCTGTGGGCATCACAGAGTTTGGTGAGCTGGTCTTTTCAAATCTTTCAATTTTCTATGACAGCAAAAAATAAGTTTACTTTTAAGTCACTGGAAAAATAGTCTTCCATCTTTGCCTTCCTCCCCATCAGGCGCCTTTCTTAATCCAAACATAATTTCCTTTAGTTTCTATGTAGCCATCCCTTTGGAGTAAGTTTCTCTCACTCTTTTTGTTCCCCTCTTCTTTTCATGTAATGTTCCCAATGAACTGCTACAATCATATAATTACTCAGAAACTTTCAGTGAGTGACTCTGCATTGACCAGCATGTAGAGTACATGCCATTCCTGATGATGGCATTCAAGGCCTTCTACAATCTGCCTCCAGTCTATCTGCTCAGCCTTCTCAAGGACTCTCATCTTCCACTTGGTCTGTGTTGTAGCCAAACTGTACTCTCTCTGTGCCCCATTCACAGCCTACCCTCTTCCATCTCTGGATGGGCTCCCAGCTCCTGACCCATCTCTATCAGCTCAAGTCCCTCCTTTCATTAAAGACTCAACTCAGATGAATCCATGAAGCATTCCCTGACCCTGAACCACCTGCTCTCAACCAAGTGAAAGGAATCTCTCTCCTTTTAAAAATTTCTCATTGTATTTTGCCTGGCTCTCTTTTGTCCTCATCACATTCTACTTTGTTTCATACTTATAGTTTCCTGGAAGGGCAAAGACTGAATCATTTTTCTTTCCTATCTCCAACACCTATCACAACACCTTGAACAAAGCAGACAATTAATATTTCCTTATTCCTTCCTTCCTTCCTTCTTTCCCTCTTCTTTCTTCTTTCCTTCCTTCCTTCCTTCTCTCTTCTTCTTTCTTTCCTTCCTTTCCTTTTTTCCCTCTTAATCTTCTTCACACATTCTACTTCAACAAACATAGGAGACAGCTTATTGCAGCTCAGGAAGGTGAGTATAGAATTATCAGAAGCAACTATGTGGCCTGGACACACAGTTCAAATCCAGCCTCAGACACTTAAGAGCTACGTGACCCTGGGCAAGCCCCTTAAACTCTGCCTCAGTTTCCACAACTGCAAAATGGAGAGAATAACAGCACCTATTTCTTAGGGTTGTGAGGATCAAAGGAGATAATAACTATAAATTACTTAACAGAGTGCCTGGGCCATAGTAGGTGCTTAATAAATGACTTTTTCCTTCCTTCTTTGCAGCTTTTTATAATCAGTGAAACTGGTTCAGATAGAAAGACTTATAGAATTCAAACAAATGGATGTGAAAGGGACTTTATACTCCACAGGAAGAAAGACTTAGAAAAATCTGAAAACTTTCCAACTGGACTAGGACCTTAGTTCACTGGCCTTGGCACAGGGAAAACGAATTCACAGACTCAACTGGACTCTCGACTCAGCCCCAGGCTTCCTTGTAGGGAACCCTCTAATCTGCCCTGGTCTCAGCTACTGATGGTCAAATCTCTTTGCAATAATCCATGTGGAGACTGTCCTCAATCTCACCAATCTTGGTGGATCCAGTACCAATGGAAACAAGTAAGCTGTTGGTTAAGATCCAGGGATCCTTTTGTTCCAAGGTTTTCTTGGTCGTGAGACTTTCAGTAGCCTATGGTTGACTGTGGAACCAGAGGATGATGGGATGTCCAGAACTCAGCACCATCCAATTACAGACTCTCAGAGCTGGGAAGAGCCTTAAAGATCCTCCACTCCAACCACCTCATTTTACGGGTAAGGTGACTGACGTTCAAAGAGTTAATGATGGCTAATGGCTGTTATGAACAGCTAGTATTTACACTGTACTTTAAGTTTTGCAAACCACTTTGTATCTTACCTCATTTTCTCCTCAAAACAACCCTGAGATGGGTGAGATGGGTGAGATGGGTGCTATTATCACTCCCATTTTATGGGTGAGGAAATTGAGGTTTAGAGAGGTTAAATGACTGATCCAGGGTCACACAGCCCAATAAATGTGGGAAGTAGGATTTGAACTCAAGTCTTCTGAACTCCAGGTTTAGTGTTCCATTTTACCACCCAGAGGCCTCAAATGGCAGGGCCAGGATTAGAACACTGTTCCCTGATTCTTGGTTCAAGGGTCTTCCTACCATGGTTGTTGTTGTTTTTCAGTCATATCTGGCTCTCTGTGACCCCACTTGGGGTTTTCTTGGCAAAGATACTGGAATGGTTTGCTATTTCTTTCTCTAGCCCATTTTACAGATGAGGAAACTGAGGCAAGCAGAGTTAAATTACTTGCCCAGGGTCACACAGCTAGTAAATGTCTGAGGCCAGATTTGAACTCAAGAAGAGGAGTCTTCCTGACTTCAGGCCCAGCACTTTACTCACCGTAACACCCAGCTGCTCATATTATACTACAGTTCTTAGGTTGTCTCACGCCTTCAGGCTGGGACTCTATGGGGCATTTGAAAGCAGTCAGAGGGGCCAGAATTGACTACTTAAAGAGTCAATTCCAGTCCAGTTGCTTTGGGTCACCAATGTTTGAGCCAGATTTCTGACTATTGCCTGTATACTAAACTGCCTTGATATTGACTGATGCCTTTGGTGTTCATTAAGGGAATTTATCCTGTGTATGTCTTTTGCACAGAAACTTCCAATTAAGAGTAAATAACCATCTGGAACCCAAGGGTATGTGTAAATGCTTGACTAGCCTAGAGTATCGACTATTCTGGTTGGGTAACAGAACCCCCCTGTGAAGGACTGCTCATGGAGACAGGCTGGTCCAACTTCTACAGGCCTGTCCACATCTACATGGTAAGGGGGAAAGCGCCCAGGACATCTGGGTTCTAACCCTAGCTCATTCATTGACTGTGTCTGTTTTCACTTGCTTTGTATCTCTGGGTAAGTGACTTCTCTGTGCCTCTGTTTCCAGAGAGGATTGGACCAGATGATACCTCAGGTCCCATTCAGCTCTGTCATTTTAGGATTCTATTCATCTTAATATATTAAGCACTGCTAGAAAAACAGTGAGCCATCAGCGGGGGCTAGGTGGACCTTTTTGGTCAGACAACTTTCCTTTGTGAAGGTGTTAGCTGTAAGATGATATGACCCCCACATTTCCCTCAATGCTGCATCGTTGTCAAGAAATTACATCCGCCTGTGGGCTCTGTGTCTTTCTTATCTGTCCCTCCCCCACCAAGGCTTTGTCCAAACCACTTGTAGGTCCCTTTCTTTAATATTTCTTTCTCTTTTACCAATGGCCATCCCCTATGGGGGAGGGAGAAAGGGAAAGGGGAAGAGGGGAGGGAAAGAGAGAGAGGAGGCGAGAGGAGGAGAGATTCTTCCAATAGCAATGATTGTCAAGTGGACTTGCCTCAGATTGCATCCTGTTGTCCCAGAGGCCTAACTCCCTAAATAATAAATTTCTTTTTCCCAATGATGTGACAGAACATGACATAGGAGGGGTGCAAGATGGGGGGAGGATGGGGGCAAGTGAATTATGTTGTTATAGCAACTGGCTAGCCAGTCCAGGCCTTAATCAAATCATTATATAAAATAAAAGGAAATATATTTTTCTAATTAAAGTCATAAAGACAACATTTATTCTCAGGTGGTCATTAACACTTTACAGAAAAAAGGAGACTCATTTTGTGGGATGACTTTGCCAGCTGTCCAGTTGTGCTGAAAGTAAATGATTTAAATTCTTTTTTTCATTGAAAATCTCCCTCTCTCTCTCTCTCTCTCTCTCTTCCTCTCTCTCTCTCCCTC
>CM053583.1:316892702-316932083 GCA_028627135.1 Pseudochirops cupreus | reverse complement strand
TCCCTCTCTCTTCCTCTCTCTCCCCCTCTCTCCCTCTCTCTTCCTCCCTCTCTCTCCCTCTCTCTCTCTCCTCCTCTCTCTTCCTCCCTCTCTCTCTCTCTTCCTCTCTCCCTCTCTCTCCCTCCCTCTTTCTCTTTCTCCTCTCATTCCCTCTCTTTCATTCTTTTTTATTTTTTCTTCCTCTCTCATTCTTTTCTACAGCTATTTATATTTCCTCTCCACTTTTGAGTTTTCCTTATTGCTAAGCCCATTTGCCTCAATTTCCTCATCTGTAAGATGAACTGGAGAATGAAATGGCAAATCATTCCAGTATCTTTGCCAAGAAAACCCCAGGTGGTCACGAAGAGTCAAACATGATTGAAAAAGGGCTGAACAACAGAAACCTCTTTCTTTCTCCTTTCCTTCATTCAATTTTCCTATTGCTCATTCTTTTTCTCCTCTTTCATTCTCTCACTTTTTTCTTTTATTGCTCCCTCTTTCTATCATTCTCTTTCTTATTCTCCCCAACACACACACACACACACACACACACACACACACACACACACACACACACACACACACACACGGGCTAAACTCAGAATGGAACTCAAGCATTAGGTCCTGCCAGAGGACCCATAAACACCTTGCACTCAGAGGGCCCTGACATTCCCCATTCTCTGGAACTTCAAAGTTATACGGCTCCTAACCCAAACAGGAAACTGTGTTCTAACTCAAGTCCGGCTTTTCATTTTGGCCTGAAGATCATCTGAAGACTTCAGGTCCCACTTTCCAAATAAAGGTCTCTGGAAGGGAGGGCTGGGGGTGGGGGGAGATGGTTTGTTCAGA
The DNA here is from genome assembly GCA_028627135.1 of Pseudochirops cupreus. Lineage (NCBI taxonomy): Eukaryota > Metazoa > Chordata > Mammalia > Diprotodontia > Pseudocheiridae > Pseudochirops > Pseudochirops cupreus. The sequence continues at coordinate 316,931,255 of CM053583.1, read as the reverse complement.
TTTCATCTCCCAAGGTGTCACACAAGGCCCAATAAGGGGTCTGTAATAGAAATAGGCAAGTGTTCTAAGAACAGCAGCGAGCCTCCCAGATGAGGATGTTTTGCCATGTAGATCTTTTTTAAAGGCATTCCATATTGCCCTCTCTGCAGGGCTCTGATGGCAATAGACTTGACAGTGGAAAGTCAACCACCCCTCCCTGTCCCCAACCTTTCCCCTAGCCCTATTTCCACTTACCCAATTGTTTTATTGAATGTTTAAAAGGCAGAGCAGTTCAGCAGAGCAGCTGATCACCAGTGACAAAATAACCCAACACAGATGGGGGCCTGGTGATAGCATTCCAGAGTGTGGGCTGATTATGGCTATAAAGAGCCATGCTACAGGATTGGGGGGTGGGGAGGGAGGGGGAGGGAAGGAGGAACTGCACTGTATCTTCCTACTTGGGTCTTCAGAGACTCTTGGGATAAACAGTCTAAATTAGGACTTAAAACATTCCTTGCTCCTTAACACACAGAGCAGGCCTAGGAAAATGCCAAGAGAGATGTCTCCCAGAGAAGGATGTCACGGTCTCTATGCTTCCTAAGGTGACTCCACAGCCCAAATGAAGAACTGCAGGGGGAGGGGGCCCTCCCTCAAGGGGTGAGTGGGTCTCCCCTCCCTTCCCCCCTCCTCCTTCACCTCACATGCAATATTAAACAGGCCACAAAACACTTTGGAGAGTTTTACATTGAAAAATTGGAGGAAGCAAATACAGGCTTAACCCCAGAGTCTGAAGAAAAAAAAAAGAAAAAAATATATTAACAACACAACAGCTCTCCTGGTGGGAAAACCACTGGATGTAGGGCCAGGCAGCTTGGGTTCAAATCTTGGCTCTGTTATTTACTACTCTATGTATAATTTCAAATGAATTAAATTTTAATTTATTCACTTCTTCAGAGACTCAGTTTCCCCTTCAGTAAAATGGGAGCACTGGATGAGATGATCTTTACAATCCCTTTTATTCATGTGTGATTCTCTAACACATAAAGAAGTGATAAGTTTAAGTCACCATCCTCCTAAATAAGTCCCTAAACAGGTGGATGTCGTTTACCCATCTCACCTGAGAAAGACTGGCCAAGATTTCTTCCCTCAACTCTTAGGATCACTCCTCTGGACTTGGGCACCCCATCCTTTAAAGTATAGGGTAGAAGATCTGGGCTCATTCACTGAGAAATCTAATAAAATTACCTTCAGGGACTGAAGTGAACAGGGGCTAGCCAAGAAGGGAGATGGGAGAATTGGCTGACAAACGGCCCACCCACACATTAGGCTCCTACAGCTGTCTCTCCTAGTTTGGAGAAGAGGGGGAGACTTGTAAGCGAATAAAAAAACAAAAGGCCTCCTTGAAGCTGGGGAAAGGCAAGGATCACAAGTGAAGTGGATGGAGTTCCAAGTCTGGATGGGAAGGGCATCCTTTGCAAGCTAAAATCTGATCTTATTTTGTGTGGACCGGATTCATTAGTAATACCACACTAGAAAAGCAGACTCCAATAATAAGCTGACATCTATTTAACGAGGACATTAGATTCTGGCACTTTCAAGAATTGACACAAGCAGTATTTTTTGCGTAAGAGAGAAAATGGATCTGAGCAAATGGAAAGGCACAAAGAACAGTGGGATTTGATAGTGAGGGATAGGCAAGTACTGCCCATTTGTCATTAAGACAAGGCCTTTTCCGCCCTTGTCCCTATTTGTGGCTCTGGGTCCCTGAGTCCCAAATTGAAAGTATCTATACTGAATTAGGCGCCATCTGTGTAACTGCCAAGGAGCAGAACAGGCTTTCTTTGCAAAGGTTCAAAGTACAAGAAAACTTGGCTGCCAGTCACTAGGGAAGGGATGAGAAACCAGGTGGAATGAGGAGAGAAGTAGGCTATCACCATTCTAGATTTTCAGGCAAGACTGTGATCTTTGGAGGGTTCCCAGCTTCTGTCTTCCATGCCCTTTCTCCCTCTAAAGCAGTGGTTCTCAACCTGTGCATCGGGACCCCTTTGGGGTTGAACAACCCTTTCACAGGGGTCACAGGGGTCGCCTAAGACCATCGGAAAACACATATTTCTGATGGTCTTAGGACCTGAGACACCACTCCTCTATCCATCTCCAGGTGGGTCTGCCCACATGCAGATACGCCCACATACAAGTATTAAAGGGTCTCGGCATTAGAAAGGTTGAGAACCACTGCTCTAAAGGATCCCCTCTCCCATACTCTGGGCTGGCCCACTGTCCTGTGCTCTACTTCCCCAGGCAAAACTTGCTCTCCAGAGAGGATCCAACACTCCTCACCCTGAGGTGTCAGGAACTGAGAATGACTTGGAGGGTGTTGTCCCTATGCCATTCCCTGTATACCCCAACAGCAGCCTTCCAGTAGGGGCTCACAACCTTTAGTTTATGATGCCAGAGAAGTGGATTCAGAGGACCTAGGTTCAGATCTCTCTTACCTGCATCCTAGTGGACAAGTCACTTAATATCTGTGGGCCTGTCTTTCTTCATCTATAACATGATGGCATCAGACTAGAAAACTGGTAAAGTTTCTTTCTAACATCTAGAAACCATGAAGTGTAGAATTTCAGGCAGCAACCAGAGGTGGAGTGAATATTTATGCAGTAAGGAAGGACTTTCCCAGGGCCCCGAGATAAAAATTTTGGTTGTGTCCTGTTCAATCTATGTTTTAGACCACACATCTCAGATCTATAGCTACATAGGGCTGCTTGCAGCTCCCCAAGGCGTATCATGAAACCTTATTTATATTAACAAATCTTTGTGGAAGAAAAAAAAGATTTGGATAGTAGTAATTGTGTAAAAATAATGAGTGTTATTAAAAATTATGGGCAGCTAGTTGGCACAGTGGGTACAGTGTGGGGACTGGAGTCAGGAAGATTTATCTTCCTGAGTTCAAATCTGCCCTCAGACACTTACTAGCTGTGTGACCCTGGCCAAGTCACTTAATCCTGTCTGCCTCAGTTTCCTTGTCTGTAAAATGAGCAGGAGAAGGAAATGGGGAACTGCTCCATTATCTCTGCCAAGAAAACCCCAAATGGGATCACGATAAGTCAAAGGTGACTGAAAACAACAATGAAAAATTAAGAGATGAGTGCTAAAAATTTAGGATGGAAGCCAATATGAGTCTACACCACTGCTCTAAACCACCTTATCCAACAAGAAAGACTCCTTCCAGTTCTCAAGCCTTTAAAATAGATCACAGATCTAGAGGCTGAAGGGACCTTGGGGGACACATAGGCCAACCTGCTCTTTTCATAGATAAGAAAACTGAGGTCAAGAGGTTTAAGTGAGTCTCCCAAGGTCACACCAGCTAGCAAGTGTCAGAGTCAGGATTAGAACCTACATCACAGGGTTTAGAATGGGAAGAGACCTTAGGGATCATCTAGTTCAGTCTACCCATTTTATAGATAAGGAAACTTGAGGCCCTGAGAGGTTAAGTGACTGATCTAAGGTCATGAGGATAGTAAACAGCAAAAGTTAGGAGTTGGGCTCACTTCCTTGGATTCCAGAAGCAGCATTTTTTGCATTGCACAATACTACAGGAAAGGAGAGGATTTCCTGGGCCTCTGCTACTCACAGCCCACCCAAACCATCTCCGTAAAGACCAGATGGGGAGGAGGGAGAAGCTTCACTTGTTTATCAAATTCTAGAATCTTGATTGTCATGTACCGTTTCTTCCCCAGACATTTTTATTTTTGCAGAAATTCCCTGATCCTGCCAAAGCCTAAGAAGAAGCCAGGAAATTACATCCTGCTCCATCCCCTCCCCAAATGTCTCTTCTTCCCTGTTACCATCCCCTCGCCTTCCAACCACCACCAAGAGGTTTTTTTTTTAATGACTGCTTTCACCAGATAAAAAAATCTGTCTCTGTCAAGTGGATCAAAGTGACTGGTGATGCCGGCTGTGTGTTCTTTGGGAATAGCTGATTCTCTTCTACTCATCTTTCACATTACACAACAGAATTCACAGAGTTATCACAGATAGATACCTTCAAGGACTTTCTGGACATCTGGGACAATTAACTTGCCCCATAACCATGCACACTGTTGGGTTAACTTAGGGGAAATGAAGAAGGGCACCAAAGAAGAGAAAAGATTGACCCTAGGAGAGGTGGCAGATCTTTGTGTCTTTCTTGGCAGGCAAACTACCACTTTTGCAGCAATTCTGCATCCTTACCCCTCCTCCAATTAGTCTGTAAGTGGCAAGGAGAGAGTTTTAGGATGAGGGAAGAGTCATACGTTTTCCTCCATCCATACCTCCAGGGAGCAGGTACACAGAAAGAACTTTGGAATTGATTGTGAAACATGGGAGACACTGGCATGGGACTGCTCAGCATGGTGTGCCCACATCAAAGATGGTGCTGTGCTCATGAGCAAAGTAGAATTGTAGTAGCTCAAAAGAAACATGAGATGAACAAATTTAGAGACATCTCCACCCCAAATGAGCTTGTCTTGTGTCCAACCTTGGCAGAGTCTTCTGAGCTTGTATTGGTCTGATTAGCCACAGTCACACACATAGTAATGGCATTTTGGTCCTCTTCAAGCACAAAGGACAACAGCCAACACAGGAGGTAGAATGATCTCCTAAGGCTTCACGGAGGAGATGAGCAGGGCTGTGGCAGGCTAAGAAAGGGTCACTGAAGCAACAATGGAAAGGAGAAGATTAGAAGGGATATGTTTCCTGTCTTCAAACATCTGAAGAACATCATAAAGACAAGGGACCAGACTTGTTCTGTGTGATTCTAGAGGTCAGGACTAAGATCAGTGGAGAGAAGATATAAGGAGGCTGGGAAAGGCACTTGCTCAAGGCCAGAGAAATTCAATCTCAGGTAGTTGGGCACTCTTTTTTTTTGTTTAGTTTTTTGGAGGGGGAAGGCAGGGCATTGGGGTTAAGTGACTTGCCCTTGTCACATGGCTTGTAAGTGTTAAGGGTCTGAAGCCGGATTTGAATTCAGGTCCTCCTGACTCCAGGGCCAGTGCTCTATTCACCATGCCACCTAGCAGCCCCAGGTTGGGCACTTCCTTCCTTCCTTCCTTTCTTCCTTTCTTCCTTCCTTCCTTCTGCCATAGCAACTCATGAAACTATTTCCCAAGGCACATAGAGAGTTGTTATCTGACTAGGAGTCAGGAAGACCTGGGTACAAATGTACCTCAAACATGGCTAGTTGTGAGACCCTGGGCAATTCACTTGCACTCTCTATGTCTTACTTTACTTAGCTATGAAATTTAGACTAGACAGCTTCTAAAGATTCTTCTCCCTCTAAATCTACAATCCTATGGTCCAATGTCATCTGACAGATGAAATCATACAATCATACAAGTGCCAAAGTAAATATATTTGTACTGTGCATTTATTTTTATGATGGCTTGCAAGGAGGGAAAAATTAGTCTCTTGTACCACATCTGCAAAATCAAAAGCTTTGGAAGAACCCAATGCTTACTTTTTTATAATTATTTTAAACTGTGGAGTGTATTTTTAAAAAGAGCATGTTGGAAATGTTTCCATGATATCCTTACAGTACAAACCTAGTAGACATTCAACCACATTGGCAACAGTGGCAAAGGAGCAAAGTATCACTACACCAGAGTGAAAGGGGACAGGTCACATCTGCCTTCCCTAAGCTCTTTCCAGAATCAAAACCAGCCTATGATTCAGAGCTGTAAGGGACCTTAGAAGCAACTGGTACAGCCTCCTCATTTTGATTTAGATGAGGAGAGTCAGCCCCGGAGTGATTCCCTCACCACCTCTCCATACACACAACCAGGCTGTGCAGGAGCTGACCCAGGAGAGTCAATTAGTAAATCTTCATTGTGGGCATTTACATTTTGAAAATCAGCAAAAACTACAAATCGAGGCCTGATCTATTTGTTTTTTATTAATGGGTTAGTTAATAATAAAGATTAAGCCTAAATATGTGTCCTGCGTATATTTTTGCTGAGATCTGGTTGTTAAGCGTTTAACAGCACACCTTTGTTTTGTGCCTCTCGTGTATTTGGGGTATTTTATTGGGTATCACGATTATCTGTAATTGTGTTTCATCCTCCTTCCTCCCTCCCACCAGCTTGCAAGGCCCACAGGGATCAGACTGCATCATCCCATCCAGGGCACCCAGCATAGTTCTCTGCACACGGCAGTGAGTTCATAAATGTTTGTTGATTCAATCAATCGATCAATCACTGAACTTCCCGTGGGGTAGTCCCAGAGACGCATTTTACAATTGTGCTGACATTTTACTGTAACAAGTCACCAAGAGATGAATGCGTAAAACCATCCAGGATTCTATTCTGGAGGTCTGAGAAACCAATGTTTGTGTTTCAGAAACATATGGGGGTGAAACTAATTTCCTCACCTGAGGGGGGAAATAAAATCCTACAGAGTTCCAGCTGAATTCTTCAGACATGACCTAATCAAGCCTTGATTTGCCAAAACACCCTATACGAGTCTAGAATAATTATGTTTGTATAATCAAGTCCAACTGGAGGGGCCCTATAACCTCCCTTCTGCAATCAGTTAATCCATCACAGGATTTTCTGTGCACTTCCTTCGGGAAGAGCCTATTTTGGGAGCATTTGACAAGACACAAGTGGCCTCTTAGAGTATATACAGAAGGCATATAATAAGTGCTTGTTGCTTCCACATAACCCAGGGGCAAAAGGCACACTTTCCCCTCACTCATCAGATATGGGTCTGAGAAAAATTTTATTGATAATATTTACATGGTACATTTCTCTTACTCGCTCATTCATTTGATGACTTAAATACCTACTTTCTGCAGCAACCCATGCTTAGTGTTATGACAGAAACAGACACAAAGACACAGTTCTAGTCCTCAGGGAGCTCACAGTCTACGTGGAAGGGTTAAGACCCAGGCACCAATAACTATGATCCATGACAGAGGGAGATAGGTAAATGCTGCTCTCCTTGCTGACAGTCTTCCCCCTCTCCAATTCATCCTTCATAGGACTGACAAAATAATCTTCCTAATTAACTCAGTCTTTCCAGGCTCATCTCATACTATTCCTCGTCACGTACTGCACATTTTGGGCAAACAGGTCTGTGAGCTAATGCATGGTCATGTTCTGCCTTCCTTCACCATTGTGAAATGATGGCAGACATCTACCATGTCTGCACTCTCCTTCCTTCTCATCCAAACTGATGAAATCCTTGTGTTCCTTCAAGGACCAGTTCAAGTGCCACCTCCTCTGGCTGCCTACCCTGATTTCCCCAGCAGGGCGTGACCTCTCCCTCTTCACAGGTCCCCAGACCACCTTCTCTTTGAGCTGTGTTACCATCGTATCACAGGTACTTTTGACATGTCTGTTGCGTCCCACCTTGTAGGATGGAAGCTCCCTTGTTTCCTCTTCTTTGTATCTCCCTAGCACCTAGCACGGCCCTTTACACAGCCAGTACTTTAGGTGAAACTAAATTAATAAGAGAAGCCTAAGCAAAGTGTCATTGAAGAGAACAAGATGAACTGATCCAGCCATTCTGGAGAACAATTTGGAACTAGGCCCAAAGGCCTATAAAACTGGGTATACCATTTGACCCAGCAATACCACTGCTAAGTCTGTATCCCAAAGAGATCAGAGAAAAAAGAAAAGGACCTACATATATAAAAATATTTATGGCAGCTATTTTTGTTGTTGGCAAAGATTTAGAAATTGAGGGGATGCCCATCAACTGGGGAATGGCTGAATAAGTTGTGGTGAATGTGATTGTGATGGAATACAATTGTGCTATAAGAAATGATGAGCAGGACGCTTTCAGAAAAACCTGGGAAGACTTATATGAACTGATACAAAGCGAAGCAAGCAGAACAAGGAGAACAGTTATATCAATATTGTAATGATGATCAACTGTGAAATACTTATTTATTTTGCTCAATATAATGATCCAAGACAATTCTAAAGGACTCATGATGAAAAAATGCTATCTATCTCCATGGAGAGAACTGATGAACTCTGAGTGCAAATTGAAACATATTTTTTCACTTTATTTCTCTTTTTCTTCCTTCCTTCCTTTTTTTTCCAATATGGCTAATACGAAAATATGTTTTGCATGACTTTACATGTATAATTGATATATTGCTTGCCTTCTCAATCAGTGAGGGAAGGATGGGAAGAAGATAATTTGAAACTCAAAATTTTAAAAAATAAATCTTAAAAATAAATAAAGGTGAAGAGAACAAGAGAAAGAGATTACTTATGAGGTAGATGGCAGGGAAGATAAATCCATCATGACTTGATGGAGAATATGTCATTTAAGGTAAGCTGGAAGGAGGAAATAGATTTCAAAACACCACTCATCAGACATAGTCTTTGTTCTGAATTAAGAAAGGTCCTGGCAGGTACTGGAAAATAAATGAGAGTACCAAATTTGTATTTTAAAAGTTGAGTTAAAATATGTAGATTTTATGAAGTAGGAAGAGCCCCCAGCTGTGGAATTGGGCACCACAGATCTGAGTTCGACTCCCAGCTCTAACGCTAACTCTATGTTTCTGGACAAGTAACTTCTCTCTGGGCCTTGGGTTCCTCATTTGGAATATGAGGATAATGATACTTTAAGTATCACCTCAGGGGACTGGTGTGAAACAAGAACTTTGCAAACCTTACAAAAACATTACAGAAACATCAGCTGTTAATGGTAAGTAATTCTCGTGATTGTGCTTGGCCGCAGAGCAGAGTCTTGAAATCTCACAGTGCTCAGAGGTCGAGGGCCGCGGACGTGCAAGATTTGCTCAGAGCTGCTTGTTTTGCTAAAGTGCTTTTCTGTCTTTCTAAAAAATCTGTTACAATAGATGCCTCTTTGGGTATGAATTCAGAAATGCAGGCGATATAAAAACATATATAGGTATGTGGATATGTATGTATGTATATGTTCAGTCATTTTTCAATCACATCTGACTCTTGTGACCCCATTTGGGGTTTTCTTGACCCCATTTGTTGGAGTAGTTTTCCATTTCCTTCTCCAGCTCATTTGACAGAAGAAGAAACTGAGGCAAACAGGGTTAAGTGACTGACTGTATCTTAATGCTGCTTGAAGCTGCTGTGGAAGTGTAAGCCCAGTAACACCAGCACACAAGACTGAGAGCACAGGTTCTTTGGTCTGCTTTTCTAAAGGAAGGACAGCTTCAAAGGGGTCAATGATTATACTTTAATTTAAACAATGCAGACAGATAAGTAGAAAGAAGTAAGTATCCAAGAAAGAATCCAATAGATGGGGCTCCAACTGTCTAAACAAAGTAATAGATATATAGTCACCAGACCAGGGAGCACCAACACCTGGGTTCACAAAGCCGGGGCAAGGGAGGGGGGTGGGGGTCCTCAACAACGGCTACCTGGAGTCTTGTCTGATCAAATCACAAAGAAACATTTCTCCCGTGGTAAAATACCAACCTCCCAGTACATATAGTTTTCAACTAATAGGTTCAGAGTCAGAAGGCATCACAACCTACATGACTCACTGCCTAATTAGCTTAGTGTCAAAAGGTGTGAAAGCCTTCCTGCAAGCAAGCCTCTTAAGCAAGTTCCCCCCTAAGGAGGCTTTCCCCCAAGGAGGCTCCCCCTAAGCAAGCTCTTCCCTCAAGCTCCTCCCCCTGAAAATATATAGCTTTCACCTGATGGGCTCTAGATGACTCCAGATGTGTCACAGCTGTGAACTGGGTTGAAGTTTAAAGCAGCAAGACATCTGTAATTGAAATACCTGCATACCTTTAGACCTGGGAACACGGCCCATGTTCCAGGGGGAAAAGGAACACATGTGGTCACATAGGTCTATTCATGGACAGGGAAGAGCTTATATTCCATTAACACTACACTTACCCAGGGTCACACAGCTAGTGAGTGTTTGGGGCCAGGTCTGAATTCAGGAAGAGGAGTCTTTCTGACTATAGGCCCTGTACTCTATCCACTGCACCACCTAGCTATCATTAAAAAAAAGATACTAACAAAATACAGATACAGACTAGACCTCTGAAACAATAAAACTCAATAAATATTTATTAAGTGCCTACTATGTGCTGGGGATACATAAAAGGCAAAAGCTAATTCCTGCCCTCACAGAGCTTACACTCTGATGGACTGAATTAATTCCTTGGTATAGGAAACTCCTGGTTAAGGAAGCTCATTTAACCCATACACATCAGTGCCTTTTCCTACAACTTAAAGTCCTAGGGTAGTGGGTAGTCAAGTGACTTGCCCAGGGTCACAAAGTCAGTGTGTGTCAGAAGAAGGGACCTGAACTCAGGTGTTACAGACTTCAAGGCCATCTCTTTATCTGCTACGCCAGGCTGCCTCTTGTGCCAATAAAAATAAAAATAGGAAGAATGCCAGTTATCATTCTGCTAATGCTTCCTTCCTTACTGTGCCTCTTGGACAGTGGGAGTTTCCTCTCAATTCAAGTCAGCTGACGCAGAGAATCGTGATGGAAGATATTTGGCAAGGAAGCATGTCAGACCTAGGATCTATGGACCACAAAACAGTAACAGCTGGGGTGGCTCAGTATACCTTATGTTCTTAAAGAGCAGAGGCTGAACCCCATGGAGTACCAGAGCAGCCCCTGGCAGAGGAAAATACTGCAGTGGGGAATTGTCAGAAAAGCATGCAACTAGGTGGCAGAGTGGATAGAGCACTGTATCTGGGAGCCTGGAAGATCTGAGTTCAAATGTGACCCCTTTCTAGCTATGTGATCCTGGGCTAGTCACTTAACCTCTGTCTGACTCAGTTTCCTCATTTATAACATGGGGATAATAATAGCATCTTCCTCTTATGGTTGTTGTAAGGATAAAAAGACATAATATTTATAAAGTGCTTTATAAAAACTTAAGCACTATATAAATTCTAAACATTATTTTTATATAGAGTAGTCAGCATCCCAAACTCTGCTTTCTCCATCTCTCCACTTCTCCCCCTACACACACACACACACACACACACACACACACACACACACACACACACACACACACACACGGGGGGAGAGAGGGAGAGGGAAGGAGGGAGAGAGACACACAGAGCTAGAGAGAGAGGAGAGAGAGAGAGAGAGAGAGAGAGAGAGAGAGAGAGAGAGAGAGAGAGAGAGAGAATTCACATGCTCAGAGCTTGGTTAGCCAGCAGAAATTCCTAAATTTAGCCTTCTCCAGCACATGTTTGCTAGAACAAGCGGTGCTTAAATGGCTCCTTATTTTAGTTACAACACTCAAGACATTTTGTTGTGAATGACTGTAGTATTCTAAGTCTGGGGCCACATGCCCGGGGCCCCTGGATTCTCTGAATGCTAAAGATCTTCGCTTGCTCCAGGGCCACCATTTCTTAAGACAGTAGAGATGAAAGGAGCAGGGTATCAGAGAAAGAAACAAGTACCAGGATTTCATGAGTATATGGTACTCCCACCACCGCTGAAGATCAGTAAACTTGGGACACTGAGAGCATAAGTATATGTCAAAAGCAGGACTTGAACTCAAGTCTTTCTGACTCTGAATCTGCCCCTCTAGCTGATGCAGTGTTCAAATCTTGTCTCAGATATTATCTGTGTGACCCTGGGCAAGTCACTTAGCCTCTCTGTACCTTTCAGTTTTCTTCCTGTGTGAAATGGGGATAATAATAGTAAATTCCAATTAGAGGACTCTAATATTGACCTAAGCTGGCTTTTCTCTGTCTCTTCATGAGCCAAGACTTAGGCTCAGAGAAGATGAGTGACTTCTGTAAAGTCACCCAGCCAGCAAATGCCAAAGTTTCATCTGGAACCCTAAGGGGCCAACTGACATCATGGACAGCATTTTTTTCATAGGATCATAGATTTTAGAGCTAGAAGGAACTTGGGAAGTCATTAGGTCCAATACCCTCATTTGACATAGGAGGAAACTGAGGCAAAGAGAAGCTCACTGATTTCCCTAGAACCACACAGATAGTGTCTGTGACAAGATCTGAACTTAGTTCTCTCTAACTCCAAATCCAGTGCCCTATGTATTACGCCACATTACTTTGCCCCACTGACTCCTCATGAACTTGTGCTGATGTTACCTGTGCAAGATGCAGGGGGTGTGTGTGTGTGTGTGTGTGTAAGTTTATACTCTAGGGGAGATAGAGGAGGAACAGACTCAGGTCCTACTTTGGAAGAGCTCACAGTCTCCTGGGAGTTACGTGGTGCCGTGGATAGAAGTCTATGTCTGGAAGACCTAAGTTCAAATCTGAACTCAGACACTGTGTGATCCTGAGCAAGTCGCTTAACCCTGCTTGCCTCCGTTTCCTCATCTGTAAAATAAATTGGAGAAGGAAACGGCAAACCATTCTAGCATCTTTGCAAGAAAACCCCAAATGGGGGTCATGGATACAACTGAACAGCAACATAGTCTCATTCAAAAAGAAAGGAATATGGACCCCTCACCAGCATTGTAGCTAGTATTTCTACAGCAGTATAAGGTCTACAAAGTGCTTTACATATATCATCTCATTTGATCCCCACAACAATGCTAGGAGATAGACATTATTATTGTTCCCATTTCACACAGGAGGAAAACTGAGAGGTACGGAGAGGCTAAGTGACTTGCCCAGGGTCACACAGATAATATCTGAGACAAGATTTGAACACTGCATCAGCTAGAGGGGCAGATTCAGAGTCAGAAAGACTTGAGTTCAAGTCCTGTTTTTGACATATACTTATGCTCCCATGATCTTCAGCAGTGGTGGGAGTACCCTACACTAGTGAAATCCTAGTTTTATTACACCCCCTCTTCTGCCAGATTATCAGCCCATTCGATTTCCTTCCACCACCCTGCTCAAGACTGCTCAAAAGGTATCTGGATTTTTGGACTTAAAATATAGGACCTCTACACCTGAAAAAGACCTGATTAAGGGGTTGTGTAATGTAATGAAAAGAGCACTGAATATATAGACAAAGGACCGAAGTTCAGGCCCTAGTTCTGTGACTGTGGGCACATTATTTCACTTCATTTGTAAAAATGGGGAGAATACTTCTCCTACCTATTGCTAACCTCATTAAGAAAATCAGAGCAGGGGCAGCTAGGTGGCACTGGCCCTGGAGTCAGGAGGACCCGAGTTCAGATTTGACCTCAGACACTTTTACTAGCCGTGTGACCTTGGGCAAGTCACTTAACCCCAATTTCCCTGCATTCCCCCCCTTCCAAAAGCAAAAAAAGAAAAAGAAAATCAGAGTAACTGAGCTGTGGAGCCAGTAAGAAGCAGTGAGGGAAAATGAACTTGAAGGGTACAGAGAGGCAACTGGGTGATGTAGTAGACAGAGCACTGGGCCTGGAGCCAGGGAGAGCTGAGTTTAAATTCAGCTTAGAAACTTAGTGCTTGTGTGACCCTGGACAAGCCACTTCACTTCTGTCCACCTTAGTTTACTCAACTAGTAAAACTGGAAAAATGATAAATAGCACCTATCTCCCAGGGTTATTTTAAGGATCAAATTAGATAATATTTATAAATCACTTAATGCAATGCCTAGCACATAGTGGGTACATAATAAATGTTTCCTTCTTTCTCCTTTCTTCATTCCTTCTCTTGCCTCTTTCCCTCCCTCCCTTCCTCCCTCCCTTCCTCCCTTCTTTCCTCCCTTCCTTCCTTCCTCCCTTCCTTCCTTCCTTCCTTTTTTCCTCCCTTCCTCCCTCCCTCCCTTCTTTCCTCCCTTCCTTCCTTCCTCCCTTCCTTCCTTCCTTTTTTCCTTCCTCCCTTCCTCCCTCCCTTCCTCCCTCCCTTCTTTCTTCCCTTCCTCCCTCCCTTCCTCCCTTCTTTCCTCCCTTCCTTCCTTCCTCCCTCCTTTCCTCTCTTCTTTCCTCCCTTCCTTCCTCCCTTCCTTCCTTCCTCCCTTCCTTCCTTCCTTTTTTCCTTCCTCCCTTCCTTCCTCCCTCCCTTCCTCCCTTCTTTCCTCCCTTCCTCCCTCCCTTCCTCCCTTCTTTCCTCCCTTTCTTCCTTCCTCCCTTCCTTCTTCCCTCCCTTCCTCCCTTCTTTCCTCCCTTCCTTCCTCCCTCCCTTATTTCCTTCCTTCCTTCCCTTCCTCCCACTCTGGGGCTCCCAGCAGGCAGCAGATAGGAGCACATTCCCGGTGTCTGTTATGGAGAAGTTTGTTGTGTGGCTGCTACAGTGGCTAAGCCAAGTGTAGGGAGGAGGAGCAGAAAGGAGGAAGGAGACTATAAGAAGGAAGAAGAAGAAGAGAAAGAGGAGGAGAGTTTTTCTCTGGGTACCTGGGCCTACATGCCCTGTTGTCAGATTGTGCTGTGAGGTGCCCAGTGTCTTTGACCCAGGGAAAATGGAAGTGCTTAACAGAGCTCGCTCTTCATCCCTAGGTCACTAACAGATGCATCCTTAAAAACACCACCTTTCCCAATCCCTCTTAATTCTCATGTCTTCTCTCTATTGATTATTTCCTATTTTTTTCTGTCCACAGTTTATGAGTACAAAGTTGCTTGCATACTGTTTCTCCCATTATGGTGAGACCCTCAAGGGCAGGGGCTGTCTTCTGCCATTTTTTGCATTCCAGCTTATGGACTGACTGACCATGTGAGGTCTTTTCTATTCTCTGAAGGTATGCCTGTACCGAGAAAAGAGTCGATAGGGCCCCAATACTTACCTCCTAGGATCATTGGGAAGAAAGCACCTTGCCATACATAGGAAGAGGAGCTACTGTTATTATATATTAAAAAAAATACATTTGCCCATCAACCTGTCTTCATCAGTATTTATTAAAAATCTGTTGGGACATGCCCAGAACAACGTCAGGCATAGAGACAATCAGCCTAAGAGGGCTGATGCCTCTGGGTTCACCCCATGCCAGGTACTGAAGAGGATCCAGAAGAGAGAGACAGAACAGACGAATGATTCTCCACTTTCAGGAATATAGGTTGAAGAATACACTGGCTAAGAGCAGGAATGACAGGCAGAAGAAGGGAAGTCCCTGTACGGTGGAACCCAGCCAACCCATTCCCCCCAGGGCCCTCACAAATGACCTACTTCTTTTCTAAGCCTGAGTAGCTCTCACGTCTTCCTTTCCTGTACTCACAGGACAAGAAATCTGGCTATAGGGATCCCCTCAAGAACCACAGAAGCCAGAGTGTCACTTTCTTGATAGGGGGAGGGGGAGAATTTAAAGATCCAATGACTGCAAAGCTAATTCTCTAGAAACCTTTGCATGAGATGAGGCTGAAATAAGAGATGGGCTACCCAAGAGACCATATGCTAGATATTATCACTGGAGGTGTTTGAGATGAGACTGGAGGACCCCTTGGGGTGAACTCCTGGTTAGCTATAGACTGGATTAAGTTACCTCTGAAGAAACTAGGTGGAACAGTGGCTAGAATTCTGGACCTGGAGTCAGAAAGAGCCAAGTTCAAATCCATTCCCAGACATCTGCTAGCAGTGTGATCCTGGGTAATAATAGTAGTCAACATTTCTACAGTGCTTGCTATGTTCCAGGCATCATGTTAAGAGACGTTATGTGACTTGCCCAGGGTCACACAGCCTAATAAATGTCTGAGGCTGGATATAAACTCAACCAGATCTTCATGACTCCACTACTCCACTGCCTGCCTCAGTTCCTTCCTAAGTGGGAAAGGGGAAGGGAAGAAGCATTTCTACGGCACAATAACCCTGTGGCGTAGGTGTTATTAGAACACCTACCTGCTCAAGTTGTTGTCAGGCTATGAGATAATGTTTGTAAAGTACTGTGCAAACCTTAATGTGCTATATAAATGCTAGCTCTGTGGTTTCTTCCAATCTTGATATTCTGTGGTTTTAAGGCGAGAAGCAGCAATCCACAAAGACATTTGCAAAACACAAGCTGGCAACTTGGGAGAGACAAGGAAAGTCAACCCATCCCAAACACAGAGAAAGAGGCTGCACTTGTCATTACCTGATAAGCCATTAAAGAGGGGGTTACTGGAATATACAGCCTAGAGTCTTGAGGGCAGGGGCCATCAGCCCCTCTGTGGTTAAAAAGAGATGTCTAATTCTCCCAGCCCCCTTCCAAGGGAGAAGAGGGGAAGGATAGACAACAGGGCTGGATGTGGGGCATCCATGGGCTTTAATTTCAAAGAGCAGACTTAAATAAAATAAATCAGTTTATGTAACAACAGTCAAAATGCATCTGTCCTTCCTTCCGTGGGTAAGCCTGTGAGCTAGTCTGGGGATTAGCTAGTGACTTTGGTTACCATGGCAACCATGTGAGGAGGAAACTTGTCCCTGGGAGTGCCTGCCTTCTACAGCTCTGAAAAAAAGGTAGCGGGAACCCCAGAGATTCATTAGCAACAAGTTCCCATAGTAACTGCCCAAAGCTCATTAATAATTTTCTCCCCCCATCTCCCATTCCAAGTGTGGGTGGTGAAATTCTCCAGAGGAATGATAAAAAGGATGGATACTGGAACAGAAGAGGGAGGGGAAAAAAAAGGACCAGCTACACCTGCCTTGTGGTCCTCTTACTGATGCTAGACTCCTGAGTGGGAGAGTCACTCAGCAATGAGAGCCCTGGTGACTGGGTTCCCATCTGCCCCCTCCTCTATGAACCTATCCATGAGGGAGAGCGAGAGCTCCTTGTATTGGGACTTGTCTCAAGTATTTAGGCACCAGAGCCCACTCAAAGATATGCCAACCCAAGAAAGGGTTTCTCAGCAATGCAAACACACGGTAGGGGTGTGAGCTGGAGACAGGGTGTTTATGTAGTAGGATGGGGGCTGGGTTCCAGGCCTTGTTCTGCTGCTATCTCCCTAGATGTATCTCTTCTCTCCTGGGCACCTGGGCTTTCTCTTCTGTAAATGAGAGGGTGGTCCTAGATGGCCTGAGGTCCCTTCTAGCCCTGATGATTTCTAAAGCTTCTATACTCAGTGCCTTAAGGCTCTGTGGTTTCTTCAGCACAGGAAACTCTTGTTCCTATAGACTTAACCCTTTCTAAGGCAATTAGGTGGCACAGTGGATAGAATGTCAGACCTGGAGTCAGGAAGACACATCTTTCTGAGTTCAAATATGACCTCAGACACTTCCTAGCTGTGTGACCCTGGGAAAGTCACTTAACTATGCTTGACTCAGTTTCCTCACCTATAAAATGAGCTGGAGAAGCAAATGGCAACTGACTCTAGTAACTTTGCCAAGAAAACCACAGAAGGGGTCACAAAGAGTCAGACATGACTGAAAAACAAATGAACAAGATTTCGTAGACAAGGCCCAATGAGCTGCCTAAGGCACACGGAAGGCTTTGATCAGGATCAAAGTATCTAGTAAGTGGGATTTGAACCAGGGTCTTTCTGACCCCAAGCCCAGAACACTACCCATAGTGCCATTTGCCTCCATGAATTTCCTAAATTTCTGCGGGAAAAAAACCCAAAATTTTGGTCGTAGTTCCAAAAGCTTCCTCAAAAGACAATAAAAGAAACAGAAGCCAAGGTTTAAGTTCATGAAACTTCACAAGGCCACAGCCTTGGGTTTGGAATCAGGGCACCTGGGTCCAAACTCCGAGTCTGCCACTTATTGGTGTGGTATCTTGGACAAGTCATTTAACTTTCCCTAAGCCTCATTTGTCTCATCTGTAAGATGGGGATAATGATCTGCCCCACCTACTTCCTGCAATTTTTTAAAGACTCATATGACATATTGGATGTGAAAGTTATTTATGAGTGTAAACTACAATGATGATGAGAGTTGTTTATGATTATTGCTGTGATTTTTCAAATAACAATAAGAAGACACCTATACAAGTTTTGGCAAATGGTAAATAATCAATACCTATGGAATGACTACTCTATCTTCTTTCCCTGGGAGGGGAGAGATCTAAAATTCTTCTCTGCCCTGAAAAAAAGCATCAAAAATTAGCCATACCGTGTGAAGACCCTTGGGTGGCAGGGGAGTTCACTCCAAGCAGCAGTTCAGATGATAGCAGAAGGACCAGGTTGACAAGTTAAATGCCATGAGCCCATCCCAGGAAGAGAGGTGCTGACTTCTTGCTTACTCCCTCTCCTCATGGCTCTGCTACAGGTGTCTGACTAGTGACTGCCTTGCATCTGAGTCCTGGTCACTGGGCACAGAACAAGCAGACTTCCCCACCTAGAGTCTCCAGTGAGTTCCTCCAGGGAACAGAAGGTTGCATGTTCTTGCTTTGTCCATATTCATAAACATCTCCTGGTGGCCTTGATGGTTGTCTGGGAGCAACTTGCTTTGGCTTTGGGATGGCTTTCTTTCTCCACTATGTTACTGACTTTTTGACATGTCATTTCTGTAACAACTTTAAAGCTGACACTATATATTTCATCCATCTATTCATGAATATTCATGTAAAACTATTTACTGGATGCTTTACTGTGTGCATACACTGTTCTGTGTTTGGCACTGGAGATACAGAGATAAAATCAACCTAATTCCTGTCTTCAAAAAGCTTACAGATGAGTCTAATTGAGGGTATCAACAGATTTTTAGTTTTAGTCATTTTTCGTTTGTCTCTGACTCTTTGTGAACCTTTTTGAGGTTTTCTTGGCAAAGATACTGGAATGATTTGCCGTTTCCTTCTTTAGCTCACTTTACAGATGAGGAAACTGAGGCAAACAGGGTTAAGTGACTTGCACAGGGTCACACAGTAAGTGCCTGAGGCCACATTTGAATTCAGGTCTTCCTGTCTCCAGGCTACACACTGTACTCACTATACCATTTACCTGTCCCGTTAACAATAAACCTACACAAGTTTCTGCAAACAGTAAGGCACTAGGCTTGGAATCAGGAAGACTCATCTTCATGAGTTCAAATCTGGCCTCAAATACTTTCAGCCTGTGTGAACCTGGGCTTAACCCTGACTTAATCCTGTTCACCTCAGCTCCTCATCTGTAAAAATGAGCTGGAGAGGGAAACGGCAAACCACCCCAGTGTCTTTGCCAAGAAAACCCCACATGGGGTCACAAAGAGCTGGACACGACTGAACAACAACACGTAGCAAACACTGAATCAGCACCCACAGACTCTATCTTCTCTCCCCAAGAGGAGAGATCTGAAATTCTCTGTCCCTAAAGAAAAGTGTCCACAATTCTCCACGCTGTCTGAAAGCCTACGGTGATGAGGCAGTTACTCCAGGGAAGCAAACAAATCCACAAGGAAATAAGAACAGACGACCTTTGTCAAGGACTCCCAAGTTCACTGGAATGATCACAACAATGCACAAATATTATTATTCCCATTCTTGAGATGAGGAAACCGAGTCCCAGAAAAGTTAAATAATTCACCTGTGATCAAGCAGCTAGTTGGAGTCAGCAGAAGGATTCCAACTCAGTTCACTCCTAATTTTTAAGTCCAGAGCTCTTTACACCAAAATAGCAGATCTATAGAACTATGATGCTGAGCAAGAACAGGACCCGTGCACAAGGGAAGCAGAAAGTGCCAACAAAGGTCTACAGAAGAAAAAATCATTTCCAAGTGAGGGGTGGGGGTGGGGGGATGAGGAGTGATGGTTCAGCCAGAGTTGGGGGGAAAGGGAAACATTTCAGTCAATCAACTCAGCTGTTTTGGCTTGGAGTCGCTTGCCTCTCCTCATGTGCCACACAGTAGGCTCTTAATAAGGCCCATTGAAGGCATGGATCTGATTTGCATTTCCCATTGTTCACTAATACCATGGATAATTTAGCCCCAAATTGAGTAATGGGGAAAAGGTGTGTATAGGAAGGGGAAAAAGGAACAAAGAGAGACAAAGATGGCCTAGGAGAAAAAATACTAGACTGAAGGGGCAAAAGACCTGGGATTGAGTCGCTAACTACATTTGTGAATGTAGGGAGGTCATGAACCTCAGTTTCCTCAGCTATAAGATGGGAAGGATAAGTCCTGCTCCTATTTCTTGAGACAGAATATGGAATAGTAGAAAAAGTAATAGATTTGGAAATCAGGAAGACCTGATCTTAAATATTGCCTCAGGTTCTTGCTATTAGCGCTAGGCCATCCCCTAGACTAGTCATTGACTCTCCCTGAGCCTTGCTTTCCTCATCTATAAATTGAGATGATTGGACTTGGTGTCCTTTAATGCCCCTTCTAGCTCTAAATTTATAATCCTATGATTCCAACAGAGTTGTGGTAAGGAAAGTATTTGTAAAGTAGAATTTTCTTGTTGTTCACTCATGTCTATGATCCCATTTTGGGGTTTTCTTGGCAAAGATACAGGAGTGGTTTGCCATTTCCTTCTCCAGGTAAGAAAACCGAGGTAAACAGAGCTAAGTGACTTGCCTGGGTCACAGAGCTAGTAAAGCATCTGAGGCTAGATCTGAATTCATGAAGACGAAGTCTTCCAGATTCCAACTTGAGTGCTCTATTCACTATGCCAGGTAGGTAAAGCAGAAAGTACCCTCCACATATGATTTATATCCTTGGTAAGAAAAGAGAAGTAGACTCAGATGAGAGATTAGCTTTGCTGAAGACACCTTTGTCCAAAGACTGCCATTACCCCAAACATGACAATGTACAACCCAGCAATGAAGTGTGCGCTCACGTTCTCTCTCTCTCTCTCTCTCTCTCTCTCTCTCTCTCTCTCTCTCTCTCCCTCTCATCTATCTATCTATCTATCATCATCATCATCATCATCATCTATCATCTATCTATCATCTCTCTATCTCTCTATCATCATCTATCTATCTATCTATCTATCTATCTGTCATCTATCATTTATCTATCAATATCAGTCCTCTATACTGTACACCTGTTGACACAGAAAATGAGAAGGAATAGAGAAATGGAAGCAAGCCTTTTACATGTGGGATGCCTGTCCTCTCCTTCTCCCCTTCCTTCAATCAAGTCCAACCAAACCAAAGTAAATCCTCTGATGTGACCTTCTTTTCAGAAAGAGGTGGAGCTCTCCCCATTGGCTCTGACATTTGTTTCCAGTGACATGTCTCACTCTATTGCTCTACTGAAGAATGTTTGAATGAACTCCCCCCCCCCCCCATAAATAGCATGAAATCCCTGCAGCTAAACTGTTGGAAGGACTTGGTTTGAATTAGTAAGGAACATGTCTCTGTAAGCGTCAGACAGCAAAATAGAGGATGAGGAACGGCTAGCATCAAAGGAAGCTGGCAATTCATAATTAAAACAACCAAACAGCCCTGTTATCCGATCCAATGACTGTGTGCAAAGCTATTCATGCTACACTCAAGGAATAATACTCAGGAAGGACTGATGGGGAGGCAGACTTAGCAAATTACCCAATTACAAACAGCACAGCCTATCTATTCACATGAACACTAAGTAGGGTTTCTCTTTTATACCCAAACAGGAGGGAACCAGTTTCCAGCCTGTAAACTTGGGGAAGAAAAAGAAAGGCCTGCTGGGAACGGCTCTGAGAAGGGAGAGGCAAGGGAAATGTGGCCATTATTCACCCAAATGCCTGTCATCTCGGCTCCCTAGGGTGAGATAGTAATAGCAATCAGAAAGAGAGAGATGTTTGAGTCGGGATCACACCAAGCACATGCTGGGCAGAAGCCCTTGCCTGGGGCAAGTTGAAGCCCACTGGGTTGTCCTATT
The DNA here is from genome assembly GCA_028627135.1 of Pseudochirops cupreus. Classification (NCBI taxonomy): domain Eukaryota; kingdom Metazoa; phylum Chordata; class Mammalia; order Diprotodontia; family Pseudocheiridae; genus Pseudochirops; species Pseudochirops cupreus. Next base: position 316,909,734 of record CM053583.1, on the reverse strand, counting down.
GTCTGTTCCTTCCTCTGACTTGAACCTGGGAAACCTCAGGAGAGCCCTGAGTCAGTAAAGCCTTTCCTGTGCAGACCAAGGCTCTTCGAGGGATATCAGGAGGGCATGATATGGGAGGCTGATCCATGGTACTTGTGTAAGAGTGGAGTGGGGAGGCATAAAAGGGCAGGGAGGCACGGTGGAGTTCCCTTAGCTGAAGGGCACATAAAGGAGGAAGGTAGATATTCCAGGCACAGTGGACCATATCTCCTTTGGTAGCTCTCCATGGAACTAAGTGCACAGAGCTCTCCATGGGTCACTCCAGACCTTTTTCTCCTTTAGGTCAAATCATCTTAGTCCCAGACTCCTGAGTTCAGCCACATTAGAGCTGAGCTGGCCCTCACTCTGATTCCCATTCTGAGTCTATGCACCTTGACTTGAGGCAGAGAGGCTTCTCTGCTCTACATCTCTGTGTCTGGATCCCAAGCAATCTTCTTAAGCCTAGAGAAACTTTGCTAAACCAGGGGACTAAAACACTGTCTTACCGTATGTTATATCAAGTCACAATGGCATCCTAGACTATCAATGCTTAGAACATAGAATATGAGATCTAGAAAGGAATTTAGAGACCATCTAATCTACCTCTTTCATCTTTTTTTTTGGTGAACAGTATTTTATTTTTTCCAATTACATGTAAAGATAGCTTTCAACATTCATTTTTTATAAGATTTTGTGTTTCAAATTTTTTTCCTCCCTCCCTCCCAGTCCTCTCCCCCAAGATGGCACGAAATCTGACATATATGTATGTATATTATGTATGTTATACATGTGCAATCATGATGAACATTTCCACATTAGTCATGTTGTGAAAGAAGAAACATAACAAAAGGGAAAAACCACAAAAAACAAAAAAATAGTGAAAATAGTATGCTTTGATCTGCATTCAGACTCCATAGTTCTTTCTCTGGATATGGATAGTATTGGATAGTATCCATCATGAGTCTTTTGGAATTATGAGAAGAACTAATTCAATCATAGTTGATCATTGCGCAATGTTGCTGTCACTGTGTACAATGTTCTCCTGGTTCTGCTCACTTCACTCAGCATCAGTTCACATAACTCTTCCCAGATTTTCCTGAAGTTCGCCTGCTCATCATTTCTTATGGCACAATAGTATTCCATTACATTTATATAGCACAACTTATTCAGCCATTTCCCAATTGATGGGCGTCCTCTCAATTTCTAATTCTTTGCCACCACAAAAAAGCTGCTACAGACATTTTTGTACATACGAGTCTTTTCCCTTTTGTTTTATGATTTCTTTGGGATACAGACCTAGTAGTGGTATTGCTGGATCAAAGGTATGCACAATCTGATTGCCTTTTGGGCATAGTTCCAGAATGGTTTGATTATTTCACAACTCTACCAACAACACATTAGTGTCCCAATTTTCCCACATCTCCAACATTTATCATTTTCCTTTTCTGTCATATTAGCCAATCTGACAGGCATAAGATGGTACCTCAGAGTTGTTTTAATTTGCATTTCTCTAATCAATAGTGATTTACAGCATTTTTTCATATGACTATAGATAGCTTTAATTTCTTCATCTGAAAACCGCCTGTTCATATCCTTTGACCATATATTAATTGGGGAATGATTTGTATTATTCTAAATTTGACTCAGTTCTCTATAAATTCTCTCATCTTAAAGAAGGAGAAACCAAGGTACTGAGCAGGGAAGCAATACGCCTGAGGTTATTGGAGTCAGAGGCAAAGTTAGGACTGTAATCTCCATCTTGATTCCTGGCTGGAAGCTCTTTCCACTAAACCACAGTGTCTAAAACTCTCAATCTGATTTTCCAAGTATTCCTTAATCTGGCCCTTTACTACTTAACCTTATCTTCCATAAATCACCAATATTCATCCTTCATTTCACACAACTTAATGTCTTCCAAGTCTAAATCAAATGGACTTGCACTCCACATAGTCTTGTTCTAATGCCTTTGCTCATACTATTCCCCCTGCCCAAAATGCCTTCCTTTTTCCTCCATCTCTTCAAATCCACACCCAGGTCAGACCTCGGTCTACCCTCTTTCAGGAGAGTCAGTTCAATCATAGAATTCCAGGGTCAGCTATGTCAGGGCTGGCTAGTCCCTGACTCTCTCCTTCCTCTGCCACCCTCAGGGCTGACTGTAGTGGGAGGGAGAAGGAGGAATGGGGGTTCAATAGAGATAGAATGACTCAGATTATTTCCCTGCTTCTGTCCCAGGTAGTCACCATGCCCAGCTAACAGGACTCATCATGATTTCCTAAGCCATTTCAAATTTCTCTTTTAAAAGTGACCCAGATGTCCATGGTAACAAAGGAACGGGCATATTATGGAAGAATGTGACAAATGAGCACTGGGCAGTCAGGCTTTTAAAAATAAAATGTGTAGTTTAGGGCATTTTTGACCATTCGCTGATATTCCCCAGTTCTAATATCTAGGCCATGTGGATTACAATCCACAGAGCACTCAGCCCAACACACACAATTACAATTTCCAGAATAAATGAGCAATTGCCAGCTATGGTATTAGATTAATAGGAGGGCTTCATGGGACATGCTAAACAACATTAGAGACTCTGGAGAACGTGATTTCTACTTTGAAATATTCAGGAAAACAAATTCTTTATCTCCAAATGGTCCAGGGGACTTGGGACCTGCCTGGTAGGGTGAACAAGTGAATGAGCCGAGGTAGAGGGGTCTGCCTCCTCTCCTTGAAGTTAATTGGTACCCGGAGCAGGTTGGTAAATGTTTAACGATCAGCTCTTCGGTGTGGATGGGTGGAGGAAATGTACACATGACACACTTTTAAGTTTAATCTGCATTATTACATTACTAATATTTTCTCCATCACTTTCTTAAATCTAGACAATTAACAGAACAATGTATCAAGTCCTGGTCTGTAGCATTTGCCAATTTCCAAGGTACAAATATGTTCACGCTGAAAATGGAACAATCAGCTCTCACGATCCAGTATGTGCTGCCTCCAGTCCATTCCTGGATAGTACGTAGTCTATGGTCTGTCACACCCTGCCAGAAGGATCATGGAATGCATCTTTTCCCACATCTTGCAACAAACAAGAATTCATGCTAAACTTTGCAGGATGTGGTGCTCAAAGAGATGAGTTCTAGAGTGTCAGGATTGGAAGGAATCTCAGAGATTATCTAGTTCAGCTCCTCCCTCAGATAGAATTTCCCTCTATAACCTCCCCAGAAGAGGGTTATCACTTCCAGCTGACTTTTTGAGGGCAGCCTTGAGAGGGCAATACATTATGTTGCTGGATAGGTTTTACTGTTAAGCAATGACTAGTTACCTCTGTTTAACTTCTACTATTGCTCCTAGTTCTGCCTTATGTAATTAATCATTGGGTATCATAAGATGGCAATTTTTTAAAACATGTCTTCCTTGGCTTCTAAGGTAATTTGATAAATGATTTCAAAATTTTCAAAACTGTCTTGTCTTGAGTTTTATTCTTCATTTTTTATTAGAATACTAGCAAAAGTTTTTAGGGAGAGAAATATAGATTAAAATGAAGGAGTGGGGAAGAGAAAAGAAATGAAGGGAAGAAAGGAGAGGACCAGTATTTACTAATGTTAATATTAACTGACTAATCTTGGCATTAACTCAAGTGAGTTGCTAAGAACAAAAATAAAATGGTAACGGTGGTATTGGAAGATATCCATTCCTTATTCCATGCATGAGGCTAATATTAATATTTCAATACTGCCTTCCTACCCACTAGATGGGTTCGAGTTATCCTGAGTCATCTTGTGTGCTATGAGTAGAAGCTACAAAACATAGCAAGGCTACCCTCCTGTCATCAGATGAGAGAAAGGCATTGATTCAGTCCTGGTTCAAAGTTGGGGATGATCTTCTTTTCTGCCACATTCTAGTTCTCAGATACGTGAAATCTCAAGCCTTTCCCTGACGTAAGAAGTCCAAAAAGCTTTGGTGTGTATATCCCTTCTAAATTTCTGGATCTTAAGGAGTGATGGGATTGCGCAACAAAAGAGGTCTGAACCACCAGTCACTAGGTGACCCTAAGCAAGTTACTTCTTTTGTTTCTGAGCCTCAGATGCCTTATCTGTACAAGGGAGGGAGAATATGGACTAGATGATATCAGAGGTCCTTTGAGCTTTAAATTTATATAATTCAATAACTGTGTTAGTGGAGTGAATGAAAGAAAGTCGGACTCCAAATGAGGGGATTAGGGACTCAACCAAACACATAACAGCTCTTTATCAGGCTTTGGAAGTCCTCCCGGGGAAGACCAGACATTGACCAAGATTTATTAGATTTGGGATTCAATAAAGAACGCAGTCATCCATCAATATCATCTGTTTTCTCTAATTTCCCTCCTTAGGAAGGTGAAGGAGGGAATCAGGGAGTGGCCCTGAGCCAAACTGAACTCCAGACCCCCACTCTTGGCAGCACCAACAGGAGACTCATTTCAACTCGGGGAAAGCCTCATCTCTCCTGATCTATGTCTCTTGCTCTCTATCTTTCTCTCCGCCTTTCCTGGCTGTTATGTGTATCTCCTACCTCCTATCTATGCCTCAAGACAGGAATATACCCCTTGGAGCCATCCTATGACTCATGTCTCCTTTGGAACAGAAAGTAGACCATGCTGTGTGCAGAACCTAGAGCAAGCCCCGTGCTGAGTCCAGCCCCCTCTGCCTGGTAAACAGACAAACACTGTTTTCAAGGAGTATCTCAGTAACATTCTATGCTGGGGGGAGGTAAGGGAGAAAACCCCACTGGTCAAAAGACTCCATGTTTTGAGAAGAGGCTAGAAAAATTTTTGGAGAATAGAAAGAATCTGAAAATATCCCCAAGAATGGATTTGGATTTATAGACCTAGATTCAAATTCTGACCTGTGTGACCTTTAATAAGTTACTTCCTTTATATTAAAATCACCTCTAAGGTTCTTTCCAGCTCTCCATCCTAAGAATCAACAGAATCTTATTTTCCAGTTTTTCTGCATCTGTGAGCATCATCTCCTAACCAGATTGTGAGCTCCTTTATCCAGGTCAGAGATAATGTACTCTCCTTTCTTTTCTTTCTGGAAAGTACTTTCTCACCTTAAACCACTATGCAAATGTGAGCTATTATTATCATTATCCAAGTACACATTTATTTTCATGGGCACATGGGCATTGAAGATTTCTTGGATTTAGACGTCACATCAAGAAATCTTCCTAACAATTCCTATCCAAAAGTGGAAACTCAAGATCATTGAATCATAAATGTAGCCCTGGAAGGAATCTCAGAGGCCAAATAGTCGAAACCCTTCATTTTACAGATAAGGAAAGTGAGATCCATGGAGGCTAAGTGACTTGTCCAAGGTCATGCAAGTAGTAAGTATCCAAGGCGTGAGGCGAACTCAGTTCTTGTGACTTCAAGGCTGGATTTCTCATTGTAGGTCTTCATATAGAGACGTTAAGACCACCTGTCAGGTATATAAATATTAGGGATTCCTTAAGCATATGGGCTGAAGTAGATGGCTGCTGACGTTCCTCTTAATTCTCAAATTCTGTGATTCTGAGTGAGGAACACTGGGGACCTTCCAATGGTTGGCCTTATTGTTACTGTTATTTCTGTTCCTCCTTTGTTCTTGAAGAAGACCAATGACATCAGGAGGGTGAAGTCTTGACTTTCGTGTGAATTTTATTTAATAGAGGCAGGGCTATGCAAAGTCACAAGCCTCACTCTCTCCTCCAGAGGCATCGAAGGCCAGCTGCAAGACATAAGTCAAGAATGGCGATGGCCCATAATTGACCTTAATATGGTGGTGAACAATCATCATCTCCCCCTTCTGATCAGTGAAGTGGAAAGACCACCCCCCTGGCAGAAACTTGGGCTTGAGCCCTGGCTGTCTTCTCTGAGCTTCATTTTCCTCATCTGCAAGATAGGAATGGTAATGCCTCTACTGTCTACCTCAAAGAGCTGCTGCAAGGACTCTGAGGGCCCCTTTAGCTCTGAATCGAAAATATTATGATTGGGGTGGCTAGGTGGCGCAGTAAATAGAGCACTGGGCCTGGAGTCAGAAGGAACTGAGTTCAAAAGTGACCTCAGACACTTGCCACACTTACTAGCCATGTGACCGTGGGCAAGTCACTTAACCCTAATTGCCCTGCCTTCCCCCCTCCAAAAAAAAAAAAAAGAAGTGAGAGGAGAAGGCCTGAGGTAAAGCAAATATGGCTAAGTAGTAAGATGGACAGTGAACAAGTTCCCTCCAAACCTCCTTTCACACATATCTAGAAAATACATTAGACCAAATCCTAAAAGAGAAATTCAAGAAAAAATAGAAAATATTATGATCCTAAGAACAAATGAAGCGCTAGATATGGGATGCTTTATTCTCTATAAAATGCTACATAGTTTCAGGTGACCATTATTACATTACTCATCTCTTAACCTCAACTACCCAGATTATAGGATTTGGAGGTAAGAGGGAACTTCAGGATCAACTAGTGAGTCCAAACTCCTCATTTCACAAAGAGACATAGGCATAGAGAGGTCAAGTGTTTTGTCCAAGGTCATGTAAGTAGTGAACTCTACTATGACTGACCCACTAGCCATAGAGCTGGTATCTGATCTCTCTATCAACATCCAGTGCTCCCAGCATCACCTCCAGCTACCTATGAGGCACCATGTACAGTAATGTGCCCATAGCCTGAGTGGAGAACAAAGACATGTGTTTGCATAATGGGAGTCTCTGTGACTAATGGGAGAATCAGTACAAGTTGGCTTGGACTCCAGTGGCTGCAAAGGCCCATTTGATCCTGGCATCAATGGTGTGAGCCTGATACAAATGAAAAGCTTGCCCAGGGAGGCTACCACCTAAACCTGCCATGGCCTGCCACCCTATTACTCATTTCGAGGAACTCCTAGTGCAGTTATGGGCCCATCGGGAGGAAAAAATGGCACAGAGGAGTGGATGTTTCCCTAACTTTGTAGCTAAGGGCAAAAAGGATAAGCTGCCTCAGATGAAAGCTACAATAGGCTAGGAGATTCAGGCCCCAACCTCTCCTCCAAGCCCTTTCTGATTTCCAACTGTTCCAGACATAGTCACAGATGGCCAGATTTCTCTTTGCTTTTTGGTCCTGAAATAAATCCCCAATTCACCCTGTTCTCTCCACTGTCTGGCTCCAGTGCACAAGGCTCCAGGATCCCAACTAGGCAGATGTAGAGTTCAGTCCACTGCTAATTAATTCTTCTAGGTTTGCTCAGGTGACTGTGAAAATTAAGAGACACCAAGGATAGGAGGTCTTAGAATGAAAGAGGTGAGGAGAGACAGAGAAAAAAAAAAGCCCTATTTTCTTAGGGAAGAAGATATGGTCAGTCTCTGCCAACTCACCCTGGAATGAGAAGAGCCAAGAAGTCCAACCCTGGGCTGGGATAGGATGGGAGGTGGTAGATGTAGGAAGTATGCCAGAACAGACCTAGGCCCCAAGAAGATCATGAGGGAGGAGGAGAACTAGGCCTGCCCCTGGGAAGCTTTCCATCTGGGGAGATACAACAGGACTGGACGTGGGACCTACTTTAAGATGCTCACAGTTTGAGGGAGTCAGGAGAAGAATAAACCTTGGCCCTGCCCTTGGGAACCTCTCAGTCTAGGGAAGACAGAACTCATACCCATAATAAGAACTATTTGGAGCAGCATAAACAAGTACAAATTGATAATGAGAGGTCGTTATATATAAATGTTGTTCAAGCCTTATTTCCCACTGCTCTCTCTCTCATTAACTCTTCCCTCTAAGCAAATGGAAGCATTTATAATTATCCAAACCAGGTAGGACTTTGCCCTTTGCTGAAAATGTCTTCTCCCTTCTCCTGCACCCCAGTTCTGTACCATTTTAAAAATGCCATCTTTCAAGGGCTAGCTCAGGGGTCTCCTCTTCTAAGCTGCCTTCTCTGGTCCTCCAGCCTGGAAGGAACTTCTCTGGAACCCCACAGCCTCCATTGCTCTCAAATGAACTTTGACATTTCAGCTCTATGTGTCTACAACTTATGTCTGCTTATTGAACTGAGAGTCTCCTGAAGTCAGGGACCAGGTCTTCATCATTGCAGCCCTCAAAGCGCCAAGCCCAATAATAAAAATGTTTCTATAGCATTGTAATACTGGCAAAGTACCTCCTCTACAATCACGGTATGAGACAGGTGATATCTTTATTTCCATTTTTAGGAGAGGAACCGAAATGATAAGAAAGTCTTCTGACTCCAAGTCTAGTTGCATTTTTGCACAGTAAATATGCATCTGTGCGTCCAATCATGAATAACTTTAGTTGCCAGTATTATCCATGAATTGATCTAAATTCTACTTGAAACCATACGAGCATTAGAGCAGAGACCACCAGTGGGGGGAAAATAACTCCATGGAAGCACAGAAATCCAAAGCACATATTTTGAGAACCTCCACCCTCAATGCTACCACTCCCTTTACCTACTCCTCTTGCCAATGAATCTCCATCCAAAGCTCCGAAGACATCTCCCTTCTCCCTCCCCTCCCTCCTCCTGCCTCTCTTCCCTCCTATGATGGTATTAACTGCAGCATGGTAGGAAGAAATGGGGAATTTGGTAGCTCCAAGGATGCTTTCACCAAGAAAAGCCCAAGTCTGTAGAAGGAGCCATGCCAAGCCACCAAGAGGGACAGGTTAGTGATGTCTGCCTGGACTCTGTCTCACCCCTGAGAGAGATCTGCCTATCTCAAGTATCTGAGCCCCAGCAGGGACCCATTCGACTCTATCCTTCTGATAGATCCTGGAAGAAATCAGGGTTGATGGAGCTTCTTGTGCAGCTGCCTTTTTGAATGAGGATTTTAAAAAGCCACGCTCCTTTTTGCTCTGCCTGGAGATCATGGGGCCCAGGCTGGAGCTGGTTTGTACTAAGAGTCTTGAACTTTAACTCAAGGTATTGGACTCTTTAACTGCCCCTTCCCATTAGCCACTCTCTCCTAATAAAACAGCATCTGCGAAACAAACGGGGTTAATTAGGCAAGTACTTTATAATACGCAAAGTACTTTAAAGGTCTGATCTCCTTTAATTACCACCCCATTTTACAGGATTGTCTCATTTCACAGGGTTAGCAAATAACAGACCTGGGACTAGAAGGCACAAACCCAAGTTCTCTGACTTAAGAAAGGCAGCTGATCTTTCTTCTGTACTAGGCTGCCCAATAACAACAACAGTAATAATACTGATAACTCAGGTCACTGTGGTATTTTCTAGTTTACCTAGTGCTTTCCTCACAACAACATTGTGCGGTCAATATTGAAAGTATGATTGCCATCAAGCAGAGATGAAGGAACAGAAGCTCGGGGCATGTGAAGGAAAACTTGTGGGTGACCCCAAGAATGGCCAATGGTAGGGCCAAGATTTAAATACACGTTCTCTGTGGGGAGGGTTCTTTTGACTGAGCCACCCTGCTGTTGTCTCCCCATAAGGAACCTTATGTATTTTTTTTGCACATATATCTTAACAGAAACATTGGGGCATCTTTTAGAGGCGTGGAGTGTGTTGGTTATACTTAATCAGACTTGTCTTAAGATCTAGAAAAAATGCTCATTTAGAGTCAGAGGACCAAGGGTTAGCTTGGATTCCATTCCTGCTACTTACTATGGATGTGACCTTGGAACAGTCACTTATCATCTGTGGGCCTTAGTCATTTCATCTGCAAAATGGGGGGTGGTGATAAAATAATCTCTAAGGTCTAGATCTATAACCCCACCATCTCCTCTTGTTCAAGTTGTAATTAATGACCTGTTCCCTCTTCAAATAGGAGAAAAATTGATCTACTCCCCTACGCTACGTATCCTGCTCATGTCTTGACACGCCAGTAAAATATTATTTGAAGTAAGACAGGCTTTCCAAAGCCAAAACTCTTTTGGTTGTCATCTGGTTGTTCGAGTCATACCATCTTCTTGACTCCATTTGGGGTTTTCTTGGCATTTGCCATTTTCTTCTCCAGTTCATTTTACAGATGAGGAAACTGAGGCAAACAGGGTTAAGTGACTTTCCCAGGGTCACACAGCTAGTAAGTGACTAAAGCCAGATTTGAACTCAGGAAGATGATTCTTCCTGACTCCAGGCCCAGCGCTCTATCCACTATGCCAAGTAGCTGCCCAAGTGAACTCTTTAAGGGTCTCCTAAACCATGTTTTGTTTTATTTTCCGTTATGAAAGCCCAATTTGACACACATAATTCTCTTAGGGGACCTATTCTAATATAGAAGAGACAATTGTTTTAAATCTGGGCTCAGATACTTACTGGTTATGTGACCTTGGGCAAGTCACTTAACCTCAACTGCCCCTGGAGAGAGAAGGATGGAAGGAGAGAGAGAGAGAGAAGTGATAGAAGAGTAATAAAGGAAGTTGCTGCATTATGCCTCAGTCTCTCCATATCTAAAAAGGGAACAGTAATCACAACATTATAATACATCAAAACTGGGAGGGACTAAAGTTGTCATCTGACATAGCTTTTACTTCCCCACCCAGGCTTTGACAAAGGAGAAAACTGAGGATCACAGAAGGTGGGTGTCAGGTCGTGGAAAGAGAACCAGATTTGGAGTCAGAAGGTCTAGGTTCAATTCCACTTCTGTAACTTATTCCCCATGTACCCTTGGGAATATCACTTAACCTCTCTGAGTCTTAATCTGCTTATCTGTAAAGTGTGTGGGGGGGTTATGCTAGGTGATTTCTAAAGTTCTCTCTAGTTCTAGATTCTGTAAGTGACATGTCCCAAGTCACACAGAGTGTCATCAGCAGAACTGAGAACTAAAATTGCAAGTGATACATAAAATGCTTCCTCTCTTTCCTATATATTTATTATTGTTATTCATAATTATTATTTAGCTCCCAGAGTCTAGCCTTGTTTCTACTCCAAGTTAAATACAAGACGGTACAGCTTGAAATGGGAAACCACAGACTGACTGGCAGAAATGAACATAGCCTTTGCCAAGAAGCAAATGAACGCGGGGAGGAGTGATTTGTACATGTCCCTGGGAAATGGGGTGGAAGTGTCTTGCCACCTGCCTTGAGATGGGCCCCTGCTTCTCTGCCATAATCCTGTCTGGATGAATTCATTTTGGAGAATACATTCCCAGGCTCCTGGCATCCTTGTGTGTGCTAAGCCAACATTAGTTAATCCGTGATCACAGGGGTTCCTTGGAGCAGGTTTTGGAGAGTTGGGTTAAAAAGTAAGCCAAATTGGAAGTATCTTTTGTGTCTTACCTCCGCCAGAATATGGGCAGCGCTGGGTGCAGCCTCAGAGAGAGGCAGGTAGATTTGTAGTGGACTGAGCCTTTAACCACAGGGCTCCTTCTGACTGGCCTGGTGGGCCTTGCTCCCCCAAATTCATTAGCCAAGGCTAGAGCTCTTGGCTCTCACCACACTTTCCCAGGATACGTTCATGTTGTTTCCTGGATGCAAAGAACTACAGTGGGCACATAGATAGAGGGGCATACTGCATCTCTCCTGCAGAAAAGTCCCTGTGAATTGTGACTTTGCTTTGGTGGATGCTCAAAGCAGGCAGGCTTGGCTATCTTTATGTGTGTGTGTGTGTGTGTGTGTGTGTGTGTGTGTGTGTGTGTGTGTGTGTGTGTGTGTGTGTGTGTGTGTGTGTGTGTGTGTGTGTGTGTGTGTGTGTGTGTGTGTGTGTGTGTGTTCTTCATCTGGTGCTAAGGGGAGAGATCATTTGTGACCTGACTAGAGGTTGGGGAGGTGGGGGGAAGATCTCAGCATGTGTAAGGTCAGAAAATAAATATTGAGATTCTTTGCAATCCACACCCAAATTAATAAATCAAACCTTCCCTTTCAAAGGAGCAAAGGCCTCAGCTTCGATGTGTAACACTTTCTGGAGTAGGAATTTTAAACTGTGGTCCACGGGCTTGATAAAAATGTATATACATTGATAACTATATTTCAATACAATTGTTTTCTTTTGAAATCCTTTGTATTCTATTTTATGCATTTAAAAACATGATTGTCAATAAGGCCCAGGATACAAAATAGTTAAGAATCCTTCTTTAGAGCTGGAAAGATGAGGAAAAACCTTAGTTGTATGTACACACTAACCTTGGAGTCAAGAAGATCTGAGTTCAAATCCTGCCTCAGACACTTAAAAGCTGTGTGACTTTAGGCAAGTTCACATTTCTCAATCTTGCTTTCCTCATCTGTAGAATGGGGATAAAATACCTCACACGGTGTGGTTGTGAGAATCCATTGAGATAAAAGATGTGAAGTGCTCAGCAAACCTTAAAGCATTACAAAAACGTGACTGACATCCTGATTGTGATCTCTCTTCTCCCAGGTTTAATGTTAGTCACCTTTCAGAGCCCAGATGAGGCCTCCCCTTCTTCCAGGAAGTTTTCTCTGCCCTCCGTATGAGATAAAATCTCCTCTGAACTTCTGGAGTACGCTGTTGTTATCACCAAGGGAGAGCATGTGTGCAGCCTGCTTTGCAACCCCAACAGTACTTTATAAATGTCAACTGTTGTTATTGTTACTTCATTAACGGTACTAAAGCCATAACTACTCGCATGCACAGAGTACTGGAAAGCTTACAAAGCATTTTCTTCTCCTTCCCTCCACCCTCCTTTGCAGAGGTGGGAAGTACCCAAATATGGAATACTCCATTTCCAGATTTTTTCAATGTATTGATTAGCTCTCTAGATCATTGTTTTTTCTTAAAAAACACATTTGTTATAAGGGAGAGAGGGTGGTTCTCTGGTAGGGAAAGAGGGAAGGGTAAGGATTCAGGAAGAAATTTAGAATAAGAGAAAACTAATGATATTAACATATTTTTAAAAAGTCCTTTCCTCCCAATTTACAGTCATAGAAAATACAGTTTAGAGAAGTTAAATGACTTGCCTGTTGCTGCACAGTTGGAGCTCTGAGCCAGGACACACGCAGACCTGCTGACTTTGGGCATCAAGCTCTTTCAACCCACCCAGAGCAGTCTCAATGTCTCCTCTTCAGCCCCTCGTTTTGGCACTTAGCACAGAACACCCGGTAATACCATTCAAGTGTTCCATGTGTCTAGCTCTCCTGTCAGAGGCTCTCTCTTGACACCAGGACCTGGGTTTACAGTAAGGACTATTCTTGCTCCAGCTGGTCTGGCTTGACACCTGATGAAGTCAGTATTTGGCCTTCACCATTGGTTGGGAGGGGGGGGGGGGAGCACCAGTTCATTTACCTCATTAATGTGGCTTATCTGCTCCCTCTCAGGTGGGACCTGACAGTATCATCCTATCCCCAAAAGGATGTCAGCTCCCCCATAACAAGTATTCAGGCTAAATAGATTTAAACATAGCAGTTTTGTTTAGACTGTAAAGGACAGTCTAAACTTTGCCTCATGCAAAGGACCCACACATGAGACAATAGACCCTCAGGAACTAATTTCTGAGGGGTCTCCATCTCTCCCTAGGGACTGACATAATTTTCCATATTTCCATATTTCAGGGGCTCCTTACTTTATACCACTCCCCTTCCTAGGTGGAATCTTAGAAAAGATAAATCTCTGGTGTTGCTCAAATTCAAGAGATCAACCCCCCAAATCTCCAGAAACCTAACCATTGCACCAGGTTTACAATAAATATTACTGTTTAGGATGGATCCCCATTATGGGGCAAGGTCAGGGTTGGCTCCTCATTTTCAGGACTATGGGCCTCATTGCTCCTTAACTAGTCATTGCTTGTTGGGGGTCCCCCCTTCATTGGTCCCTCCCCCAATGGCTCCCTACTTCATCAGCTTCATACCCATCATGGCTCCAAAGTTCAACTGTTCATGTAGCTCTACCTATTTCAGAAGCTCATTGTTGTGTTTCTGCCTCTTATTCCCCATTCTGTCTTCCATGGTCCTTCTCATTACACTTGGCTTAGCTAAACTACTCACACTTTCTAATCATACAGTTTCTTTTTTCTTAGATGATGCCAGCCCTTTGGGAATGAAATAGCCAAGACCAGTTTGCCTCTGAAATCTTTCTGTTATCTGAAACTTTCCAGCTCATTCAGGCCCATAATCAGTCCTATGCCTTAGGGTTATTGACAATGACTGTCTGCTTTCTCAGTTGGTTCCACACTTCACTCTCTGTACAAATCATCCCTGCAATGGGAACTTCATTCTGCATGCCCTGCTCTCCAGAGGCTCCAGCTGTCTTAAGTGAATTCTCTCCACCTGCCTCTTTCCATGCCCCCAGGCAGAGTGTTTCCTGTTGTCTCAACATCTTCGGCTAAGCTTCAGAGTTCCAGTGACTTCTTCTGATGGTGCAGTATAGAGTGCTGGATCTGGAGTCGGGAAAACCTGCCTTCAACACTGCCTCAGACTCTTACCAGCAATTTGATCCTTGACAAAACATTCATATATATACATATGTGTGTGTGTGTATGATGCTTGCAAATATTAAAGTTCTGTAGAAATGCTTACTATTATTATTTTTATTATTTTGTAGTTTTCTTATTTCCCATCTTCCTCTCTGGCAGCTGGACCAGACCATGCAAATTTCCCTAGGCCTGCCTTGTGAAACCACTGGAAATGAGAAGGGAGAGCAGGACCTGGCAGCTGCTCCCAGCCCAGACACCTTGTGGAAGAGCAGGGTTTCCAGCTGCTCCTCGTCTAAACGTCATGACTCAGCATGAAGAAGGGCACCCTGCCATAGGAGCAAAGATTCCATGACTCTGCTGAATGCAGCTCGATCTTGGCTTCTCAGTTCCACTGGGAGCTCATCAAGGATGGAGGCTGAATTTTCAACTTCTCTTAATCTCCCTGCAATGCCCAGCATTGAGCTAAGCCCAGGTGAGGTGCTCAGGAGCCACACAGAGAGGACAAAATGGAACAGGACCCAAGAGAACAGAGTGAAATGCAAAGATTGGTTGAAGAACTTAAATGTTGTTTAGCCTGGAGAAGAGAAAGAGCTTGATGACTGTCTTCAAATATCTGAGGGGTGCCTCATGCAAGAGCAATTAGGCTTCTTTTACTTGGTCCCAGGAGGGAAGAATGGAGAAGAAACAGCGGGAAATTGTGAGGAGGCAGATTTGAGGATCATACAAAGAGAAATTTCTTAACATTTCAAAAGTAAAATGGACTGTCTTGGTAGGTAGTGAGTCCTCCTTCACTGGAGGTGTTCAAGGGCCTGCTTATTGCAGATGCTATAGAGGGAACTCCTCCATACATATACACACACACATGCACATACATTTATACATATATAATATACACCCATATCCATACATCCATACATATATGTGTGTCTCTCTATACATATAACAGACATATGTGTATATATATATGTGTGTGTGTGTGTGTGTGTGTGTGTATATATATATACACAATATATATACAATTCATAAGGAAGTCAAGATATCACTCATGATGTCACTGGTCCTCTTTGAGAATGAAGGCTGAACAACAATAACAATGTATGCTAGACAAGATTCTCTCTAAAGCCCTCTCCAACTCTGAGATTTTATGATTCTAGAATGAACTGGACTGTCAAAAGGAACACGTGTGCTCAGATGACGCCTATTTCAGGAATGGGAAATGGGTAAAGGTAAAGTACAAAAGTTGGAGGAGCATCTGTGATTGCAGGTTACTAAAAGTGCCAATAAGGTAACTAGGTGGCATGGTGGATAGAGGCCTGGAGTCAGGAAGATTCAACTTCATGAGTTCAAATCTGGCCTCAGACACTTACTAGTTGTGTGATCTTGGGAAAATTGCTTAACCTTGTTTGCCTCAGTTTCCTCATCTATAAAATGAACTGGAGAAGGAAATGGCAAACCACTCCAGAATCTTTGCCTTTCTTCCCCCCCTTCCCAAAATGAGGTCAGGAAGAGTCAGACATGATTGAAAATGACTAAACAACAACAATGGGGGGTGGAGCCAAGATGGCAGCATAGGAGCAGCAAGCTTCCACAGCTCCCACATAGCCACCTCAAATACCCATAAAATATGACTCTAAACAAATTTTAGGGCTCCAAAACTCACAAAAATACATCTCCTGCTGAAGGCAGCTTGGCAACAACGGCTCATTGTAGCGAGCTGGGAGCCAAAACCAGCCCAGTCTGAAACTGCAGCTTGGCCCTGGAGCAGCCAGGACAAGCCGCAGCTGGAGCCTTCAGGAGAGTGGATCAGTAGCAGCTGTGGCAGTTTCCAGAATTATCAAGTCATAAGAAACAAGCATTAAGTGAAAGGTTGTGGAACTCAGCTAAATTTGGGGGAGAAAAGTGGTCCAGCCAAACTGCCCCCAGGGCAAGGAAGTGGCAGAAGCAGCGGCCCAGCAGCTGCTTCCACGCGGCTGCTTCAGAAGCTCCCAGCATGCAGACTGTAGGGGGCCAAGCAATCATTCAGAGGCTAAGTGCTCTTGCATTGAGCAGCCTGGATCCGGATCGTGGTCTTGGGTGGTGGTCCTAGGGTGTGTTTTCAGTGAACCAAAGCTGGTGGAGGCTGCAAAAAAACAGCAGCCTCCTAATAGCTCCACCAGCTGCGAAAACCCCAGCAGTTTGGGACAGAGCTTTCCCCTCTGGAAGCAGAGTTCCACGGAGCTAAAAATTCAAGTAATTTACCAGCAGCATGGGCAGGCAAAGGAAACAAAGTAAGAACAGCAACCGAACTTTAGATTCCTTCTTTGGGACAAAAAACATCAAAGTATGGAATGGGAAGAAGACAACACAGTCAGAACTCCCACACCAAAAGCTTCCAAGCAACATGAAGACTGCCTATAAGCCATAGATCAGCTTAAGAAGGATTTTGAAAACTAAATAAGAGAAGTAGAGGAAAAATTGGGAATAGAAATGAGAATGATGCAAGAAAATCATGAAAAGAGAGTCAACAACCTGACTGAAGAAAATAACACCTTAAAAAATAGATTAACTCAAATGGCAAAAGAGGCCCAAAAAGCCAATGAGGAGAAGAATGCCTTCAAAAGTCGAATTTGCCAGATGGAAAAAGAATCTCAAAAGCTTTCTGAAGAGAATAATTCTGTCAAAATTAGAGTGGAGCAAATGGAAGC
>CM053583.1:316842756-316892202 GCA_028627135.1 Pseudochirops cupreus | reverse complement strand
TATATATATATATATACATATATATATAATTATTATTATTATTATTAACTACATACAACTGGGAATTAAGACACAGGCACTGTGGTAGGGAGATCCATCCTGCCCTACCAGAAAGTCAGAGGGGTGATGGGGGAGGACATAGGAGAGAGCTGTTTTGAGGTGTTGGGTAGGGGAAAGATGGGGAGAAAATTTTTAACTCAAAATCTCGTGGAAATGAATGATGTAAACAAGAAAATAAATAAATTAATTTATTAAAACAACAACAACAAAATGGCAGCATTTCCAGGCCCAGTCCTCTGATTCCTTTCTTCCCAAGGCACTCTAACACAGGTCAGTACCATACTTTTATATAACTTTTTTTCATCCCCTGTTCCCATTCTTTGTACCCTCAGAAATGGCAAGTGGACCTCTCCTTGAACATTTCCTATTCCAGAAAAGTTGCATCTGAAACAAAATTCTGTAAGGTGAACCCACTTTCCCCACCGCTTTAGAAATCATGTCTGTTTTTTGTGACACTTGCTCTAGCTTTATTTTTCTTCTATCTCTTTCCCCACTTCTCAGAGCCTCTAAGTATCAAATAACAGCACCTTGTGCCATATTGGAACCACTGAAGTAGGAGATATTTCATCACTTGTGATTTATATTTACTGAACACCTACCATGTGTCTAAACCAGTTGGATAACCCATGCAAAGAATGTTACAAAATTAATAATAAATTTGGTGAGTTTCATCAGAAGGCTGGCTATCAGGTTATGAATTATTTCAGCCAAAGTGACTTATGATGACTATCTCCTAATGCACTTGGAAGCCGGGAATTTATATTAGTGGAAAGCAAAGATTCTTAACAGAGGCTCAGTGAACTTAAAAAACATATTTACCATAGTTGTTTCTTTGACATAATTGGTTTCCTTTATAGTTAGATGTATTTTATGTATTTAAAAACATTAAGAAGCACTGTATACTCAAGGCTTCACCAGCTTGCCAGGGGGGTCCATGACACAAATTTTTTTTTAAGAACCTCTGTTGTAGGATGCGCTTCAGAATTATACCAGCTCCTTATATGTATGCAGTGCCCTAAAGCAGCGGTGTCAAACACCCAACAAGAGTGCAGACTGAATTAGATTAAATTGTAATGGGGGAGTGTTTAACAAAATAGACAAAAATACAACATAACACACCAGGGATGGGGAACCTGGGGCCTGGAGGCCACATATTTATATCTGTGTATGAACACATGTCTGAGTATGTACATATATGTGTACATAGACAGAGGGCACAGGATCAACAGAATAGGAAGGGACGATATTATAAAAGGTGAAATTCTGAGGTGGGAGGAGACAGGGAGAGACAGAATGGGGTTAATCATCTCATATAGAAGAGGCAAAGGATAATTGTTACAATGGAGGGGAAGAACGGGAAGGCCTGTTTGAGTCCAAGTTTTACAGAACAAATCCTTTTATGCAGGGAGCTTGTTGTGTGAAGTTTGGATTCAGTCAGAGCGCCACACTTGAGGACCTAGAAGGCCACATGTGGCCTCGTGGCTGTAGGTTGCCCACCCCTGAATCATAGAAAACAGTAATTTGTGGGTTTTAAAAAAATCTGTATATTTGATACCACTGCCTTAGGGTACACAGGGTCCATTGACATTTGTGATCTCAGTTGATCTCCAAAATAGCATCTGGAGGGAGGCCTGGAAGGAACAAATTATCCCCATTTTAGAATAAGGGATTAACTATCGAACTTCTTCCTTTACAGAAATGAGAGGAGAAATGATTTGACCAGAAGAACCCAGAGTACGTGGCAGAATGGAGATTCCAAATTAGGTCTCTATACTTGTAGCCCAATGTCCTTTCTAGTGCCAGGCACAAGAAGACCTAGTCTTAGTCCCATAACATCGGAGGAAGAGCACTGGATTTGGAGTCCAAAGATTTGAGTTCAAGTCTTGACTCTGCTACTTACTGCTAATAATGTGCCTTGACTAAGTCACAACTCTTCTGGGCAGCAATTTTCACTTTATATCAGCAGTTCTCAACCTGTGGGTTATGTTCAATTTGTAACAATGAAAATACATCCTGCATATCAGATATTTACATTATGATTCATAACAGTAGCAAAATTACAGTTATGAAGTAGCAACAAAAATAATTTTATGGTTGGGGGTCACCACAACATGAGGAACTGTATTAAAAGGTTGCGGCATTAGGAAGGTTGAGAACCACTGCTTTAGTGGTTTAGAAGAGGCTGAATGCAGAGGAGGCTGGACTCAGTGATTGCCTAGACCCTGTGATTGTATAAGTCCATTTTAGCCCTGAGTTAGTGACAGGACTGAGAAAAGAGCCTAGGTTTCCTAAATCATACTCCAGTACCCTTTATATACGCATATGATCTCAAATAAACACACCCTCCCGAAGGGGAGGATGACCCCAGTAATGAATACTCTTCAGCTCATCAGGACTCAGTGTGCTGACAATACACAGAGGGAGAAATAAATGGCCCACATAGTAGTGAAATGCATGGATGTTTTAATCTGAATTAGACCCTTTTAGGATAAATCATCATCCAGGAGAGTAGAAGGTCATGCTCCCCATTCTGAAGGAATAGAGCTACCAGGAGGAGCAGGAAGAAAACCAACCGTGAAATTGGTAATTTTATGAGTTTCTCAAAGGAGTGGAGGGCTTGTTGTCAGACATAATGTGATTATGTCTCAGTGCTGTGGGTTGGAGGCCCCAGCGAAGACCTGTTTGTCAGAAAGGAATGACTGTGGTCCTGTAAAACAAGAGTGTGAAAGCTCTTTTAAAGTTGGAGGGGTAGGAGATTCAGAGGAATCAGAGAAGTGCTGTCAGGGTCCTGCTCAAGTCCCCATTTCCATTCATCTTGACTATAACAGTCCCTCTACTACCTTCCTTCTTCTGTCTCTTACCAGCCCTTAGTAATGAGAACCAGTCATTTTGACTCTTAAATAATGGTTTCATGTTTGTCTATTGTATCTTCTCAATCAGTTCATAGGTTTCAGAGCTGGAAGGGCTCTTCCAGTTGGATCATCTGGTCTAACTGAATGTT
Organism: Pseudochirops cupreus; assembly: GCA_028627135.1. Lineage (NCBI taxonomy): Eukaryota > Metazoa > Chordata > Mammalia > Diprotodontia > Pseudocheiridae > Pseudochirops > Pseudochirops cupreus. Next base: position 316,889,141 of record CM053583.1, on the reverse strand, counting down.
TCCTAGACTATCCCATATAGCTTCCCCTGGAGTTCTAGAAATGGCAGAGGTAGAGGGCAGGATGGAGATGTGTGTTTTGATGGCATAAGCTGACACTCTTGTTAGAATTTCCATAAAAATGCCCTTTTCCTCCCATACACAGATCCTCACTCAAAAGTTCAGGCTCTGCCTCAGAAGGGAAGCTGAATAGTTAAACCTGCACTTCTTTTTTCCCTTCTTTCCACAATCCTATCATCTGGGGGGTTGGCCCTTGTGTTTCTGAAGTTAGAAGGCTCGATGGGCCCACATAGTCGCCTCTGTCCCTCATCTTCTTCACCATTCATCACAATTACCCGAACCTCAGATTTCAGCACACATGTTACAAATTCCAGTGTCTCCCTATCATCTCTAGTATCAAATATGTTATGGGCATTAAAAGCCCTTCATAACCTGGCCCCTTCCAGCCTTTCTAGTCCTAATACTTTACTCCCTTTCACATCCTTTATGATTCAGTGATGTCTGCCTTCTGGCAAATGTACAGGTCACACTCATCCCCCACCTCCATGTCTCTTCCTTGGCTGTTCCCCTCCTCCATCCCCTGATCTGGAATGTTCTTCTTCCTCATCTCTGCCTGCCTGTTTCCCTGGCTTTCTTCAAGATACAGCTCAAATCCCACCTTAGCAGGAGGCCTTTCAAAGACCTCCCTCCCCCTAATTAATCCCTCCTGGTGTCCTCTTTCTGAAATTACCTTCTATTTACACTGTATACACACATATGTATGTCTCTCTTTTTCTAAATATATATCTTTCTAAATATATGTCTCTCTCTCCATGTATATATAGAAGAAGAGAGATGTGTTTATGTGTGTGTGTATATGTATATGTGTGTATACATACATATATATGGAGGGGTGGAGGGAGAAGGAGAGAAGGAGAGGTTGTGGGGGAGAGACAGACAGACAGAGAGACAAAGAGAGACACAGAGACAAAGAGAGAGACAGAGACAAAGAGAGAGAGAGACAGAAACAGACACAGACACACACACACACACACAGAGAGAGAGAGAGAGAGAGAGAGAGAGAGAGAGAGAGAGAGAGAGAGAGAGAAAGTAGAGTATACATAGTTTGCAGGTTACTTCCTCAGAGGGCAAGGACTATATTTTTGTCTTTCTTTCTATTTCCAGGATTTAGTATATTGCCCAGTAAATAGTAAGTACTTAATGAGTAAGTGCTTGTTGACCCACTGACTATCTTATCTGAAAATCACAATATTTCAGAGCTAGATAGGACCTCCAATGTCTTCTGGCAAAAGTCCTTTGAAGCATAGATCCCCTCTAAATCATCCCCCAAAAGTGGCCATCCCACAGCGGTTGGAAGATATGTCTGAGGACAAAGAACTCACTACTTTACAAGGCTATTCCTGCGTCATTGTTGGATCTTCTCATAGTTAGGAAGGTTAGTTGTTTTTGTTTTCATCACATCCAACCATTGCTCCTGGTGCTTCACTCTGGGCCCAGAACAAAGCTAATTGTCTTCCATGTGACAACACTTAGATTATTTGAACATTGATATCTTACTCCCCTCAAGATGTCTCTTCTTCAGACTAAACATCCCCAATTTTTTTAACCGAGCCCTATATGACTTCAAGTGTCCTTACCACCTGGTTGTCTTCTTTTGGACATGCTTCCAACTTGCCAATAACCTTCTGAAAGTTCTACACCCAGAACTAAACAGTCCAGATGTGATCTCACTAGTGCACGATGGGACTGTAACCCCCTTTATTGCAGACCCTTCTTAAATTTTCAGAGAAAACCACCAGCCAAAGCTCAGCGTGGCTCTGATCCAGCAACTGACTTTTTTTCTCTTCACCCTAAGCCCTCCTGCTAACAGTGATGGTTTATAAAGACATACAGAGGCCAGACACTATGCTACAGGGGTAGAAAAATACAAAATGACAGAGTCAGAGAGATGTGGATGGAAGGAGATATAATAGCAGAAATAAAAAATAACCCTTCTCTACTATAAGATGTACATGGACTAAATTCTAGAATTGGTGTCCCAGCTTTCCAAGCAGTCTGTGAGAAGCCCAAGAGCCCAGCCAATTCTGTTCTTGTCACTCCAACAGGAGGCAGATACCAGGGTCAACTAAAGGCTCAGGCTCATTAGGACCACATGAGGTAAGCTCCACAAACACACTTCAGGCAAAGAGACTGTGTCTCCTCTTTTCCCTATCTTCTCCCTAGCCCCCAGGCCCACGGGAAGTTTCATAAATACTTGCCAGATCATAGGATCATAGATTTCGAGCCAAAAGAGGCTTCAGGGATCACTGCATCCACCCCCCTCATTTTACAGATGAGGAAAGTAGGGCCCAGAGAGGATTTAAATTGAATTTGTAATCAGTCAACAACTGGGCCTCAGCTGTGTGTAGGCCACTTGTACTCAGAGTTAACACAAAAGGGGAAGAAAAAAAGAAGGAAAAAAATAACCCATCCTACATTTTTCAAACATGACACACAGTAGGCGGGCAAGGTTATTTTCTGAGAGCCTTCCATGAGTCAAACACCAATGTAACAAACACAAATTCGCAGCCAGATCTCTAGGAGGCAACATGGCAGAATGGGAAGACTGTTGTACTCCTGGGGGAAACCTTGAGACTTGGGCTCAAATTCTGACCATCACTTACCAGCGGAAAAGTCACTTGTTTCTCTGCCTCAGTTTCTCCATTCATAGAAGTTCCCCATATAAAGAATTTCACTCTTAAGTGAAATATACATGTGATCTCCTGAATGTGTACTATTATAAAACTGCAATATTATAGGACTTCTCTAAGAGTCTGTCGACATCTTACTCATGATAATAGTATGCAATGTTAGAGGTTAGCTACCTCTAACCCAGGTGATCTCCTGAATGTGTACTATTATAAAACTGCAATATTATAGGACTTCTCTAAGAGTCTGTCGACATCTTACTCATGATAGTAGTATGCAATATTAGAGGTTAGCTACCTCTAACCCAGGTGATCTCCTGGAGTCTCCTGATATGGGATCTGATATATACAAATGAATTAAAAATGGCTGCTCTGGCCTATAGATCTTCTCACCTCTCCAAAGGCCAACCACCCATGCATCTCACTATGACAAACTTGCCAAGATCCACCCATCACTGGCACAGGCTTATGGCCCTGCCACTCCATCAAATATTCAATGCTGCCAGCTGAGTTCCATTTATCTTGCCTTCGACTGGCACCATCTTCCTTTCTAGGCCAGAGATATCCTTTGTCTGCCAAGAACACCCAGGAGCAAAATAGGAAATCCCTGGAGTTTGTTTCAGGGAGAGTAAGGGAACAGAGAGAAAGAGATATGGGGAGTGGTATTTGCCAAGGTGAGCTAAGATGAGAGCTACAGAATAGTCAACCATTCTATCCATCACAAAGGTTTCCCAAGCACCTACTGTAAGACCCATAATGGGAAGGGTCTTAGACACTTAGGACCTGGGCAAACCAAAACCCTTTCTCTGGAGACACATCTGCAGATAGGACTTTCCATATAGACCTATGGATTTTGGCGTCTTCCCAGCAAATGGCCAGATAGCGTCTGTTGTAAACACCTGTCAGATTTTGTATAGCTCTCAGTTGTAAATGTTGCATAAAAATACTTTGAAGCTTTTTCATTGTTGGACAGCCCACAAAGGGGTGGTGGAAGGAGAGGCGAGGGGATGGCTGCAGAATTTTATTTATAATAAAGTCTGACTGGATGCAATGTAACCGTTGGCCCATGAGTGGTCAGGAAGCTGAGCTGAGCAGGGGTAGGCTCATTGCTGTAATCCATCACCAAGCGAACACGGCCTTCAAACAAAGCGGGGAGTCTGGTTTGAATCAACGAGCAAACTGGGGGTGAGGGGAGGGGATGTCACAGTGGAATTCAGCCAGGTACTGGGTGTGGCCACTCTGGAGCTTGATCAGGCTACGAAGGCAGAAATCACAGAAAACGATTCTGTCTCTCACCTGTCTGTAAAGCACAGATCACAAAGGGCATGATTATTTTCCATTTGAGCATTCTGATATTGCTAACTCTTCATCCTTCAATCAGACCAAGTAATAAGTATTCACCTCTTACACCTGCTATTTGCATCTTCACAGTCACACTATATTAAAAGTGGAAACTGCAGAGAACTTTAGAAGTACAACTCTTCCAGATAAAGCAGTCACATGATGAAACACCAGCTAGGCCAATCCCTTAGCTTTATGGATAAGAAAATGAAGCCTAGGGAAGGGAAGTGACTTTCCCAAGGTCACAAAGAGCACTGGCATCAGAGCTAGAGGATGGAACTGAGGTCTCCTGATTCTCAATCTAGTGTCCTTTCCTATTATTCCATCATTATCAACAAATACGTGTTTCCTATTATGTACAGGTAGGGTGGTACATAGTAGAAAGTGCAATGGACTGGAAGTCAGGAAATTAGGGTATGAGTCCTGAACCTTTACCTACTAGACAGGTGACATGAAAAAGCCTTACTTTCTTCAACTGTAAAATGGGGGAGAACAGCCCCTGCCTTGCCTCCTTCCCAGGGTTCTCATGAAGATCACATGCTATAGAATCATAGATTTTAGGGCTGAAAAAGACCTTAGATATCATAGCTCTGTAAAGATCATAGGATTATAGATTTAGAGCTAGGAAGGATATTCCCAATGATTTTAGAAATGAGGAGACTGAAATCCAAAGAAGTCAAGTGATTTGGCCAGGAGTCATGGCAGTTATGAAGATTCTGAAGCAGGATTCGAATCCTAGTCAACTCAAAGTTAGGAAAAGCCTATCCAGTCTACCATACCACCAGCCTCTCAAAAATGATTTTGTGGATATATAAAAGTGCTTTGCAAATGGCAAATAGCCTATAACTGTAAGAGGAATCTTAGGACTGCCATGTTCAAGTTTCTGTCCTCAGCACTGGACACCAAGAAGCAGGAGCCATGATCTTTGTCCTCAAGTGGCTTACTATCTACTTGAGAAGACAAGGTAAACTGAGGGCTGTGGGAAAGAAGAGTTGAGGGAGTGAGAGAAGGGAGAGAGCATGGGGTCTTATAGTCAGAGGAGGTTTCCTGGAGGAATGGGACTTAAAATGGACCTTGAAGGACTTGTAGAATTTGGATTGGAAGGAGATTGAGTGGAGAACATTCCAGGCAGGGAAAACAGTGTGAGCAAACATGTGGAGGTAGGAATAAGCCTGAAATGGTAAGCCAGGTGACAGTGCAGGGATTACAGGATCATAGATTTAGGGCTAGAACTTTAGAGGTCATCATCAAGGTCAACCTTTTTCTTTTTCAGATGAGGAAACTAGGGACAGGAGAAGTTAAGTGACTTGCCCAGGGTCATATAGCTAGCAAATGTCTAAGATGGGATCTGAACTCAAGTCTTCCTGACTCCGGGTCCAGAACTCTTTGGCCAGCTGGAGTAGAAGATTCACATGGGAGCCAAGGGGAAATGGGGCTAGAAAGTACAGATGGGGCAGGGCATGAAGCATCTCAGATTTTCCACATCCTCTTCCCCTGCAAAGAGAGGGGTGGATTTGGATCATCCAGTCATGCTTAGTTTTGAACATGAGGTAGGACTGGCCTAAACAGACTGAACTGGACACAAGGCTTTGTAAACATGAAATTTCTCTCCCTCCTGCCAGATGTGTGTGTGCACACACAGCTAGTAAACAACTTTGGTCAAACAAATAATACAAAATAAATCTCTAGATAATAAGCTTAAGAAAAGTTCTACCTGAATGAGATGAGAACTCAGAACTGGGTGGATGACCCAAGTACCAAAAACCATGGTATCATCTTAGGACTCCAGAGCACTATTTACACTGCTGATCACTATACCTCAAAGTCCAGCAAAATAATTAAGCTCTTGTCTATGTGACTTTGACTTAAGGTTCCATAGGAGATCTGGATCCTACATCATCAGTGTCCTGCTGGATAACCCTTCCTGCAAAGCTACCCACACCTTAAATTCAACACATCCTGAATAGAATGCAGTGTTTTCTCCTCTTCCTTCCCTCTACTAAACCTGTCCCTAATCCCAATTTGCCCTTTTCTCTTGAGGGCACCATGGTCCAAGCAGGCTCTGAGTGTCAGAATCATCTGTGGTCCTCCCCTTTCCCCATCTCTCTCACACTGCTGCCAACCTTACTCAGGCTTTCATTACCTTGTATATGGATAATTATTAACAGCCTCCTAAATGGGCTCTCTCTCTTTTCAATCTTTTATTTACACAGCTGGGAAAATACCTCTTCTAACGTTCAGGTCTGAGCATGCTACCCCCAATACTGAAAAAACCTTGAGTGGGATTCTCTTGTTCCTGGGATAAACCACAAATGCCTTGGGCTGGCACTTAAGGCTCACCTCATTCTGGTTCTAGCTTACCTTTCCAGCCTAATTTACATTATTCCACTCCACTTTTGTACACTCCCATAGGCTGTCCCCCTACATACCCAGAAAGCACTTAGTCTGCATCATGATATGTTGGGATCTTTCTCTTTCTTCAAGACTCAGCTCAGATGTCTACTCCTACTCTTTTCCCTCTACCTCCTCCTCCATGAAATCTACTATGATCTTCCCAGGTAAAGGAGAACTCTTCCCATTCCTATTTCTCATAGGCCCTTGTCTGGATCTCTTCTGTAACCTAATTATATTCTACTTTACATCATACTGATTTATGTAGGTGCATTATCCCACTATTGGATTGTAAGCTCATTGAAGGCAAGGACTATGTCACATTTTTTTTCATTTTTGTATCTTTAGTATCTAAGACAGTACCTCGGCAAATATGTGCTCAGTTGAATTTGTTGCAATTTGAGTACTCCTGTCTACAAAACAATTTTCTAATCTCTATAAGACCAGATCTGTTACCTCTTCGTTCAGAAATTTCCCCTATTGCATCACAATGACCCATCTAATAAGGTCAAAGAATAACATAGCACAGAAGTTTTGCTCTAGAATGGTATTTGGAAATTATCTATCTTCTTTCCTCCTGTCCCCATTTTTCAGAGGAGAAATACAAGGTCTAGAACATTAATAGAATTGTTACACTAGAATCTAGGACTCACATCCTTCCACTCTAACTCAATCCATTAAGTCTTCTTCTCCTCATGAGTGAATTGGTTTTTGCTCCTAATGGTTGAAATCATCCATTCAAAATTGCACAGAATCACATCCAATTTTTTAAGGGGTCTCTTTAAGAAGACATAGATGGAGTGATGAAGGGTAGAGAAAGCAGAACTAAGAAAACAATGCACACAACAATTAGAGCAATGTAAGTAGAAAGAAAAAATTAAACTTACTGCTGTATAATTATAAACGCTTTAGACCCATTGAAGAGATAAGAAAAGGTACCTTGCTCTTTTCTTTGCAGAAGGAGGGGACCAGGGATGTACAAAACCCCTAATTTGGTGGCAAGGCACTGAACTTTTCCTTCTCTTTCTTTTTTATTCTTCCTTACAAAGGATGGCTCACTAGATAAGGAAGAGAGAGATTTGGAAATCAAGGGGATGTAAAAAAGAAAGATGGAGAAGGAAGTGGCCAACCACTCCAATATCTTTGCCAAGAAAATCCCAAATGGGGTCATGAAGTCATTTCATGACTGAAATGACTAAACAACAACAACAAAACAAAAGGTATCAATAATAAATAGATACAGTTATCCCTTTCTCAGTTTGTCTCTAACAAGTAGAATGCTTAAAGTGGATGATGTAATCTTGCTGCCGCCTCTAGCTGATGGGTGAATGTTATAGCTCTTCTCCACACCTCAATAAGACAAGGACTCAAGATAGCTTGAAAATCACGCTGCCAGTTAGGAAAGATCACTTGTCTCTAACTGTCTAATACTGTCAAGTCTGTTACCTTTTTTGCTCCCCCACCCTCACCCTGGATAATCTTACAACTTTGCCAAAGAAGAACTGAGTGTTTCTCATCCTACTAAAAGACTTAAGACTATAATTTATTACTTATTGCAGTGATATCAGTCTATTGGCCATAGACCCTGGTGCATTTGAAGACTCATAAAGGAGAAAATGGTCTGTTTTTGTAAGAGGGATTTCTGCCTGAAATTCAGTGAACTTCATTTTTGATTTCTCACACCAAGGTCTATGGGATGTTACAGTCTGGTATAGGATTCACACATCTGTATAAATAAGAGTTGTCTGGCTGGGTTCCCATCTAGCAAAGCCCAAACTGAAAGATGTTTGACATCACCAATGAGTATCTATCCTGCAGCCCCTACATGCATAGCATCCTGAGAATTTCCCAAAGAGGTAGGAATCATCTCAGTTCACATTTTCATTGTACTTCATACTTTATAGAGTTCTTTTCTCACAACAGTGCCATGAGATAGGAAATATAAGTATCATCATCTCCACTTGAGAGATGAAGACTGTGAGGCACAAAGCAGGCAAAGCAACTTGCCAAGGGGCCTTGCCGAGACTGTAGTTCAACTTTCTCCATCTGTCTTATTGTAGAGATGGGAAAACTGAGTCTCATTTAAAAAGTGCGATTTGCCCAAATCACGGCCAGCCATGAGAAAAGCCTGGAAAGATGACTAGGATTTTGTCCTCTTGTGTTATAACTCAGCTCTCCCAAGTTATAAAATACAAGTACAGGGTATCCCAAAAGTCCTGATGAAGTTTTTTAAACTACTAAAACTTAAAACTTTGGGATGTGTTATAATAAGTATATATTTAAAATAAAAAAAAACCCAATAAACAGATGAATAAGAAGCAACAAGGAATAGTGGAGTTGTCCTTGGAACCAGGAAGACCTTTGTTCCAGTCTTGCCTCTGACATATACTTCATGCCCCTAGGTAAGTCACTTAACCTCTTAGTGCTCCCAAGCACCTCTCTAAGAATACAACGAATGAGAGAGAGGTTTCTGATCTTCACCATTAAGACAGTTTATTACTGAGAGCTCTCTATACTAATGAAATCCAAGGTCCAGTCAAAAATCAGTTTTTAAAGAAACCTATATATACATGTTATATTTCAAAAAAGGAGGCACAATATAAGATTTCCATATATCTCTTTATGACCAAGAGTAGCAAACTGGCCATTCCACCAACCGGGAAGAAAGACTTCCAGGCACCTCCTGGATATGGTGGCTATGAAGGACTTAGATTTATAGATTTTTGGTTGGTTCCAGTTAGAAAAGGATCTCAAAGATCCCATAGTGCAGTGCCCTCATTTTAGGGAAACTGAGATCCAGAGAAAGTTAGTGACAGCTCATGCTTTTGCTGCTGCTCATGAAGAGCCACTTCTCAGAGCACATCTCTATTGAAGAAAGTAAACACCATGAAGAACACAGATGAAACAAATTCCATTTGACATTTTTTCTTTTCTTTGTCCTGTGCCTTCCAATTTACTGCATACATTAGCTGCCACGGTGAATGTTTGTTTTTTCTCTGCAACAGAATTAAATTCCTTAAATGCTAGTCATCATTGGTAATGTGCTCTAAGCTACTTACACCAGCCATGGTTCTTTTCACTGATCGTTCCTCCACCTGTAATTCTGATTCTTTCTAGGTCATGATGTTGCATGATCCACATCCATACAGCATCCCTGGAAAAATATTGGCACTAAGCAGAGGGGCTTTTGCAGAATCCATGGAGTTTTGATTCACTGAATATGAGAGTATGTGATTTTCCAAATGTGATCTAGACTCAGTTCCTCCTTCCCTTCAATTCTAGGACCAATTTATTGTCCATCTGCAGTTTCTATACAAGGTGCGTGAGTAAGTGTGTGAGTGTGTGTGTGTGTACCAATGGATTAACTCCATTGCCTATCTATCTAATTGCACACTCCGTCTATTTAGGTAAGAATATTTCTCATCTGATGCTTTTTCAAAGTTGATGGCTAGGTAGACTAACTCTTGAACAACTATGAATTTCATTGAGGTGACTTTGTATATTTAAAGACTCTCACCATTTAAAGGGATATTGCCAGCAATGATGTGTACATAATAAGTGACTCACAGACATTAAAAAGTTTGTGTGTAATCAGAAAAATAAGAGGACTGAGAGTGAGGAATCACCAGTGAATGTCCCAAGTGCTTCGGTAGTTTACACAAACTATCTAAGGCACAAGAAGGCCTCCAGTACAGTGATGAAATATTAGGTGGGGGATAAATTTATAGAAAGACAAAGATCTGACTCACATAGGATGGAAAGTCAGAATATGGCGTAAACTACACAAACTCCCTTCAATTCATCTCCTACAGCTACCAAAGCGATACTGGTAGAGGTATAGGAGTTTCCGAGACCATGAGGCAGCTGGGTGATACAGTTTTGAAGACCTGAGTTCCAATCCAGCCTCAGCTCCTTACTAGGTGTATGACCCTGGGCAAGTCACTCAACTTCTGTCTGCTTCAGTTTCCACAACCATAAAATAGGGATAATAATACCACCTACAACAGGTTCTTGTGAGGAACAAATGAGTTAATATCTGTAAAGTGATTAACACTGTGTCTGGCACATAGCAGGTGCTTAATAAATTCTTGTCTCCTTTCTTCCAATGAAATCACAGATCTGGTCCCTATCTCTCCATTTTGTATATATTATATGTGCTTGCTTCCTGAGAGGATGTAAGCTCCTCTAGGGCAGAAAATGTCTCATTTTTGTCATACTCCTAATACTTGACACATAATACACTTAAATGCTCAGTAATGAATTACTTGTGGGCTAGAGGAAGAAAGCATCCATTCTGATGAGATCATGGACCCATGGAAGTAATTAATATTTAATGGAATGTTGGTTGGATGCTTGAGAAAAACAGCCTTGGAGTGAGTGTATGTACTTCACAGAGGCTAGAAAGAAAGAACAGAAGGATGGGTAAGACTTGTGAAGGAAACTTTGATTTTCCTTCATGCGTATTTAATCGTTTCTCACTTTGTGGGGAATATGTTTGGTGCTTTAGCTTCCTATCAGAATGACTAGATGCTACTGGCTTTGGGCAAACATCATGCCATATCAATATCCATCTGTCATTTGGAATAGGGAAAAAGAACAGATTTGGAATCTGCACATTCCTTCCACTGCCAAGACAGTTGAGATGGGGTTGGGAAGAACAGCAAATTGTTGTATTTTTATTTTATTTTTCCTTCTAAGAGGTATCTGTGCATGATGGGGAGAGGGAGGAAGAAGAGTCAGAAGGCCATTTTGCATCTCTTCCAGCATCCTTGTGTTATGAAGATCACAGTGTTAGTACAGCTGGAAAAGTGATACAGTTGAGCTGGCAGGAGCTTGGGGGAGGTGCTAAGATGGAGGTTGGCATTGGGAGTGGGAGGATATGAAAGCAAGACAGCAGCCATGGTCAGTAGGGCTGAGGGGGGTACCATCCTCTTGCATCAGCACCGAGAAATGGAGTGTTGGATGGAGTTAAAGAGAATTAGCCCTCCTAACTGTGCTGATGCAGTGGATGGCAGTGCTAGGAGAAGGAGGAATAAGAGGAGGGAAAGGGGGAGGAGGAAGGGAGGCAGAGGTTTACCACAGTACAGGAGGGCTTCTGTGATGAGACTGGGGTTCCCTAGTGGCTCTCCCTTTGTGACTACCAGCGTGCTTCCTTTGTTCTGTGAGGTCCCCTCAAAACCAAACTCAGCAATCATTTACTAAGCAAAGCCTATGCTTCCTCCATGTTGTCAAGCTGCCAGAGCTCATCCAAGGGCATTTGGCTTTGATGAATCTGGGTCTCAAGGTCCGTGGCAACTGTCCTTGTCAGAACCTTTTCAGTCTTTCCCTCTCCCTTAGGGCACATCTACCCCCAAAGTTGCAGGACCCTGACCAAAATGACATAATGCCTCGGAAAGGGCTTTGAAAAATACAGAGGATCAAATAATTGTGAATTAAATCAAGAGAAAATAGACTCTTCTGACTGCATCTTGTCAAAACTTTCTCTGGGAAAGCAAGGCTCTAGGAAGGCTTCTGATATCTTTTCATGGGTGAGCAGGATTCATGCCCTAACTCATACCAGAAGTTCAAGATAACACATTCATTTTGCTTCCAATCCATCCTTGTCTAGTCCAATAGTCTTTGATCCCTGGCTTGGAAATTGAATTTTGTCCTATTTCACTTTAAGCTGGATTGAGTTTTGTTACAAGTATTCACTGGCAGGAGGAGGGAATAATTCCTCTTTAGTGCCACCAAGTTAAGTAGCAGCTTACATGTGAAAAGAATGACTATTCTCTTCCTCCAACCCATAGGGCGTTCTCAAGGCAGGATCAAAGGATTGGCAGGAAAGCCAGCTGCTACCTTCAGAATCCACTGAAAAATCTGGACTTGAGCTCTCTCCCAACATCTGTCTAAATAAAGGTAACATATTTCTTGCATGACCTTGAACACTTGCAGGCAGGGTTTGGTTTTTCTTGAAGCACTGGAGATAGGAGGGCTGGTTTAAATTCATCCAAGGAATGTTTGACAGGTTGGCTACAGAGGCACAAGAAAATCAGGAAACTTGACACATTCCTTCCCGGATAACCCTCTGAAAGGCAAAGTTGAGTCCATGCAACAGGCCCTATAAAAATAGACTGCCTCTCTCCTCTTCCCCCTCCCACCACAATTTCTGGCTATTTGGATTAGAATATCTTTTTCTCTTTCTCCCCAGAATACAGAGGCATGAAGCAGCCCAAGAGCATTTGACAATCAGCACTCCCACCTGCCACAACGCTACATTTCCAATACCCTAAGGAAAAAATATTTGAGCCCCAGCACTTCAAATGGTGAAAGATGGATGCCCAGAACATCTCAACTTACCTGGTTCTGCCACTAACTCCCCAAATTCCACTCCGTGTGTGTGTGTGTGTGAGAGAGAGAGAAAGACAGAGACAGAGACAGACAGAGAGAGAGACAGAGAGAGAGAGAGAGAGAGACAGAGAGAGAATAGTAACACTTTAGCATTTTCCTTCTCCCAATATCCCTGTGAGAGAGGTAACAGTTAGCCTGGGATTGTGATTTTAGCACTATGGAGAACTTCTAGTGAAGAAATGCCTGGTGTGCTACCACCTTACCAGAATGGCATCATAGACCAAATGCTGACTTGGGAATCAGGAAGATGTAAATTCTAGTTCAACTTTTGATTTTTAAATTTATTTATTTAGATTAATTAATTTATTTATTAGAATAAAGACTTTTTTCCCACCCAATTTCACAAAAACCCTGAAATCTGTGGATTGACAAGGAGCTCAAGTTAAGAACCCCTGCTTTGAGACTAGAAGTTATAGTTCAATTACCAATATGCATTGTTGGAAGGAACTTCTACACCAAGCATTCCCTGCCATGATGAAATCAGAAGGCCAGGCCAATGTTGCCTCCCTCACAGGGTTATTGGGAGGAAAGCACTTCCAAAGTACTGAAGCATCCCAGAGTACCAAATAAATGTGACTTAATATTATCCTTATGTGTAAACTGAGGATGTTGGAATAAATGAGGCCCTAGATCTGTGAAGCTCTGATTATCTGATTATCTGATATCTGATTATATATCTCTGAGGAACAAAACAACGTAGGAGCCTGGTCACCCTTGGTGGCTGTCTTGACCACAGAAGCAACAACTGGCATTTCCAGAGGGCTGAGGGTATCACCACTTGGGGGGGCCACATCCATCCATTAGCTTTGCACCACGCCATGGGCAAAGGGCCACTTGAGGAGGGGATGGAAAAGGCAGCTAATTCTTACCAACCTGTCTTTCAACAGGCATGTCTCAAATAACTGCTGTGTTACTAGGCCCTTGTTGGCATCCTTGGGACAACAGAGAAGACTGTGATGTAGGTGGATGAGTCCTGGTGCTGAGAGCCAAGAACCCTAGAATTAAATCATACCCTCTACTACAGAGGGACTATGGACAAGTTTCTTTCCCTTTTTTGGACATGGATCTTTTCCTCTGTAAAATGGGAAAATTAAAATGAAGCATTTTGACAGTGCCTGCCCTTAGGGAGTTCACAGTCTGGCTAGAAACAAAATTTATATGAAGACCAGCTATAGGCAGCTAGATGGGCTCAGTGGATAGAGCACTAGGCCCAGAGTCAGCAAGACCTGAGCTCAGATATAGCCTCAAACACTGTGTAACACACTAGGCAAGTCACTTACCTGCTGTTTGCCTCAGTTTCTTCAACTAAAAAATTGGGATAATAATAGCACCTGCTTACCAGGGTGGTTGTGAGGATTAAATTAGAAAATATTTGTAAAGCAAGCTATATAAATGCTTATTCCCTTCCTTTTCCCTCTCTAGAGAACAAGACATTGAGTAATTAAGACAAGTCTGTATAACACACTGAGAGATAGCCTTGGAGTCAAGAATACCTGAGTTCAAGTCAAACCTTTGACACAAACTAGCAGTTCAGTCACTAAACATTTATCAAGCCCTTACCATGTGCCAGACGCCATGTTATATGCTGGAAATACAAATCAAGATAAAAGACAATCTCAAGGGATGCAAGGTCTAGTGGAGGAGACAAGATGCAGACAACTGTTGGAAATGATCCGCAGAGAGGAAGTGCTAGAATAAGGGGGGTCGGAGAGGCTGCCTGTGGAAGGCGAGATTTTTAGCTGGCACCTGAAGGAAGCTGGGGAGGCCAGGAAGTGGAGCTAAGGAGTGAGAGCATTCTGGGCACAAGGAACCCACAACCTTTCAGTGGCCCCAGGAAGTATCAAAAACTTTGCATGAAAGAGGAGTTCCTGGTCTGCATTGGTGGGGAAAGTTCCTATTCCTATGTTGACACTTAATTCCCTACACTTGCAAAATCCCAATTCTGGATCCTTTCACCCCAGATACCCAAAGCATAGTTCGAATAATATGTGTTATAAGTTTTCAAAGATGCAGGGATCTGTGAAGGCTGGAACCATCAAGAAAGGCCTCCAAGCTTTGTACTTGTTCTAATGAGGAACAAGAAGATATCTGGGAAGGATAGGACAGCTTATGGCTCCCACTTGGTGAATGTGTCATCAGAATAATCACAAAAATAAATTGGAGCCTGCTTGTGGAAAGCATGTAAATTCCCTGAGGGCAGGGGCTGTTTCTTTTTTTTTTTTCCTTCCTTTGTTTTTGTATCCCCAGGATCTCCCAGAATACCCCAAATATATTAGACATTTACTAAATGCTTGTTGGTTGATGGGGACAGGTCTTTGTGCGATGCAAACACTTCCATATCTGTTTTTTCTCTTTTATCTCTATGCACGGGACCAGAGGTATGAGAACAGTTTACAACAGGGATCTCTAACCCATGACCCACCGCTTCCAGGGACTAAGGGCCCTCCAAGTCATATCATGAAATCCTTGACATGGTAGGGTGGTGTAGAGCATTGGCTGCAAACTCAGGTTCAAAACCCATCTCTGACACTTATTCTCTGCGTGATCAAGAGCAAGTCATTTAACATTTCTGAGATTCAGTCTCCTCATCTGCAAACTGGGGATAATAAAATCTGTAGCACCTACCTCCCTGGAGTTGTTGTAAAGCCCAAATGAGATAACATATGCAAAGTACTTGGCAAATGGTAAAACCCTTTATAAATGTTGGCTATTATTTGTTCAGATGAATGTATAATTGGGTACATACGTCTTTATGAAGAGAAACAGAGATTTAGATAGCAGAAGTGCAAATAGATGAATGTTATCTACTTAGAACAAACAAAAGCTTGAGTTAGAGATCCCTAGCTTAGAGTATCAGGTCCCCTTGGGCAGTCAAGGGGAAGTCTCTGTACACTGGGGAGGGCCCAGAGCCATAAGTGGCTACTTATTAATACATTAAGCCAGGATGCCTCCTTCTCTTACCCTCTATACCCAGCACTGCTGCACAGTGCTGGGTATAGAGGAGGGGTGCAGCAAACTTGCTGATTAGTTCCTTGGAGCTGGTCAAACACTCCAGGTAGTTATAGTGGTAATAGTGGTAGTAGTAGTAGTAGTAGTGGTGGTAGTGGTAGTAGTAGTAGTAGTGGCAGTAGTAGTAGTAGTGATAGTAGTAGTAGTGGTAGTAGTAGTGGTGGTGTTGGTAGTAGTAGTAGTAGTAGTAGTAGAAGGAGGAAGAGGAGTAATTTATATAGCAACTATTATGTGCTAGACACTATGCTAAGTGCTTTATAAATATGATCTCATTTGGTCCTCACAATAATGCTGGGAGGTAGGTAGTATTTATAATTTTCATTTTACAGTTGAGGAACCTGAAGCAAACAGAAATTAAGTGCCTTGCCCATGTCACACTTGGGGCAGCTCAGTGGCGCAGTGGATAGAATACTGGCCTGGAGTCAGGAGGATCTGGTTTCAAATCCAGCCTCAGACACTAGCTCCCTGGGTAAGCCACTTAAACCTGTTTGCCTCAGTTTCCTTATCTGGAAATGGAACTGGAGAAGGAAATGGCAAACCACTCCAATATCCTTCCCAAGAAAGCCCCAAATGGGGTCATAAAGTCAAACAATCACTAAAATGACAGAGGGGAACAGGTTGCTAGAATCAAATTTTATATATATGTATATATACATATATATATATATATATATACATGTATATAGAAAGTACTTAGTTATTATTGTCATTATCTACAAAATTATATAATTGCACTAGTTGAATTCTAAGGCCTTTCTAGGTTTAAATCTATGCTCCCATGAACCATAGCCATCCTTCTGCAGAGTCCTAAGCCTCCCCTGCTTCCGATCTGCCAGACTGGCCATCTTAGAGGCTGAGAATCAAGAGCGGCAAGGGATATGGTAATGTATTTTCTTCTGTCTTGACCAGTCCCCCAGTAGGCCTCTCTTCCTTCTCCCCTGTCCTGGGCTCAGAGCAGATGTGTAAGGAATTGGATCAAAGCCCAATCTTGTAAATTTTGCCCATTTTACAGTTTGACATCTATAACTAATAGGAACTCAGCTGAGTTCCTGCCTTTTTCCTTGGGATCGCATTCTCTAGCCATCAGCATTAGCTGTTGGAAAGGTTCAGCATCATAAATTACCCATCATCTGGGGCCTGGAGTAAACATCTACATGGGGGAAAGAGGAGCTTATGAGTCCACAAGTGTAAGGTGAATTCACACCCCATGCCACTCACATAGTCCTTAATCAAAACCCTTTGTGAAAGCTCAGCCAATGCCAGGTATTCTCCTATATGCCAGGAGTCGAGTCTCTGCCCACAGCTGCTTCCTCAATCTATTTTCATGGGAGAAATACCAAGAAACCCAAGAAAGAAATTGCCAGGGTCCAGCAGGCAGCTGGGACCAAACCCAAAAATCGAAGTAACTGAAGGCCATTTTTTTTCCTGAGGTGTTTGAAAACACCACCACTCCAAGGTGGGAACCTTGGAGACATCTCAGTTCTCTCCAGACCAAAGGGAGAAGCTGGCAGCACTTTCCAAAACTACCTGGGCCATTCAATCATCTCTGCCTACCCTTCCATTCCATCTTAGATATGCTGCCTGATTAAGCTTCCTAAGAAACCACTACTTTACCATCACTCTACTGCTCAACGATTTTTGGTAAGCCCTCCATTACCTGTTGAATAAAATACAAACATTTGCCAATTCCAGGACCTCCCTAGTCTGATTCCATCTGATTCTTTCAGCCTTAGCTCTCACCATTCCCCTTTACTCATGCTATGTCCTCATCAAATTGGCCTCCTTCCCATCCCCTATTCTTATTCTGCTCTCTCTAGTCTTTATTCCTTTGTCTATGCCAAACTCCTCATCTGAAATGATCTCTTACTATCTCAGTCTGTTCAAATCCTTCCCCTTATGGAAACCCGGCTCAGAGAGCCACCTCCTCCACGAAGCCCTCCTATATTAGGTTCTTCCTGCCCTAAGGTCTCATGCTCTTTTTTGTTTTTAAACTCTCCTATGAACTTTCCACATTCTGATCTGCATTTGAGTCATTGGTGCCTGTGTCTTAATCCCCTTACAGGGCCACAAGCACCTTGAGGGTGAAGGGTGAGCCCTGTTTCACCCTCGAATTTCACCCAGCTCTTGGTTTGAAGCATAATCAGTATTTTATGCACTTTTGTTGAATTAAATTGAATATGTGACGGGTTCTGTAGGATGGTATCCTCTGTCAGTCAGTAGGGAGTAACCAGAGACCATGGATCAGAGCTGGAAGAAGGCTTAAATCTAGTCCAACCATGTCATTTTACAGAGAAGGAAACTAAGGCCTGGACAAGGTGATACAGCTAGTTTGTGGCAAAAGTGGGATTTGAACCCAGGTTCTCCAATACAGAGTCTAACGTTTTTGCTACTCTTCCCCAAGAGCCTCTGTCTTTCTCTACACTTAAAGTGATGCATCAGCAGCAGTCACCACAAAGGGATGCCCCAGCCCCTGCACTGGTGTGACCAGGAAGCCCTTTGCTGTCACCACAGGTATTTAAAAGCTGAATGTGCCAGTCCTGTCTGGAAGGGGTCTTGTGTTTGTTTGGTCTTTTTCTTTTCAAACATTTTTGGTCAGAAGTCAGGGAAGTGGGATCAGATCTCTGTTTTCAGTGGTGTAGGGAATTCCAGGGAGGAAAACTTTCTCTACAAATGCTGGTTAGTAATTGTTATGCAATTTATAGTTGCCTCAGG
This sequence comes from Pseudochirops cupreus, assembly GCA_028627135.1. Lineage (NCBI taxonomy): Eukaryota > Metazoa > Chordata > Mammalia > Diprotodontia > Pseudocheiridae > Pseudochirops > Pseudochirops cupreus. The sequence continues at coordinate 316,870,614 of CM053583.1, read as the reverse complement.
CATTAAGACTTTAAGAATCTCCTCTAGGGTAACATAGCCAATATTCATCAGAGGCAAGGCCTTGGAACTCCAAGTTCAGCTCACTTTACTTCAAGCTGCTTCTCAGGGCAAATGCTGCGAAAGTATAAGCACCTATAGGCAGCTAGGTGGCGCCGGCTCCAGACTCCTGCAGATCTGAGTTCAAATTCTACCTCAGAAACTTACTGTGTTACCCTAGGCAAGTCATTTAACCTTTGCTTGCCTCAGTTTCTTCAACTAACAATAGTACTTACACCCCAGGTTTGTTGTGACTATCAAATTAGGTAATATTTGTAAAGCACTGAGCATAGTGCCTAGCACATTGTAGGGGCTTAATAAGTGTTTGTTCCCCTACCTCATATGGAAATATTTTCTTTACTGTGCTGAGGAAAAAAAACCGACAACTGGAAAAATGATTTGGAGTGTAATTGAGCGCTGAATTTGGCATCAGAGGATCTGGGTGTGAATCACGATTCTGCCACTTACTACCTAACTGACCCCAGGCTTATTGATAGACCTCGTCAGGCCTCAGTTTATTCAACTGTAAAATGAGATGGTTTGCCTCCTTGGCCTCCAAGGTTCCTTCCAAGACTAAAGGGATGATCCCATGTTTGGCTTCAGCCTGTTTCCTGTGGTGTCAGTCCTGCAGCTGACTCAGTCCTTTGCATGGCTGTGTGGTCTCAGGCCCTCAGTTTCCTCATGTCTCATGCTACACGTACTGTTCTTTTTGTCCCTTTAAGGAATTCTGGAGACAAACTTCAGCATGTGATTATAACCAGTAAAAAAGGTTTTTTCCTGATATTCAAACAGATACCAGGCCTTCAATAATATATGTGTTTCCTCTTGCACAGTGTGTACGTTGTAGTGCTGAAGGGTTCTGGGTGAATATGAGAAGAAAAAAATCAGAAAACATTTCCTCTCTGCTTTTTCTAGTAAATTCTGACCTGGTTTCTTAATTGTCAATGATTTCTTCTGCATTCTGGAATTTTCTCTTGGGGAGAGCAGCTGCTTGTCCTTTGTTATATGCTCCCCAACAGCTGGCTCAGTCCTGATTGACCTTATTATCCAACATCCACTTTGAAATGTGGTGGCAGTGAATGCACAGTCTAACACAAGCCCAAAAAACTAACTGCACATGCACAGAATGGGAGAAGTAGAGTTACCAAGCTTTGAGTAGGGAAAATGAGATTCAGGGGCTTCCAGTACGTTCCAAGCTCAGTGTGAACCAATGAAAGGAAGTGACCGTTCAAAAGTTAGCAGAAGCACTGAGTTCAGAACAAGGGAGGTGAGAGTCCTGTAGTCTGTCCTCTGCCCTGACCCCCTCACCACACATGGAGTAATGTGTTCAGTTCTGGGTACCACACTTTAGAAAGGGCATTGAGAAACAGTAGTACATGCAGAGAAGGGAGAAAAAGATGAGAAATGCTAGGATAGGAAATAACTGGAAAAAGGAATTTGGGGGTGCTTAGCTTAGAAAAGAGTTGTCATAACATAGGGGTAAAAAACCGGTGGCCTCAAGGCCACATGTGACCTGCTAGGTCCTCAAGTGTGGCCCTCTAGGCCAGCTGCACTAGAGGACCTAGAGGGCCACGGGTGGCCTCAAGGCTGTTGGTTCCCTGCCCCTGCTAACTATACATGTCATTATAGCATGACTTCCAGGGTTATCATGTGGTAAAAGCTAGATTAGCTAAATCAGCTAGAGCTAATGGGTGGTGTAGTGAGAGAATTCAGATCACAGCAATTCCCCTCACTACCTAACGATTTTGTTGTTTGGTCATTTCAGTCATGTCCAACTCTTTGTGACCCCATTTGGGGTTTTCTTGGCAGAGATATTAGAGTGGTTTGCCATTTCCTTCACCAGCTCATTTTACAGAGGCAAACAGGGTTAAGTGACTTGCCCAGGGTCACACAGCTCGGAAGTATCTGAGGCCAGATTTGAGCTCAGGAAGATGAGTCTTCCTGACTCCAGGCCCAGGGTGCTATCCACTGTACCACCTAGCTGCCCCAACTCAACAATGAATAGGGCCAAAAAATACAATGGGCTAATTGGGTTGAATTTCTGTTACTGGAGGTGTTTAAGCAGAGGTTGAATGACACTTGGAGGAGTACTGTAGAAGGGATTTGAGGAATTGATTGGATTAGGTGATTTATAAGGGTCTTTCTGAGTCTGGAACTCCATGTTTCTAAGAGTGTAAAGTACAAAAACGAATAAATCTTCTGAATGAAAAGTGTGTTGGTGCGCTTTGGACCTAAAAGGTAGTCACAGTTCTGGGAGCTTCCTGTGCCATTAATGAATGTATCTATTAATTCTGAAGTTTAAAGAAGCTTATCCAGGGAAAGGAAGCTTTTTGCATTTTCACACCAGATTTTGCCTCTAGAGAGCGAGAATACAAAACAGCAAATGAGCACAAAGATGCTTCTTAAGAGATGAAAACCCCAAAGCCAGACCATCAAGAAGGGCAAATAGTGCCTTAATTATTTTTATGGAACCTGTTGTTAAATTATCTCACTGACTTCAAGGCCTCCAAACACATTAGCTAAGGACAGAGAATCCCGAACCCTTATGACATTGCCTCAGTATCTTGTCCTGAGGCAACTAGATATAAAACCCTTTGCCAGACTATTAGATTGTCCTGCCAGGAGCTCACTACCAGCATCTCATAGGCCAGGCACCTTGAATATCTGTGCATAACACTCCCAAAACGAAATGGTCAAAGGATGTGACCGAGTTCTCAAAATGTAGAACTCGAATATATTGAACAAAATCCCCTACTTTCGTAGTTCTTAAAGTGTGGCTAGCCCAGGGACCCTTTCAGGGGGTCCGAGAGGTCACAACTATTTTCATAATCCTGCAGGGACATCATCTATCTATTTGTTCCTAACTAAAAGTATGTGGGGCTCAATTTTCTTCATCTATTTGAACCAAAACAACATGGATTGAAGGCAGAAGCAGATAGGAGAATCTAGCTCTCTTGTATTAAGCTGGATATTAAGGAGATCTGCAAAAATATGTAAAACAATGCCACTCTTTTCACTGTTTTTAAAAAAATATTTTTCAAAAAATAGGTTATTTATGCTAGCATGTAATGTGGATTCATTGTTACTGAAATGAGTTAATAAATGTTTTTAAAAATCATTAGTTTTCATTTCTAATCTAGTAAATAATGATATCTATAAGTCACACCAAAGTTTTAGGGGTCCTCAATAATTTTCCAAATGTAATGGGGTCCCGAGCCCCGAAAATTTGAGAACCTCTGCCCTAGATTTTAGAAGTAATTCTTCTGGGGCAAACTGAAGGCTTGCTGTATAGGTAAGCACTCCAGGCTTCCAGGTAAATCGGTTAAAGGGAGGGCCCAGGTGTCCTCATCAAACCCCAGAGAACAGAGCACAGACAGAACAGAGCCTACAAAGAGTGAGGACTGAGGAAAGATTTGCACTTGAAAGAGAAACGCCCCAAAGACAGGTAGGATGAACCAGGCAATTTGGCCACCCTCTCCTCTTCTTCCCCATCATCAAAGAGAAGCTACTTACTGACTGTAGCAAGGCTAAAAATCATTTGTTTAAAAACAGCTTTCGGGCCTGACTGCTGTTCTCAGTACATGAAAATATGTCTATACTTCAGAAGTCTGGTTACATCTCCTAAGTCTCACAACACAACAGGAAGCCAAATTCAGTACACACTTTTCATTTACTAAGGGCAGGAGTCAAAGCATCTTCAAGAAAAGAAAGAAGCCCAATTCAAGAATATCTCCTTCTCTCTGCCTGCTCTACACACACACACACACACACACACACACACACACACACACGCACGCACATAAACACACACACTCTCCCTACCTGTTCCACATATTAGAATCACAAAATGTTAGCACTAGAAAGGATTGTAGAAGGCATCAAACCCAACCTATCCATTTTACAAAGGAAGGAGCTGAGCAAGGGAAGTGACTTGCCCAAGGTCACTCAGCTAACAGATTTCAAACCTTGAATTTACCACTACCCCGCATTTCCTCCATGAAGCCAAGCCTGATTCCCCTTATAGATAACTATCTCATTTAGTCTTCTACCTTTCTAATACACTTTTATAATACCATGAGTTATTTTATGTTGGAGAAGGAAATGGCAAACCATTTCAGTATCTTTGCCGAGAAAACCCCAAATGGGGTCACAAAGAGTTGGACATGACTGAAATAATTGAATGATGACAACAACAAAATCATTATAGGAGCTTGTGGCTTATCATCCTACTAAACTATGAACTACAAGAAGGCAGGACAATGGACTTAATACATTGTCTACTCCCCTTGGCACCTAAAACATGCTTTGCTAACCTGGCTTCTTTCTTGTTGTTGTCATTTTTGAATGAATGAAAGAATGAACTGAAATGAACAGAATGGAATGGAATGCAATGCTGTTCTACCCTAAGGCAGAATTTAGTTGGGTCAGTCTTTAGCCCTGACCACACACAGGCAAGCAAAAAGCAGCTCTGGACAGGAGTTTACCAGACAGAAAAAATCACCTCCATGTATACACATAGGCAGAAGAGAACTTCTTTGAGATAGGGATTGGCAACCTGTAACACACTGGTCAAGTTTCTTGGCATGTGGCACAGGCGTCACAACAATGACCCCCTCTCTGCTGCCAGGAAGATTTAGCAGTTGGCTCAGACTCCCATCCCACTCACAAGTTAGTCAGCAGGAGCTCAGCCTCTCCTGATTCATAAGTCTGCAGGCTGACCCTCCCCACCCAAATGTTCTCCTTAGGATACAAGGCAAGTGGTCTGGGATCTCATCTCTGGAGGTCATCAGTAATCCCTTGGCTCATCTTTCCGAAAGGGGCCATAATATGCCAAAAAAGGCATGTGGTCCAGGGTTTGGCACATTCCTTCCTTTCAAAGGGTTGCCAACCCCCAGACTAAAGCCACAGAGATTCATAGGAATAAATGGATATAGGGTTTAAGTCTCTCACCTTAGAAGTACAGGAAAATTGAATTCCAGTAGTAGGATGTCTGAGCTGAGAAGGCTCTAAGTGGTCATCTAGCCCAATGGCACAAGCAGTGCAGGAATTCCCTCCACACTAGCCCCAACAAGTGGCCATCTAGCTTCCATCTGATACATCTAGTGACAAGGAACTCATTATCTCACATAGTGATCTGTTCAACTGTTGGACAGAGCTAATAGCCAGGATTCAGCCTAACCATTTACTCCTCCTGAGAGCCAAAGCTACCTAGGATTGCCTATTATTTTAGGCTGGAGAAGGAATGGCCAACCACTCCATTATCTTGGCCAAGAAAACCCCAAATGGGGTCATGAAGAGTTAGACACTACTGAACAACAAATTTATGGCAGCTAGGGGGCATAGTGGATAGAATGCTGCACCCTCACACCCTGGATCCCCCAAAAGTAAAGTTCTTCTCCTCTGTGACAACAATCTTTAGCTATCTGAACGTAATAGCATCATGGATATGGAGCTGAGGTCAGCTCCTTATTTTACAAATGAGGAACTGAGATTCAGGGAGGTGATTTGCCCAGTCACACAGCTAGTTCATCTCAGAGTCAGGCCTTATTGCTTCCAAATCCACCATGAATTCTAATGTATCCTGCTGCTCAGGGATCCAAATCCTCCTGTCTCCTCTTTCTCAGGCTAAACTCCCACAGTTCCAAAAATCTTTTCCCTTTGAGTCACCTTGTCCTCCTAGAGCCACTCCAAACTCTCCTTCCCTAACCCCACTTCCAGGCACGCCCTTTCAGTAAGGAGAGTCATTTATACACAAACCCACTCCAAAGTATAAGAGACTTGCTTCTTTTGTTCACAAATTAATATTTTAATATAAAATATTCATGCAGCAGACCTGCCCTGTCTCCTGGCTGAATACTGTTATGGACTAGCCCTATTCCAACAGACGTTCTTGTGAATGTCAACAGGAATTCCAAAAGCCACTGATCTACTGGGGGGGGGGGGGGCCCAAGTTTCCATGAGCCAGGGTCTGCTGCACGGGGCCTTTGGGTGATTTTGCTGAACTGTTTCTTTCCTCTTTTTCTTTCTTGTTACAACATCAACCATGTTAACAATAGCTAATATTTTATATAGCACTTACTTTGTGTTAGACACTGTGCTAAGCACTTTATAAATATTATCTTATTTAATCCTCACAGCTGCCTGGGGAGGAAGGCGTCATTATTAGTCTTATTTTATAGATGAAGAAATTGAGGCAAACAGAGGTTAAGTGACTTGCCCAGGGTAATAGAGCTAGAAAGTGTCTGAGGCTGTATTTGAACTTGGGTCGTCTTGACTCACCACCTAGCTGCCCCTGTAGGGGCTCCCTGGCAGGGTAAAGGATTAGGGGAAGGATATATTCAAAAATTCAGAATTCCAGTCATCACTGGGGATGATATTGAGAAGCGTCCCTTACCTCGGGCCAGAGTAGACAACTGTTCTCTGTTTCTGTGTAAGATAAGTCCAGCTTTCCTTTTCCCCTAAAGCTGCTAACTACTCTGTACACTGATAATGCACACACTAACTTGACCAAGAGACAGGTATTTTCAGTAATTGCATATAAATTTACCAGAAGTGTTGACCACCACATGCCTCTTCCCCTTTCTCATGACTGATGAGGCTTAGGCAAAAATAAAGATGACAGTCTGTGGTCTTGGAGCAACAAATGAACACAAACTCCCTTGTAATCACTTTCTTTTTTCTTGTCAGAGGAAATAAAGAGGAACCAGTCATTAGACTGAGCTCCCCTTTGCTTGTCTTTGAGGGTGTTGCTCCAGGTCCCATGAGGAGGGATGGATACAAACCACCACTCCAGACTGAGCTCCTTCAAGGAATCATCAGAAGACCTACTCAGAAGCATCTTCATCAAAGAGCAGGTACCTCCCCTGGGATCTTCTTAAAGATTTCAAGCTGGAAAGAACCTTGGACACCATATAGTCCTTCATTTTACAGGTGAGGAACCGGAGGCCAAGTAAGGCAAGATAAATGGCACAAGTTCCCATAGATAGTAATCACCAGAGGCAAGCTATAAACCCGTGGTTTTCTGACTCAGCCTAGCACTCTATCCACATTAACACATTGGGTTTAGAGTCACAGAATCTTAAAGTTGGAAGTGACCTCAAGAGATAACCTAGCCCAATTCCCACTTACTTAAATAAGGATTCAACTCTACAATACCCCTGATAGTTTATCATATAGCCTCAGCAATGACTAGCTCACAATTCAATTTATAGCTCTGTCATCGATTCGTTGTGTAATATTAGGCCAATTATGTCCCTTCTCTGTGCCTTGGTTCCCTTTTCAGCAAAATGTGTGGATTGGACTTAGACGACCTCTAAGATTCTTTCTGGTTCTGGCTTTCTGCAGCTCCCCATGCTGGATTCTTATTTTTAAGCTAATTTTTGGAGCTAGAACTTTGGTGTTAGAAGGGACATTACAGATCATCAAGTCCAAGCCCCCCCTCCTTTTTTTACAAGTGGGTGCCAACTTCTCACTTTCAAAAGGAACTTCCACATCAGAGTGCAATCCAACTGTACTCCTCAGCTGAGGTAGATTGCATTTATAGAGTATCTATTTCAATCAGACATGGGGCAAAAATGAAAGAAACTCCTGGATTGATATCAGTGATAAATACCAATAAGTACTTCTCTATAGTTCATACCTTCTGATCCCATGGCCTTTGGCTACAATTATTCATTATTCACTGAAACAGCCCATCCTAGACTCAGTTTAAGCAGAATTTGGTGCTGGACTTCACAGGGTTCTTTGTAATGAGGTGGCATCACTTGAAGCGTCAATGATCTAGTGAGACTGTAGGATGTCAGAAGCAAAGTTTTTATTATGAAAGCCTCTCTTTGAACTGCATTAATACCACTGGAGAAAGGGACCACAGCTATTATCTAAGCCAATACCGACCTGAAGCATGAATCCCTGCTATGATACTCCTAACCTATGGTCCTCCTCATGAAGGTTTTATTTGATGAGGAACTGACTGCATCTCAAAGCAGTTTGTCCCATTGCTGGACAGCTCTTGTTAGCAACTAGTAGTAGAGAAGAATCCTTAATATCATCTATTTATTAGAAGACAGAATGTTTCATTTTTGTCTTTCTATCGCCAGTGCTTGGCACAGAACTGCAAACAGTATATGCTTAAATAAATACTTGCTGAATAAATGAATGAATGAAGCTAAGAAGCTAAGCAATGTGGAACCCCACATTCAGAATCATCCATAGCAAATTCAGTCTCCACCCTATAGAAAAGGGCAAAGTGAGGTTAGAAGTTCCATAGCCCTGTTGAATGAGGTTTAATTGTTGAATAATCACACGTATTGCTATGAACACACTTGAACCTTTCTCTCAAGGTTTCTTATTGGCTTATAGAAGAAACTACATGGCATCAAGCTTAGCACTAGAGTTAGGTCAAGATACAGTTTTGGTTTAAGATTAGGATAAAAATTAGGAAGAATTTACAAAATGTTTTCCTCACAACTACACTATTGTTCTCTGTACACCTTAAGGTGCAGTCTAAATGTGAGTTATTATTCCTATGGTTAGGATCAAGATTAGAGTAAGGCTTCTTGGTAGAAATAGAGTCAGAACTAAAGCTTGGTGTTTCTTTAAGGATGAACTAACACATAGAATAGATTTCATTGCTATTGACACTGTGCTCAAATCTCCTGCTTCACCAGGGTGCTTTTATGGCAAAACCCAGCATGCACTCGCTTCTTCAAGATGTACCTTTTTGTATTAAAACAGAATGTTTTGGTTCCAAGGGAGTTCAGTTCCTTAGATCACTTCCTAATGACAGGCCTAGCCCTTTTTTTCCTCATCATTATTTAGGTGGGTAGACTCCTACTCATCACCCCGGCTGTCCTCCACTTGAAGATCACAAGCACCCTCACCCACCCACTCTACTGGTTTGTCTGGGGCCACAATACAATGAGGGCTCCTGGCATGGGTTGCCTCCAGGGTTCTGTCATCCTCTCTGCCTGTGACATCACCAGAAACAAAGCCTACCTTTAATAAGAGTCCTTCCCTCATGCAGAACTGTCTCTGGTTGCATTCTGTGCAAAACATAGACATGGCAAACTTGAGCCACCACCACCGAGCTCACATAACCCAGCCTGACAGGCTACAGTACACAAAATCCCACCCACCTCCCTCTATAAATAGGCCTGTGTAGGAGCAACAGTACTCACCAAAAAAGTTCTATCGCAATTATATTTTTAAAAAGAAAAAGTAAATCAATAAGGATACCCCCCCCAACCTTGGAAGCTTCTTTGCCCTGGATTTTATTTAAACTGACAGGCACACTCAAAATAACTACAGTTCTTTGTTGCCACACCATCTTTTAGAGATTTGTCTTCCCTCATGTAACAGGGTGTGAAAAGTTAAGGACTTATTTAAAGACTGACCCTTTCTCCATTCAAAACACTACTCATACACAAGAGCAGGCTGCAGCTTGCTAGATGTGACATTCTGCCACAGTCTGTCTTGTTGAATCCAGAGACAGTCCCCAATCCTGGGCCAGTTGCTATTTTGGCCCCCTCCATTTGTACAGTTGGTTTACAACTTGTAAGCTGAAGAAACAAACTGGATTATCATGGCTCTCCATCCTGCTATCTGATTCCTTCCCTCCACTCCCACAATATGCCCAACCAAGATTCCAAAGACAGTATTGTTTCCCATGCATCTATAGCTGTCTAGAAAGTGGATCAGTTTCCCTAAATCTTGTTTAGGGAACAACCAGTAAAACTGAACTACATGCAGTCATTCTTGTATAAACTCTCAGGACAGTACATATGGCCATTTTTCTTCCCAGTACCAATGAATTTACAAGGGAATCTCTTACCATATACATTAGAACCCAATCTGATCTCAAGTCCTTCACAGTAAGCTGATCTTCTCAACACCTGTCAGACCTACAATTGCTTTTTTTAGATTTTCCCCCCTTAACCTCTGTACTTAAACCCTCATACTTGCAACTTTCACCTGTTGGAGGTCAGAGTCTCCATCTGGAATGGCTGATATTCATTAAAAAATCATCCATTCATTCAATAAGTATTAAGTGCTTGCCATGTGCCCAGCACTGTGTTACTAGTTGGGTAGGCATACAAAAACCCCCAACAAAATAAATTAGTACTCCCCCTTAAGGAACTTACATTTCTCCATTTACACAGACCCAGGATTTCAGTAGGTTGAAATGTAAAATAATTGTCTAGTTTGAGCTAATCTTACAAAGTTAGCCCTAACTAGCAGAAGTGGTTTGAGTTTCAAGGAATAAAGTTGTATGGGGGAGAAGGGAATATATAGAAAGTTGGCAGTGTTCATTGCAAAAGGGGTGGGAAGAATTGGGATTGTCCTTCAAGACTCATACCAGAATGAGCCACGACAATTGAAAACACATAAGAGGCTAAAAATAACTCTTGAGGTGATGGAAAGAGTTCATACTCTGTCAAGCCCTGCAGATAAGCTAATGCCCATTTATATTCCCAGAGTGATCAGAGTCAATATGGAAATTCAACATAGGATTAAGTTTAGATCCAGGTTCTGTGTTGTCCCTACTGGTCTTTTAAGAAGACCCTTGTCATAGGCCATAGAAAAAGGATTGCCTGTCTCTGGTGTTGAAGTAAAAGCTAAGAGGAGACTGAATCTAGAGATGGAACTTTGTTACTCTAGTGATGTAATTCCATCTCCATCATTTCCTAGCCACTATGCCTGACCCTATTTCTGTACAGAACCTTACAGTCAAATCTCTTTTTGGAAGGTACAGCTCTTTGTTGTCTTCTGCAGAAATGCTTTGCTAGGTACTCTTATCTTCCCTCAAACCCCCATGGTTTTTTCCTCTTCCATAAACAGACAAGTGAAATCCATTCAGATTGTAATTTACATCTCAAGACACAAAGGTGAGTTGGATATCTGGATAATTCCAGAGATAAATCTCCCTTCCTTCTTTCTTTCCTTCCTTCCTTCCTTCCTTCTTTCTTTCCTTCCTTCCTCCCTTCCTTCCTTTTTTCCTTTTTTCCTTCCTTCCTCTCTTCCTTCCATCCCTTACTTCTCTTTCCTTTCCTTCTTTCCTTCTCTTCTTTCTTTCCTTCCTTCCTTCCTTCCACTCTTCCCTTCCCTCTTTACTTTTTTTACTTCTGCTCTTTCTTGCCTTTCTTTCTTCCCTCCCTCTTTCCCTTCTTTATTCCCTTCCCTCTCTTCCCTCTTTCCTTCCTTCCTTCCTTTTCTTCTTTCCCTCCCTCTTTACTTTCTTCCTTCCCTCCCTCTTTACTTGTTTGCATCCTTCCTTCCTTCCTTTCTTCCTTCCTTCTTTCTTTCCTTCCCCTCTCCTTCCTTTCATCAATCCTTCTCTCCTAGACTCAAGGAGATATCCATTGCTGTTATTTCCATTTCCTATGTTGAAAAACAACAACCAAAAACTAGCTAGAAATCTCTAACTCAATCCCCAAACAATGTTTTTCCTCTGGCTAGCTTTCAGAAAACTAAAATTCAGATGCAAAGATTGACGTAACTGAACAAACAAAACAAACCCACACATAGAAAAAGAACTGCCAGAAACTTGGACTGTCAAGAGAGAGAGAGAAACTCCAGGACACAAGCGAGTCCTATGATCAGTTTAGCTTTTTTTTTCTTTACAAATACCTTCAAATGAAAAAAAAAAGTGGGAAGGAGACATTTATTGAGGGCTGGCCCTGATCTCATTCCACCAACTGAAGGGCTAATCCCAACTAGTAGATTTATCTACTGGATTTAGGATCCTAGAGCTTTTTATCCCTTAATTCTCAAACATTGCCACTTGGACCATTTTCCTTTCCAATGACACAGAAGCCTGATGGGTAAGCATCCACCCCTCAAAGAGGGTCCATATCATATACAAAATGGTGTGTATGTCTGTCTGGGGAGGGGGGAAAGTAGAAGGAGTGGTTGCAAAGTCTCATTCACAGAAAGCTAAATTGTGCACAAACTCAACAGAGCCTCTGGACACTTGGAACCCTTAGGACATAGGCAAAAAAAAATCCACTGCCTAGTATCCTTTTTACTTGGTATGACATAGTAATAAGTATACTTCTTCCAATCCTAACAGTTTTCCCAATCCTAACAGTTCATCCTCCTCAGTCTTGATAACCTGGTTTAGAAGGGTCCAGGGGAATCCAACTCACCCAGTGTTTGGATTTTAGGAAAGAGAAACATCAGTTTTTATTACTTTTTTTGGAGCTCAGATTCCTCATATCTATATTTAATATTTATACAGCAAAATGCACAAGGTCAGGAAAATGTAAACAAACATTGCTCATCCTTTCTTCTTCTTGTCTTCCTAATTTTGACAAGAAAAGTTAGTGTGGAAAACATGGATGGCTTTTTCACCCCTGCCTTGCTGCTCTCAACACCAAATCACTCCAGCTCTGTACAAACTAAAAACTAAGAGACGTCCAACGCCCCTAGCAACCACAATGGCACAGCTGCCTGAATAAACCCAGGCCTCAGAAATGCAAGGCTGCAAAAGTGGGGGTGGGGGTGCCTGAACTGATACTGGGAATATCCAGTAAGCCAGGCAACTGCTGCTTACTGCCCAGGGAATCCACAACACACATAGTGGAGCAGTCTGATGTTCAACCTATGTGCCTTCACACAGCCCCTTCCCCATTCCCCATCCACATAAAGCTGAAGCTCTCTAATTAACAAATAATTTGCCAGAGCTTTGGAAAGCTTGACTTCTTAAGATTCCCTGGCCATAATGATAGACAATTCTAGCGTCACAGATGACTTTTCTTGCTTTTCTCTGAAATTCAATTTTCTACTTGTCACAACTACTGGGAAAGAACACATTTCTCTATCGTTGGAGATCAAATCAGTTGGGGAGAGGAGAAAGGGAAGTGAGGGGCCTGTCCTCCCCTCCCATCTGAAGTAGGAATTAGTCCTTCTAAACATTTCTAATTTGTACCACAACAGGTTCACAGGCAACTCCACCCATCCTCCAAACAGCCATCCTTGCTGCAAAATGAAACATGCAAATTTCCCTTAGAAAACGGTTACATGTTTATGCCAGTATTCTGCCTGCCTTTGTACTCCTTTAAACAAATGCTTCTTTTTTCTCTCTCCGGTTTTGAGATTTAGTCTTTCTATTCCTCCTCCTCTAAGGACTTTGCGGACACAGGTAAATAAATATTAAAGAAGTGCCGTTTCACTGATTTCTGATCAAGAGCAGGTGGATGTTATCTTTTCCCTACCATCCAGAATAAAATACAAATTTTCCTAGTTTCCTAATAAGAGAAAAAGAAATGTGAGGTGCAGAGAAACCACAAGTCTACATTCTCCCTTTCCTGCTTTGATAGCCTAACTCTTTTCGAAGACTAAAATCATGTTAACATTATGCTTTTGCAGTGCTTCCCTACAGAATCAAGTTACAAATGCCCTGCCACTCACATCACTTCTGCATAGAAAAGGGCATCAAGGGACCAGGCTTCTCCAATATTGCTCCAGGGAGCCAAGGTCTCTTAACAACTCAGGCACAGCAACGGGATGCTGGGAGACAGCAAAGTGTAACTAACTGTTTTGAGTCCACCCCAACCATTCAGAAACACCAAGTTTTCCCAAGCTCCCCTGGCAGGTGGGCTTCTCAGGCCACAGGCCACCTTCCCTGACGTACACATAAAACACAACTGCACCGGTTCCCAGGCACGTCCCAAAGCCCGTCGGTCCCTCCAGGGATGCAAAATCCTGGAAGGAAAAAGGACTCCTGGTGTCCAGGCAAGGCAGGGCCGGGCAGGGGAGGGCAAGGGGGTCAACTATGCCGCTGGAGCACTTCCCAAAGGAAGGCAGGGCAGTCCACCTTTCCTCCTTCCCTCTCGGATGCCGTGGCCACTTCGCGCCTAGCAGCCTGATGAGCCCTGTGCGCCCCTCTTTATGAAGTAGCGGCCCAAAGAGGGCATAAGGACCAGAAGGGAAGGATATGGGTTACAGACCAGTCTGAGGCACCAGCTCCGCGGCCGTGAAGTCTGCTTGAGGCAGAAGAAGACGGTAGCGGCCAGAGCCGGGTACGGGACTTGCTCCTCGTCGGCGGCGCCCAGCTCCGGCTCCGGCTCTTGCTCGGGCTCGGGCTCGGTCGCCGGCTCCGGCTCCGGCTCCGGCTCCGGCTCCGGCTCTGGCGCGCGCTCACGCTCCAGCTCCCGTTCCCGGGCAGAGGACACCCCCGAGGCCACGCTGCCTTGGAGAGACTTGCTGCTGCTGGCCGCATCCTCCTCCTCCTCCTCCCCAGGCTGGGCAGCCTGGACCGATGCTATGGGCACCCGGACCTCGTCGCTAGCCAGCGGCTGCAAGGGCTGTCTCCTCTCGCCATCAGTCATGATCGCGGGCGGCACCTGCGGAGAGGGAGGGGGGAGGGGGGACGACAAAGGCAGGGCTGACCGGGGTGGGGAGGGGGAGACACCTCTACCCCCTCCCCCTACCGCCCCCAGCCGGCCCCTCCCCAGACAGCCGGGGAGGGAGGAGGGCAGGGAGAGAGGGACAAAGGGGACTGGGGCTGAGGGTGGGGGTGGGGGTATTCCCAAGTGTCGAGGACAAACTAGGGGCCGGGAGGCGGTGGCAGAAATGGAGTCTAAGGACGTCCAGCGCCCTACTCCCTCCCACCTCTCCCCCGACTTCTCCCCACATATAGACTCCTCCAGAGCAGAAAGCCGGCCGGGCCGGCGGGCGCCGGGGGCTGGGAGCGTGTGCCACGCCGCCGCCCCCCCCCGCCCGCGGCTGCCTCAGCGCCTTTGTCTTTCGTATTAAAGCAAATGCTCTGTTAGACCCCCCCAAACCTTACAGTACCCCAGCACCCGCTCCCTCCCTCCCCCTGCTCTCATTACCCTGGTCCCAGTCCCACCAGGCCAGGCTGGGCACTGGGCATTCGCCTCCCCTAACCCACTCCCCCTCCAGGTAGGGTACGCTGGAAAACCGAGGGAGTACGGGATTTCTGGAAGGAGGTACCCCCTCCCCCGAGTTGGATCCTGGCTTTGGGCAAGTTGGAAAGGGGTCCAGGGAGGCGTAAAGTGCGGGGCGGCAGCGAGGCGGGCAGGGGGTCGAGCTGCGGTGGTCTTGCGTCCCGGGCACGGGGACCAAGTGCCCTAGTGGCTCTTTCGAGGCCTCACCTGGGTCCGGCGACCAGATGGCTCCCCACGAGCATAGCCGTGACGTCCAGTTCACCGCGCACCAGGGCACGGAGACACTTCCCGGGAAGCCAGGACGGCGCCCGCCCGGACTCCAGCTTTGTAAATCCACCAGCCACTAAAAGAGCCCCGACTGACGGCGCGATGTCGCGCTTCGCGTCTTCTTAGCTAGCTCGCTCGCTCCCTCGCGGTCCCTGTCTCTCTGTGTCTCTGTGTCTCTTTCTCAGGCTGGCTCAGTCCTGCCCCCACCTCCTCCGCCTCCCGGAGAGATGCGCCCTCCCCCAGTCTCCCAATTCCCGTGGCAGGCGGACGCGCAGCCTCGGGACCTGGGGTCGGGCCTCTGGGAAGTCAAGCTAAGGCGAGGAACCTGGTGGTCTGGCCGAAGCGCGAGGGGCCAGGATGCCGTGGAGCTTCTGTCTCCAGCTCCCGAGCCTCCCGCTCGCTTCGCTTTGCTCCGCGCCGCACAGCCCAGCCCAGCACAGGAAACTTCGGCTTTACCAGTCGGAGGAGGGACCGAGGGAGGAGGCAAGGAGGAGGGGCTGGGAACCCGGCGGAGTCGGGAGGGAGTGGAGTGGGGTACGCGGCGCGGAGAGTCGAGGCAGGGTGGCGATGGAGCCCAGGTGACCCCGTCAGCGGGGTATCTCTCTCTCTTTCCTCAGTCCCTAGCTTTCCTCTCTCTTCCTGCTCTCTCTCTCCCCTTCCCCCCTCCCCCTCTTTGTCTCTGTCTTCTCTCTCCCTTCCCTCTACCAGTCTCTGCTGTGTCTGTCTCCGTCTCTCCCTTCTTCTCTGGCTCTGGGTCTAGTTTTCTTCTCTACTCTTCCTCCCTCCTTGTCTACCTTGTCTCTTTCTTTTCTCTCTTTCCTTCTGCTCTTTGTCCCCCTCCTCCCCACTCCCGGTCCCGTTTGTCTTATCTTTCTGGACCTGTCTTTTTCTTTCCCCCTCCCCCGCCCCTCCCCTCTCTCTCTCTTGGTTTCCCCTTGCTTCAGCCTAATCCTCACAAGACTCCCCTTTAGGTAACTGCTGGCCCACGAGTCAAGGGCCTTGGGGTAAGGGTCGGAGGGCATATAAGATGCCTGATCAGGTGATGGAGTCCTGCTCCACCCTGCCCCCTTCCTCTCCCTCGCGTCAGCCCTGGGGTCCCTGTAAGGCTCGATATCTGACCCTTAGACCTTGAAGGAAGTGGGGGTGGAGGGCTTTTTCTTATTCTTTCCTTCACCAGGATTCCTGGCCCGGGAGGGATTAAGGGGCATGACAGTGTTCCGCTACCCTTCCCGCATCCCAACTTGCTCCTTCGCCCTTTTACTCTCCATCCCCCCCTCGCCCAGCGACACTAAGAGAAGTAAACCCTACCCCCTACTTCCCCGGCCCTGGATCTCCGGGGGCGAGATGAATACTGTGAGATGAAGGCAAGGACCCCAGACGCTTGTCTTCCTTTCTGAATTTCAGGGAGGTATTCCAGAAGCTTGTCCTGGAGTAATGGGATGCCAGAGAAGACGTGTAGGCCCCACCCCTTCCCCCCCCCCCCCCCCACTCCTCAGTAACTGCCGCGGATAAACCGCAAGGAAGGCTAGAGAAGCTTGAGAACCCGGAGTAGTGATTTTAGATTTTTGGGCAGACCTGGAAGGTTTACGTCCTCCTGCTGTCCTCTTCCTCAGAGTGTCATCAGGCGGAAGGGGCGCCCAAGGGGTCAGACGCAGGAGAGCGCCTACCCAACCACTGGAGATTCTTCGGGAAGCGGTACCCAGAGAGGCTCCCGCTCCTGCGCCATGGCCTGCGGGGGCTGGACGTTGCTCCCCACAGTAGACGAGGACAGCCTCTAGCGCTTTTTGCCTCCCCCTTCCTCATTCTTCCCTGTCTCTCCCCTCCCCCCGCCTTTCCTCATTTAATCTGCAAGCGCAATTCTGGACTATTTCTGTTCTATCCATCATCTCGCCACTTCCCTGGTCCAGCCTTAGGAACTGAACGCAAAGGGATCGTCAAGGCAGAGGAACTACAGGCGAAGTCCCGGGCTAAGGAGCTCCCCTTCTCAGTGTGTGTGTGTGTGTGTGCGTGCGTGTGTGTGTGTGTGTGTGTGTGTGTTGTGTTCTGTTGTGCTTCTGTGGGTTGTGTGTGAGGGCTCTCTATTGTACCTTTTTCTACGTCAAATGAGATACTGTAGGTAAGATGCGTTAACGTGCTACAATAAGACTAACGATGCTGACTGTTGGTTTGTTGTCCATGTGTCTGGGGTGTGCTTGAGAGCACTTATGGTGGATGTTAGTCGGTTGTGCTTGTGTGTGTGTGTGTGTGTGTGTGTGTGTGTGTGTGTGTGTGTGTGTGTGTGGCGCATTTATCTATGTGGGCTCTTGGGTGTGCAACACGCTGCCTTCCTGGAAGTACCCTCCCTTCCCCTAGAGGTACTGTGACATGCTGAGACCTCAGGGCTCTAGGCGCTGGCGGAGGCCCGAAGTTCTCGCTATATGAGAGCATTGAACTCTACTGAGCATTGAAACTGACCCCTTACCCCAACCTACCGAAGTACGGCAGACCTCTGGGAAAGTAACAAGAGGGAAGGAAAAGTTTCCTCTCTTTTATGTGCACAGCTCTGAAGGGGACCACTTCCGTCTGACCCCTTGCTCCCCACAGAGCCACAGTCACAACTAGGTAAAGGGTCCTGTGCCTATTCTAGCAGTGCCTCTTTTCCTAAGCAGTTGCCCTAATAAGGTCCCCTTGTCGGCCCATTGCTAAAGGCATAGACTGGATTCTGGGACAAGGTGAGGCCGACCTTTCCTCTCCTGCCCACATTTTCTTGCCCCATACAACCCCTTCCCCAAGTTAGTTAGACTTAACTAGTTCACCACATTCCCCTTTTACTGATGGGGAAACTGAGGCCCCAGAGAGAGTAAGGAAGTTAGTTACCCAAGATCATACAGTACAGAAGGTGGGGGGAGGAATACTAGTACCTGTTACCCAGGGCTAGCACCCCAAGAGCTCCTCTAGCGTCACAAGATTGATCCATGGTTAGAGGAGGGGGAGGGGGCGCTCAGGAGTGGAGGAGCTTGAACTGTAGCACCCTTTAGGTTTTCTGTATTTCTTGCTCCTTTCGGATAATGCTGGTAAATGTGAAAGTCAGCTCCCTAGAGGACTTTCCAATAGATGAAAAGGAACCTCTGCTCACACTTGGGGCCAAAAAGTGGCACAGTGGATTTAGTGCTGGACCTGGAGTCAGGAAGACTCCTCTTTGTGAGTTGAAAACTGACCTCAGACACTTACTAAATCTGTGACCCTGGGCAAGTCACTTAACCCTATTTGCCTCAGTTTCCTCGTCGGTGAAATGACAAATCACCCCAGTATTTTTGCTAAGAAAATGTCAAATGGGATCACAGAGAGTTGGACACAACTGAAGAAAAACAAAACAACAACAATTCACACTGGACTTTCAGAAACAATCACTTTGTGGAGGGGGTGATTTTTGAAGGCCAGGGAACTGGGCCAGCCTGCTGTGGCTAAGCCTTCCCCACAGTCATGGATTTCTCTGGGTATGCAGGGCCTGGGGCAGCTCATTCTGTAGGAATCTGCCTAGACCTGGGGCCCTGGGAAGACCAAGATGTGACTCCTCTCTTTAGTCTGAACCTGGGGTTGGAGCAGAAGCAGGTGCAATTGACAACAATATCATTGCTAATTTGATGATTCCAGCTTCACAAATGACTAAGATTCCCAAAGCCTCTGTTTACCCATTTTTCATAAAAAAAGTATAAAGATAATACTTTGGATGGCATGGACTTGAATCATAGAAATTAAAGTCTCCTTAGACATTATCTCATCCAATTCCCTAATTTTATAATCTAAGGAAATAACATTTTTGTATAATGGCACAATTGCTTAATAGTGGGACTGAGGTTCAAACCCAGGCCTCTTGACTCCTTGTCTGGTTCCCTTTCCTTGGTACTTTCTCCTTTCTTCTCCTTATTCTTCCTGGCCATTCCATCAAAGCACCAGAGAAGGGACTTTGCAAAATAGGAACAAGAATCCAGATCTCCTGACTCCTCACCCAATGTCATTCAATGATACCATCTGAAAGAGTTTCATAAAATGCCCCATGATCTTATCTGATTTTTGAGAAGTCATTTTCAGGCAAGAGTTGAAGCTTACATATAGAAAGTGTTAGTGTAGCCAGAACTCTCTCCACCTTGGTCACACTCCAGGCCCATGTGCCTCTTACCTTTTGTATACGGGAACTTTTCAAGAAAAGAAAAACATTTACAATATTTCAGTGCTTGTACTTGGCTTTTGAGGACCTCAGCTGGTAATTAAGGTTTTCAAATAGCAATTAGGAGGCCAACCTGCTAAGATAAACATGGGAGGGGCCTAGTTGTCTATTTTACAACACTGAAAACTGAGATTTCCCTAATTGAGAGAAGGAAGGCCTTGAACTGGGAGTGAAGAAAGCTATGATCTGGTCCCCACTCTGTCACAAAGTTACCATGCAATTGTAAATTAACTCCTTTCACATCTGGGACTCAGTTTCCTCCTTATTACACTCAATTCAATGCTGGTGATGAGCATTAGGATGTTTACACCCACCACTTACTTCTCTGTTGTTCTTTAGGGATTCCATAACTTTGATTCTTCAGAGATTATGGTGCTCCAGAAATGTGTAACTAGGATACCAGTCAATTAGCAAGCATTTACAGATGTGCTTTGTGCTAGGATTACAAAGGCCAAAAGGAAGCAATTTGTGCCCTCAAGAAGCTTACATCCTTTTGAAGGAAACAACATACACATATGTCAATCAATATAAATTATGCACAAAGTAAATTGAAGATGAGTTTGGTGCTGAGAGGCACTAGCAGCTGGGGGTATCAGGAAAGGCCTCATGTTGGAGGTGATTTTGAATCGAACTTTGAGAGAAACAAGGAATTCTAGTAGGTAGTGAAGAGGAAGTGCCTTCCAGCTTCTGAGGTTGCCCATGCAAGGGCACACAGGTGAGAGATGGAATAGCGTGCAGAAGGAAGAGCAAGCAGGCTGGTTCTGCTGCAGCATGGGGTGTATAAAGAAGAACAGTGCGTAATCTGGGGAAGGATAGCTTGCAGGTCAATTGGGAAGCAAACAGAAATTCATATTTTTTTTCCTAGAAGCAATAGGGAGCCACTAGGATATTTTGAGCAGGGGAGTGACGTGGTCAGATTTTTGCTTTATGAATACAGCTGGAAGCTGTGTTGAAGATGTATAGAAGAAGGTAAAGAGTTGATATAGTGAATCCATTTAGGAAGGGAAATGTGTTCAAAGATGAGTGTTTGTTCTGAGGAGCAACTTGGAACTCGTGGAAGTGTTAGACAATTTCCCAAGAGCAGTCTTTCTTACTCTCTTCTTTAAATTCAATTTTGGTACAGTTACATGTCGCAAAGATAGATAGATAAGTAGATAGATAGATGGCTACATTGATAGCTAAATAGACAGACACGTAAATAAACAGATACACAACTAACTAGCTGGATACGTGGATGCATAGACAGACAGATAAATAGATAATAGATGGTACATAGATAAATTTTAAAGATTCTCAGGATTTAAGCTGTGAGTTATCAGAGATTTAAAATAGACAAATAGGACCCTCCCATGTTTATCTCAGTAGATTGGCCTCTCCTAATATCTATTTATCTATCCATCTCTGTCTCTCTGTCTCTGTCTGTCTCTGATTCTGTCTCTGTCTCTGTCTCTCTCTCTCTATGTCTCTCTGTCTGTCTCTGATTCTGTCTCTCTCTGTCTCTGTCTCTCTGTCTCTCTCTGTCTCTGTCTCTTTGTCTCTGTCTGTCTGTCTGTCTGTCTCTCTTTTGTATCTATCCACTGGTGGGCTAGCTCAATGGACTGGCCATCCAACTGCATGGCAAAGTGTAGAGACAACAAGCATTTTTCACCCTTGTAATTTTTCTTTGGGTAGCTAGGTGGCGCAGTGCATAGAAAGTCTGGCCTGAAGTCAGCCTTACTCAGTTACTAGCTGTATGACCCTGTGCAACTCACTTAACCCTTTTTACCTCAGTTTCCTCATCTGTAAAATGAGCCGGAGAAGGAATGGCAAATCACTCCAATATCTCTGCCAAGAAAACCCCAAATGTGGTCACGAAGTGTCAGACACAACTGAAATGATTGAACAACAACAAAAAGTCTTTCTTTCATGAATTTCTAGCATGATTTATTTTAAGTCATTGTGTACTTTATTGAAGAGTCCTTTTAATGTTTGGGGACTTGATACATCCGTTGAAATATCACCAACAAACAGTCACCTGAAGGAGCTCCTCATCCTCCTCCCTTTTAAACATCTGGGGTGAGTAGACATTCCCCTCTATGATATCTCATTGTTAATCAGTGGGTCGTTAAATCTAATTATTTCTGGTGTTACATTTATCAAAGAACCTTGTCTGATTTTAAGATTTGTGTGAAGGGCTTCTTGTTGGTGAAGACCGTTTAAGGCTACATTTTTCCCTACTGAGTCCAATACCTCTTTTAAGAAAAATCAACAAACAATAAGTGAAGCAAGATTTAGTAGTGTCTGCACCTTTTAACCAGTTCTGGGATGGCAAAGATATGATCAGTAATAGAAAATCAGCCATAAAAGACTTCCTATTCCCTTTTTCATATTTTCATCAAGGATACCTTTGTAGAACATACTCAAAAAGATTTTCTTCAATTATCTTTTGGGAATATTATAACAGAATTTCAGGGTCTGAAATGAAACCAGAAGCCATCAATTCTAACTTGTCTTTGAACAAGAATGTCCTGCTTCTTCAACATACCTGACCCATGGTTATTCATTTGACCTTTGCTTGAATATCTCAAATAGATATTCAACCTGCCACCTGCTAAGGTGGCCATTGTATTTCTCTATAGCTCTCCATGTTAGGAAGTTTGTCCTTACTGCAAGACTAAGTCTGCCATTTTCCATCTTCCACTCATTGCTCCTAATTCTGCAAGCCAAATCACTCTTTCACAGGACAGTGTTAGCTCTACACTCTTTGGGAGAAGCAGTCTTCTCCAAATTAAACATACTCACTTCCTTCAACACATACTCTTGTATTATGAACTCAAGGTTCTTCAGATTCCTGGTTAATCTTCTCTACACATTGTCTAGTTTACCAATATCCTTCTGAGAAAACAAAATGCAACACCCAGAAGTAAACATTACACTTCAGATATGGAAGGTCTAGGAAAGAATCAAAAAGGCTGCTCCTAGTTCTGGGCATTGACTAGGGCAGAAAATAAAGGGGGCATACTTAGTTCTAGATACTTTGCCTCTAATTTAAGTCTCCTAAATTAAGTTTTTTTGGCTACTATATCATACTATTGACTTATATTGAGTTTGCAGGCCATAAAAAGATCCATTTTTTTTTCAAATGAACTTTGATTTAGCCACACATTCCCATTTCATACTTTGGAAATTCATCATTTGAACCCAAGTCTGAGTTTATGATTTGTGACTATTAAATTTCATCATATATAGTTCAAAAGTTGTAGCCTATAAAATCTTTCTTGGATCTTGACTGTCATCTATGTTTTATATATGTCCCTCCCAGCTTTATCTCATCTGCAAGTTTTGTAAGTTTGCCACAGATGCCTTTATCTAAATTGTTGATAAAAATGTTGAACAACACAGGGCCAAACAAGGATGTAGAGGGCAATCCTCTAGAGCAGCGCTTCTCAACCTGTGGGTCGTGACCCCGTTGGGGGTCGAACAACCCTTTCACAGGGGTCGCCTAAGACCATGGGAAAACACATATTTCCCATGGTCTTAGGAACCTAGACACCACTCCTCTATCTGTCTCCAGGCAGGTCTACCCACATGCAGATACCCCCATATATGAGTATTAAAGGGTCCTGGCAATAGGAAGATTGAGAACCACTGCTCTAGAGACCTCCTTCCTGGGTCATATCAGATGATTCATGACTACTCTTTGAGCCTGGTTAGCCAATCCATTCAATATCCACGTATTGTACAATCATTTACTCACATCTTACTGTCTTCCACGAGAGCATGAGAGACTTTCCCCAGTGCTTTGTTAATCTTCCTTATCTTGGTTTATCCTTGAGTCCTTTTCATCTTCTACTTCTCCCCCTCCTCTCAGTCATTCTCTTTCAACTTCCTCTGCTTTAGTTTGTCTTCTTGAGATTCTTTACTTTCTTCACCATTGATTTCTTTTTCTTCTTCTTGTTCTTGTTCTTCTTTTCAGGTCCTGCTCCTTCTTCCGTTTTTCCTCAAATACTCCAGATTTTTTCCTGGGCAAATACAGTCTCTTGACTCTTTTTCTAATTCTAAAGCCCTACAAATCTCCTTCATAATTGTTCCTCTTTCTTCAGCTAAAATCCTTTTCCTGTTCCTCTCACATGGTATTTTCTCATTGTACATTCAACTAGAAGTTGAATGATAGATTACCTAAGATTTTACCCATTGTTTTAGTATCCTACCCTCTTTGACGTGGTGTATAAAAGGATTTATTAATACATTCAAGTTTTTATCAATTTCAGCAAAGATGTCTTTAATGTGTATTTGGATTGGTCCAGTTGTCATTCCAAACCCCACTTAAGTTCCATTTCAACTTTATTGTATTGTACATTGGGGATTTGTTGTTAGGGCCTAACATACACCTAAACACATGGATTTTCTTTTAACTCAAGCTTCAATTCCACCTTCTGTAAAAGACCTTTACTGATTTTCCCCTGCTCCCCACCATTAAAGCATTTCCTCAGATTCTCCTAGTTATCCTGTGTGTGTATCTATCTATATCTATCGATCTATTGATCTATCTATCTATCTATCTCTGTATATAATGTGTATTGTTGTTTGCATGCCATCTTATCCACTGGAATGTAAGCTTCTTGTGGTCAGGGACCATGTTTTTGCTATTTTTTGTGTCTCAACATTAGCATAGTGCTTGACACATGGTAAGCTCTTAATAAATACGTGTTGGTTGATCAGTTGCTTCATGGATTTTTTATACTAATATTTCTTCTTAATATGCAATGCTATCTTTTCTTCATTTCCCACTTTCTAGCTCATTTTTGATTAAGATATACTTTCTCAGAGCCATATTTCCATCGTGGATCCCATTCCCCTAGGTCTCAGTGATACCTTTGAGGTAAAATTTGCCTTTTTTGTATCAGGATCTCTAGATTACTTGTTACAAATATCTTACATATTTGTGTGAGGACATCTGAGACTGTGGTTATTACTTCTCACTCAGCAGATTCATTTCCTATGAATTACTAGATATCCCTACTGCTGTTCTTCTCGTGCTGTAGGCATTCTCAATGACATCTAGCTTGATTAGTATACATAGTTGGTTTTCTTCTTTTCCCTTGCTTTTCAGTTTAAAGTCCTTTTAGCTAGATTTGCAAGACACAAAGCAAATACATATACATGCTTTATATGTACGTATTATATATATATGTGTATGCATGCATATGTGTTTCTAGCTATCTACTTACCTATCTTATCTATCTATTATCTATACCTTGTTAAGTACACTCATTTTCTGGCAAAAAGCCCATCATTCTCTTTAATTCTTGACAAAAATTACAGTCTATGTTATTTAAAGGGATGGTTAGCTAACATCTAGAAAGAAGATTAGTGATAATAAAAAGTCAGTGTAGCTTGATTAAGAGCAGGTCATAAAGTAACCTCATTACTTTTTTGTCAGAGTTAGTAGATTGATTAATCAGTGAAATGCTATATATAGCTTATCTAGGTTTTTTATTATTTTTAAGCAAAACACTTCAAAAGTTCTCACGTTCTTGTAGAAAAGATGGAGAGATGTGGGCTGGGCAGTAAGAACAGTTAGATGGATTTGGAGCTGGTTTAATGGTGGGCCCAAAGAGTGGCCAACAATAGTTTGATTTCTATGTGGGAAGAAGTCACTAGAAGTTGTTCAATGGATTAGTGGCTTGGTTCTGTGATGGTTAATGTATTTATCAGTGACTTAGATAAAGGCAGAGAGGGCATTCTTATGACTTTTTAAGATGCTACAAATCTGTGTGGGATAGCTAACCAATTAGATGAAAGAGTCAAGGTCTGAAAAGATTTTCATAGGCTGGAACATTGGGTTGAATTTCATAAGGATGTAAATTTTATCCTTGGGTCCAAAAAATATTAACAAAGTCTGGATGACCACTTGTCAGGTATGTTGTAGAAGGGATCCTTGCTTGGGAATGTAACAGACTAGATGATCTCAGAGGCACATTTCAAATATGGGATCCTTATTCTGTGATTCTATGAATCACCAGAACTACATAGTGGTTATCAGGTTTGAGTAATCTTCAAAGGTTCTTTGTCACTTCTTGGATAAATGCCTTAGTAGGAAAGCATATTTCTATATTTTTAATGTCACATTATTAAATAGTTGCTTTAGTACCTCTTCAGCAAAGAGTCACCAACCACCACTCTTTAGTCCATCTTCTTCTGATCCTTACTGGGTTAACTCTTTCCTGATAGATCCATTCCTCTTTGGTGTACAAACAGCTGTTTCTTCTTTAGAGGGTACCACTCTCCTTCTATGGCAGAGATTCTGAACCTAGGGCCTGTGAACTTGCTTTAAAATGTATTTTGATAACTGTATTTCAATATAATTGAGTCTGTGGTATGAAAAAAAAAAGGTTAGAAATCCCTTCTCTACAGAAAGTCTCATAATATATTACTTAGCTCAAAGCGTTCAATGGCCTTTTTCCTTTTCTCATCTGGGTCACAATCTTCTCTTGACACAGTTCAGAATTCCCTTCTTTATCTCATATTCTTCTTATTCTTTGCTTTTCCTTTGAAGATCCTCCACTTTTTTTTAAAGGAACACTTAATTCTCATGGATAACCACAGAGAATTAAAAGAATTCCTCAATCCCTTTAAATTTTGTAGGAGGGTAACCAGTAAGCACTTGGAACATAACAATTACTTGGCCAAAGATGGACAGTGTGTTCTATGTAGATCACTTATTCTGGGTCAGGCTTAGCTCAGGTCAGTGTGGGGATTCAGGTTTGGGATTAGAATGCAATAAAATCCTTGAGAACAATAAAATGAAATAAAACAACTTTACTTGGTATAATTAAAAAGAATATAATTTGAAAAGAAAAAAAATTATGTTAAGCCAGATAAAAGGCATCTCCTTTCTGCCTCTGTCTTTATTGTATCAAGTTAAGTAAGACAAGCTTCCCTGTAGAGCCATGGGAATTTCCCTAAAAGCCAATGCCTTTTATGCCTCAGGAAGCAAGGAAGACAAACCAATGGTGATCACTTGAATGTCTTCCCCCCCATCTTCTCACCCGCACCACCAAGAGAATTCAGAGCAGATTTTATCACAATGACATCACCTTCTCCTGGTTCTCCTGCTACCTGACAGTGTCTTCTTGGTCTACTTTGCCAGGATCTTCTGCCAAGTCACACCCACTAGCCATAGGTTTTGCCTAAGGCTTTGTCTTGGGTGCTAATCTCTGTGTAAATTTTGTCTGATCATTAACTCATATGGGGCGAGTTATTATCTTTATGCAAACACTTTTCAGACCTCTTTATCCAAACTGAACCTCTGTCCTGAGTTATAGTCTTGGACCACAGCTGTCTATTGGACATTTTGAGCTAGGTGCCCAAAGACATCTCAAACACAAGTCCAAAACAGAACTCATTATCTTTCTTCACAACCTCTTATCTCTTCCTAGGTTCCTTTTTTTTCCAGTCAAGAGCATCACCATCCCCCCAGGCTTAAAATCCAGGTGTCATCCTTAGATCTTCCCTTGCATTCATCCCACAGATTCAATGGGATTCCATGTCTTTTTCTTTTGACCTTCACAATATTTCTCATATATATTCTCATCTTTCCACTCACACAGCCACTAGGCCAGTATAAGCCCTCATTACCTTGTACATAGACTGCCTTCTGCAGGGTCTCTCTACCTCAAGTCCCTCTCTACTCAACTGCCAAAATTTTCTTCTAAAGTACAGATTTGATCACGTGAAGTGCTCACGCACCCTTAACTCAAACTCCAGTGGCTCCCTGTTACCTTTAGGAATAAATGCAAAATCCTCTTGCTTTGATTTTAAAGCCCTTCATAACCTGACTCCTCCCTCCCTATCAGGTTATCTTACACTTTACTCCCCTTGATACATTTTACAATGCAGCAACATTGTCCTACCTCTTGTTGCTCCTAGCACATGACTCTCTAACTTCCACCATCATATATTTCACTAGCCCAGACTGCCTGAAATGCCCTCCTCACCTTTGCATCCAGCTTCCCTGGCTTCCTTCAAGTCCCAGCTCAAATCTCATTTTCCATAGAAGGTCTTTACAGGTCTTCCCTCCTCCCTCTTCCCTCTGAGATTAACTCCCCTTTTACATAGTCATCACTTGTATAGAAATAGTGGCTCACGTCTTGTTTCCCCTTTTGAAGGTGAGATTCCTGAGGGTAGGGACTGGGTTTTTGCCTTTCTTTGTGTCTCCAGTGTTTAGCACAGTGTAAACAATTACCAAGATGCTTGTTAAGTGACTAAATGACCACTCCTACTATGTCATTGCAAAATTATCTTGCTTTCCATACGTGTTAGATGTTAGACATTCAGGTGTTCGACATGCTCAGTCTTTCTTTTTTGTTTTTGATTAGCTCATGTGACTCACTCTTTATGGTGAATTATTGTGGGGGACATTTTGTTTTATGGAAGTGAGACAAAATGGCATATGGATTG
>CM053583.1:316815693-316842256 GCA_028627135.1 Pseudochirops cupreus | reverse complement strand
GATAGGAAGGAGGGACATATAATCAGTCTCTCACAATATGTCCACTGTGGCGATGTTCTACGTAATTATGCATGTACAGCCTATATCGAATTGCTTGTCCTTCCAGTAGGGGTGGGTGACAAGGGAGGAAGGGAAAGAATCTAGAATTTAAAGTTCTATAATCGAATGTTAAAAATATATATGTATATATTATTATTATTATTATTATTATTATTATTATTAACTACATGCAACTGGGAATTAAGATATACAGGCACTGGGGTAGGTAGACCCATCCTGTCCTACTGGAAAGTCAGAGGGGTGATGGGGGAGGACATAGGAGAGAGCAGATTGGGGGAGGGGCTATACAGCAGGTTCGCTGTTTTGGGGTGGTGAGTAGGGAAAAGATGGGGACAAAATTTGTAACTCAAAATCTCATGGAAATGAGTGATGTAAATGAGAAAATAAATAAATTAATTAAAAAGATTAAAAAAAAAAGAAGGGAATATAGGTACTCCATGGAAGAAGGAACATAGGAATGACAAGCAACATGGCATTGGGGAATGAACATTGAACTGGTAATCAGTTCTAATCCTGGTTCTTTCACTAACTTGCTCTGTGACCTTAGTGAAATCACTCCTCTCTGGGACTTAGTTCAGCCTTCTGTAAAATGGATATAGGTTAGACTATGTAAACCTTAAGGCTCTCTAAAATTATGACTGCTCCCGTTGTTCCTCCCCTGCTTCACATCAAATTCCTGACTAATTCAAAGGTTACCTTTTTCAAAAAACCTTCACTGATCCTTACTATGAGTAATTCTTCTCTCATTCACCTCACATAGCCCTTTGTTTAATCGCAATCCAATGCCCCTACTGGATTTTTGGCATTGGCATTGTTAGGGCTAGGAATTACTAAACTTGATCTTCTCCCCTTAGTGCAGTGCTCTGGAAATAGATCTGTTTAATAAAGGAATGAGTGTACAGTTTTGTAGCACATGCTACCTGTAACTGACATTTATGTTTTTATACATCCTATTTCTCCAATGGCCTGTGAATTCTCCAGTGAATGGTTGTTGGTCGAGGTAGAGCTAGGCCCCCAGGCTTCTGACTCCCATGTCAGTTCTCTGTCCATTATGCTATATGGACCTCTGGTTTCCCTAAATCTTCCTAATTCTTCAATCTGAAGGAGAGGAGGGAATGCAGTCACCCCTTTCATTATTGTGGGTCTTCATTCTGTCACGTTGCACTGTGAGTTGGTGGTAAACACTCAGAGTAAGTTACGTAGGTACCCTCCTTAGGCTCATTGTTGAGCCAGAAACTCAGATGCCAAAATTCCTCTCTCCTAGGGATAATGATTAGCATATTAATCTAGACTCTGAGACCCTGCCTTGGCCCCCCTGCTATCTCCATGAAGGGGTTCTAATAGCATCCTAGAATCAGTATAGATTATTACATCAGGAAAGGACTTAGGGATCATCTAATACAATCCCCTTATTTCACAGAAGAGAAAGCTGCCAAAGATTCATGCTTGAGTTAATGTTCAAATGACCTTGTAGTCTCTTAGAAAAATAAAGACTAGAAATCTACTTAAATGCATACATGTTTCAGACTTCTTCAATAGATCTGTTATCTCACTGAGATATGTGTTTGCTCTAATGGTACAGATCATAGGATCTAAGATGGAGAGATGCAAGGGACCCCAGAGGCTCATTTTACAAATGAGGAAACTGAAACTCAGAAATGTAGTGGCTTGACCAAGGTCTCACACACACAATGACCAAGTTAGAGGCTGGATGTGAACATCACTCTGATGGTTCCAAAATTATTCTGTGCAACTTATGTCAATGTCTTTCAGAAAGGACTCCCCAAAAAGTCCACCCAACGTCCTGGAGATCTTCCTTCCTCTAGATTTTTTCACATTACCTGGCTCCCATTGCAACAGGGCTATCCTTTGTTCTTGTTGCATGAGCAACCCACTTCCTTTTCTAATTACATGTCTCTTTGCTATCTTTTTTTGCTTTTTTTGCTTTTTGATTTATAAGCCTCACCCGACCCACACCTAACTCATTTAGTTAATGTAAAGGGAAGGTCAGGGATGTTTCTCCTAGTTGAGAGATTGTTGAATTGATCAAAATCTGCCTCATGGCATGTGGAAATTTATTTAAAGCCTTAAACATTCCTTAGATAAGAGGCCTGAGGAAGATTCTCAACTGTCCCTGAATCCTTGGTGACATATAAATCGTCCTCCCCAATCAGCCTATTTGTGAACTCTCTAAACATAGTTCATTTGTAACCTGACTCAGTTTACCTATAGATTTTGATGAAGTTTGTTTCCTAAGGGAATATATGAGATCATGAAATTTGTTCAACCTTCATGACTTTGAAGGAAGCATAGGATTACAAAACTATCTTTTCCTTAACTTTTATAGCCTCTGAGCAAGACTGCAATATATAAATGAATTATTTCTCTGTTGCTATGATGTAATTTTGCCCGTAAAAAACCTTGTTAGCATCCTAATCAGGGTTCAAGTTTTCTCTGAAGCCTGAACCTGTGTTTGAGCATGATAATAAAATTTAGGTTTTTACCTCTATAATTTCTGCATCATGGTAAATATGTTTTGGCAGAACTTACCTAATGCATGCACTCAGAGAGGAGATATTTCTCCAATGACAATCTATGTATTGATGGGTCAAATTTAGGGGCTGTCCATGCAATGGGAGAGCATTGCCTGGATTTGGAGCGTTCTCCATCCACTTGATTTTTCCTGTTTGAATAGTTAGACTGAACTCTTTTTGAGTCCTTATGGATCTTATTTAGGAAGTTCCATGGTGTTCTGGGCCTTGATGCCCAGAATAGTTTTCCTCTTTTGCTTTTTTTACACCAAAACTGATTCCTTGGTTTGACCTGGAACCCATTGTTTGGGAATGCCTGTGCAATTTCTTAGTCCCCACTACTGTGGATCAAACAACCAAAAGGCTATTTATTTGACCCATGTGGTAGGAGCTGGGCTAGTTTTGTGTGGGCAGTAAATAGGGCTCTGAGGGTTCCTGGCTTATTTACTACTGAGGGCAGGGTCATATTTGTACACTTGCTGGAGCACCAAGGCAGCTTCTTCCTCTTTCTCTTCCTCCTCTCTCTTTCTCCCTCATCTCCTTTCCTGTGGGTATCCCTTCTTTTTCTCCTGTGTTTTTTCCACCAAAATTGATGCCCTAGTCCAGTCTCTTTCCTTTTTCATTCCTCTTTTTCTAAATTACATGTATGACTTACTGGGAGAAGAGAAAAATGTAAATTTAGGAATATATCAAAGTAAAATAGTATACACACCAGTGTACATGGATTTGGAATCCATGGGGGAGATACTACCAACATTGTTCCACCAGAATAAGTGGAGTGTCCTGAACTTCAAAACTCTATGACTACATTTCCTACACCAGAACCCTTTATAGGATGGTGTAGTCTTTTTCATTAAGGGACTAAAGGATATTTTGTATGATCAACTTCACCAAATAAATAAATTGTGATTGAGAGAGATTTATTAAAGATCAGCAAGCACACAGGCTTTGAAAGAAATTTCTAACTCAGTACAAACATATAAATACATCAAAATGACTGATAAATTGTGAATAATTCTTAATAGTTACACTAAAGATACAATGCATACATATTCTTGAAATGAGAATGGAAATGGATTCAGATAGACAAGATTGACTAATGTTTGTTTCTCCATCTACAAGGGAGAACAAACCATTTTACCTGTATTAGGGCTACCAGAAAGGAGCCCATAGAGCAAGAGTGAAGAGTGATACCCCTCCTGCTTCATTCTACAGAAGGTAAGAAAAAAGAAAACTATTAAAAAGAAACACTTAGCACAGGGCTTAGCACAAAGAAGGTGCTTAACAAATGTTTATCAATTGATTGAGTCTCTCAACAATAATTTTATCTCAGGTACTTGTCCTGAGATTTATTGGCAACATTATTTTTCTACATTCCAAGTTTTCTGCCAATTCTGAAAAAAAGTCCATGTATTTGTTCCCTTTTAAATGACTTGTCTTGAATCTTGAATCAAGGGAATCCTGCCCTCTTAATAGCAGGATTTTCAGTTGAGCTCTCAACTCATGTTGGGGCCCATTTTCCTGAAGCCTTTTTAGGTTAGAAGTGAGTGAGAGTGGGACAAATTTATTCTGCCCTTATACTCCAAATTCTAGAATGTAATCGTGTAGGATGAAGTGTGTCTCTCATTTGCTAAAGTATATAGAGCCTTTGGCCTCAGGGCCATAAGGAAAATAAATAAAAAAGAGAACTGGCTCTAAGCTGTGAATAGCGAAACTTGCTGTTTGAGGTAAAAGGCATTTGGGACCATAACTAAATTTTGTTTGGAGTTTGAATTTGGGTATGGTTGCCTGCATGAGTCAGTGCCTGCATCAAATGCCACAAGCTACTCAGAGGGAGTGTGATCCTGTACTGTTAACAGGTGGAAGTCTACATTTGGTAAAGGCCGAAGGGGCAATCCTAGCCTCAGCTGGGATGGGACCCCTTCTGGCTCAACTTACCCATGAAATTCTTTTGAAAAGGAATGTTTCCCACCTATTCTTGAGTCTAGCTGTGAGATGGTACCAATACTGCATGGATGGATATCTGTGACTTTACCTGAATTTAAACAGAGCCAAGGATGTTTTATCCTGTCATATTTGGAATGTCATATGTCCCTGCTTATCCCTTCTATAGCAAGTTTCTATGATCAGAGCAATTAGTCAGTAAAAGATATGAACCATCTTGTTTTGAGGTTAACAAATGTAAAGGAAAGCTGAATAAACTGGATAATGGTTTTGAGGGATTTGGAAAGACAGATAGGAAGGTTTGGGGACAAATGAGGGTTTATCCAAGCCCCTCCTGTCTCCGGATAGTTGATATCAGTTTCAGAAAGGTTTAAGTATATTGAGAGTGTGTGAGGAAGTATTTTTAGAAAGCAGAAAGATTTGTAACTGGATTCTAAAATTTTGAGTAAAACAACAGGATCAGATTGATTCATCTAAGAACTATATATAGATGTATAAGATTGGCTTTCAATGATTTCTCTATCATGGAAACTCAAAACTTGAGCATGTTTGGTAATAAGATCAAAAGTTTGGATTTTTGATGCAATGTTGTAACTGTTTGTGAAACTTTATTGTAATGTTTGTGCCTAGCCCTGTGTGGCTAGAAAACTGAACTTTTTGTGACTCTGTGTAAACCTAGCCTTGCATGGCTAGGAAACTGAACCATCCCTATGCACCTTTGGTGTTAAATCATACTTCTGTGAGCCCCTGTCAGGCCTGACCAGCTTGTAAACATCCCTGCTCCTAAATGAACATCTGAGCCAAGGGACCTGGAAAAGATGACATCAGATGTAGGCAGCATCTCCAAAAGATCCAGATCAGGCCTGCACAGGAACTGCTATAGCTCTAGCTTATTGCTTTTTATTTTCATTGTGTTACTTTGATTCCCCTTACTGTTAGAAAAGATGTTTTTTGAAAAAGTCTTGTATAACAATTTCTGAAGGTTTACAAAGTTTTCAATTGAGTATTGCTAAATTGATGTAATGAGTTGTAAAGCAGAACAGTGTTTGCTGTTCCAATATGAATTTGTAGTTATTCCATGAACTAAGCAAAGGTTAACATTTGTAACTGAGTGTATATGTAAAGGATTCAATTTCTGAAGTATCTCGTTCTTCCAAAGTGAATATAATTAGAGGATAGACAAACTTTGTGAAACAAGGATGTATGTCTGCTATTCAGTTGTGAGGTTTAAGTCAGAAACCTCTTTTGTTTAAGATCTACAATTATGTTAGTGAAGAATATCTTATGAGGTACCTAGTCTATGTAGCATGTAGAAATATTAAGGACAGTTAAATAGTCTGAGTAATGGATTATACTAACCCATATTCACTCTACTTCGGGTCATTTTCCTACTTCTTTTAGGCTCGTGTTTGTTTACTCTTTTTGCTAGATCTGTATCTTTTAGGCCCAATACCCTTTGGATCTGGTGTCTGCTAAGTTCTGGACATTGGCTACAGCCCCCTGCTCCTTGACTGATGGACCCCCCTTTTTGAGACAAGGACAGTACTACAAACTTTTTTCAGCATGAAGCAGCTTGGGAAGCTGAGACCTTCATCCCTTGTCCCCAAATGAATTTGTGTCTTATCTGTTAAGGGGGAATGATAAGATCTGGGATGCTTTGTTGTAACCTCAGTTTGTAAAATCTCACTTGTGTTCAGGCACCTATGTATGTAACATCAGTTTGTAACAAGCCAGTGTAATTAAGCTGTAAAAGTCACACTTTCCTTCAGCCATAAAGGCATTAACTTTAATTCTGCCTCTCCCCTGCCCCCTGCCTCTTCCCTGAGCTAACGGCTTCTCATGAACAAATTGTCCAAGCATTTAATCAACAAATGCTTAGTTTAGAGACCCCATTGTTCTTAGTGGCCAGCTGTACTTAGAAACCTTGAAAAACACTATCAGAAAGATGACTCCCTCCCAAGATGGGACCTCCTGAAATCCCTAATCAGTCTAGCTTCCAGACTTGGCATCTCTTGAAACAACCAGGCCTATCCTCCTAATAAGCCATAGTTGGACCTATGTCACTCATCCTTGACCAGAAGTTACCTAGTGATGTATCAAGGCAAAAACCACACTCCTTACTCCCCTCCTCTCTGATTTCTCCCAGTGACTTATGGGCAATGCATCTGCGCAGTGAATGTAGAAAGTACATGTCCCTTTAAGCCCCAATTCCTCCCTAGTCCCTCCCAAACTCCTCCATAACCCCTCCCAAACTCCACCCCCCACTCACCTGGCTAGCATAAATTAACCCTTCTGCCTTGGTCCAATGGTCTCCCCCCTGGACATTTTTTTTCAGGGGTTGGACTGCCTGCTTCTCGCGAGATTCTAAAAAAGAGACCTTTCTCTACTTTCACCTTGAGCTGTCTCTGAGTAATTGATTTAGGGATCTCTGTATCCCACACATAACTGTCAGTTCTAATTATGATTTTTCCAAGAATGGCTAAGCAGACAGGCTCATAACAATGGTCATTAGAAACACATACAAAAGAAAAAAACTACTCGGTCCCACATGGTGCCTGAGCTTTCTAACCTAATCCTTGACCAAAGTTTCTTTTTCTTGGCTGAGATCAGCTTGCATGACACTTTAGAAAGGTTGGAACTTTTGATTTTCTTGTGGCCTCAGATGAGAATGATGTCTTCTACTTTATAGTACTCTTCACCCAAAACCCTCTCACTTCTCAATTTGGAACTGCCAATCTGAGTGCCTTAAATCAAGTTCATTGTCCTGTTCTATATGTTTCAGGTTCACAATGACCTATCAGAAAGTCTCTCAGTTGTCTTGGGTAGGTCTCAGGATGTTTTATCTACATTCCTACTTCGTAATCTTTAGCCAACCTCCATCCCTTGCCAATATTCTGGGGGCAAAGCAATGAAATACAAAAAATGTAGAACATAAAAGATATCACCCCAAAGCATGTTCATTGGATTCAGAGATTGAAGGTATTTTAGAGATCCTGTTACCCAATCTTTGACATTATAGGTATAAAAACTGCTATCTTTCCAAAAATTGCTGTTGAGAGTTACAAGTCTGGAGGTGGGAGAAGGGTAACTGTGTAAATAATAGGCTCATATTTGTACATTTTCAAAGAACAGTGTATTTGGAGAGGCATATTGTATAGTGTAAAGCATGCTGGATGCAGAGGCAGAGGATTCTCTGACACTCACTATACAACCTTGGGTCATGCAATATTTATTATTCATCTCATTTTGTTGATGAGGCAAAGAAAGGTCCAAGCTATTTACCTTTTCTGAACTTTGGTTGTAAAATTGGGGAAACAAGTCTTTCAATAGATTTTTATAAGTGGAGTGCCTTGGGGAGAACCCCTCTATTTGCTCTGTTGGGTGGATGGCTATTTGAGTTCCAAGGTACTTTGCGGATCTGGGTTTCTAAAACCATAGTTCATGAGCCCCTACTTTTGTATTTACCTCTAATAGTCAGCCAAAGGACCCAGTTAATGGCAAAGTATTTAATGAAATTGACTGAAATGGCACAGTAATTAAAGTAGCAACAAAACATTTCTCTCATGAATCTGGAGTTCACACTCTTAGAAATACACACGTTTTTCTCTTCCTCTTCTGTTAGCTGCTCTGCTTGGGATAGACTCCATGAACATTATGCCTTCCATAGGGTAAGCTCATCACCTGAAGTCCCATCATCACTGAGACTGATCCAGCTTTGATTTTCAATACCTTTGTAGCACCCTCACCTACCTCTCCTCTCTGAATGGAGGGCAGGAGATTGGAGTGATCAACTTCTCCTAAAACCTTCCTTTATAAAAGGCTCAGAATTTCCAAGCTAACCTCTTCATTTTTCACTAGTTGCTTTGCTTGGTTTCACTCTCCCATTCCCTCTGTTATCCCCCCTCCTTTTTTTTTTTTAAGCTTCTACTTATGTATTATCTTTCCCTTAATTAGTTTGTAAGCTCTTTGAGGACAGGGTTGTCTTTATTTATATCCCCAGTACTTAGTACAATGTCTCATACATAGTAGGTGCTTCCTAAAAGTTTATTGACTATGACACAGTAAGAGTAGGGAAGAGTAGGTACACATAAGAACAAGGTGCTACATGCATTTGTGCCATGGAGGTATTTGTGCCATGTAGGCATCTACATCAAGTCAGTCGATAAACATTTATTAAGTGCCTACTATGCACAAAAGAAAGACAAAAAAAAACCCAGCCCCTGCTCTCAAGGAGTTTGCAGTCTAATGAAGCCAATAACATGCAAATAACCAAGTACAAGCAAACTATGCTCTGGATAAACTAGAATTAAGGGGAATTTGGGAAGGTTTCCTGTATGTGGAATGTGATGAGGGCAAACACATGGATAAGCACATGCATAGGGCACATGGGTGGATGGGGGGCACATATGAAGGAGCAGCTCTTCCTCCAACACTGCAGGGACATTGCTAGACTCCTCCAACTCTGGCTCAGCTGAAATTCTTGGCCATCTCTGTTTAAGGGAAAAGCAAGCACTGCTCTTTTAGCAGAGAGAGATCTTATATATAGGATTTTCACAGCACTTTTAGAAAAGTCAGAAAAACCCTTGTCCCAGGACCACGATGAAGTCTCTATTTTGTTTCCTCAGAGAGTTTTACTGAGGTTTTCATCTGCCCAGCAAGAGATTTTTCAGCCTCAGATACCAAGTTCTTTAGAACAAAGAGCAGGGTCTTACCTGCTGACTAATGCCTTTAGACCTGGTCTTTTCTTTGGATTACTCTTCCTGGTTTTAGGGACTTTACTCTAGTCTATGATGATTTTTCCATTTATTTCCTGTTTTAAATCTATAAAGACCAGACTTCAGACCAGGTGGTGGTTATTTACCTAATCATTACCAAATAGCTCAGGTTGGTAGAAGTAATCCTTCCAAGGTTTTTAAGCTCTTAGACTCTACCATTTTCACATGTGGCTAGAGAAAAAGACAGAAAGTGCTAATCCCAGGAACGGCAAAGCCATCTTACCTGCACTGAAAAATTCCTGTCTCTTTTGTATGTAAATATGATAAATCTTATTTGAAGAGTTTTGCCCCACACACTTAAATCAGGGAAAGACTTTGTGAGCCATCAAGTACTATATAAATGTTATTGTTAATGGAATTATTAATGAGAAGCAGCCTTGGCTAATGGGTAGAGAGAGCTGGCCTCAGAACCAGGGAAATATGGATTCAAGTTCAGCTTTTATGTTACATATTTGTTTGACACGTACACGTTTGTTACATACATGTTTGACCCTGGGCACCTTTAACCTTTCACTGATCTAGGCAACTCTAAGACTGTTGTTGTTCATCCTTCATTTTCTAAGAGGATCAATGACATCATTAGGGTGGCATTTTGACTTGCATGTGAATTGGATTCAACTGAGGCAGAACTGTGCAAAGTCATCATCCTCACTCTCTCTTCCAGAGTCATCAGAGACTAGTGTCAAGATAAAAGTCAAGAAAACTGGCACTGGTCACATAGTCTAAGACTATGAGAAAAGGAAAATGTACCAATCTGTATTGTCAGAGGGAGTTTCCTTATCCTGAATTTTGCTAATTGGTGAAATCACTGGTTGTTCCCTATCACTAGCCTATCGTGCATGGAGGAGACGGTGAGATTGTAAGTGACATTTAGCCTTTAGAGCTAGAAGTATAGAATTTAGGACTGGAATAGACCTTATATGTCATGTAGTACAACCTATTCTTCTTAAGGGTGGTCAAAATGGAGCCCAAAGAAGGTAAATAAGACAAGTTGCAGTGGTCCGAAGTAACACCAGAATCCAAAATCATTCTCTCAGTCCAAAGATAGTGGTCTAAGATACTACACTGTCAATCATCAAAACTACTTGGTACTGACTAAGAAATTTATGAATAAGTTAGGTACACAAGACATGGTAGTAAATGACTATAGTAATCTATTGTTTGATAAATCCAAAGACTCCAGCTTCTGCAATAAGCACTCACTATTGGATAACATTACTGCTTGGAAAACTGGAAAATAGTATGGCAGAATTTGGCATAGACCAACACCTCATGCCCTATATCAAGATAAGGTCAAAATGGGTAGATGATTTAGACATAAATGGTTATACTATAAGCAAATTAGGAGAGCAAAGAATAGTTTACCTGTCAGATTTACAGAGAAGGGAAGAATTTATGATGAAACAAGAGATAGTGAACATTATGAAATGCAAAAAGAATAATTTTGATTACATTAAATTAAAAAGGGTTTGCATGAACAAAACCAATGCAACCAAGATTGGAAGGAAAGCAGAAAGCTGAGAAACAAGTTTTGCAGTTAGCATTTCTGATAAAGTTCTTATTTCTTAAATACATAGAAAAGTGGGCCAAAATTATAAGAATACAAGTTGTTTCCCAATTAATAAATGGTCAAAGGATATAAACATGCAGTTTTCAGATGAAGAAATTAAAGCTATCTACAGTCATATGAAAAATGCTCTAAATCACTATTTCTTAGAGAAATGCAAATCAAAACAATTCTGAAGTACCACCTCATATCTATCAGACTGATTAATATGACAGTAAAGGAAAATAGTAGATGTTGGAGAAGATATGGGAAAATTGGAATGCTAATATATTGTTGGTGGAATTGTGAATTGATCTAACCATTCTAGAGAGCAATTTGGAACTATGCCCAAAGGGCAATTAAACTGTGCATACCTTTTGATCCAGCAATACCACTACTAGGTCTATATCCCAAAGATATCAAAAAAAAGGGAAAAGGACCCACATGTACAAATATATTTATGGCAGCTCTTTTTGTGGTGGCAAAGAATTGGAAGCTGTGGGAATGTTCATCAATTGGGTAATGGTGGAACAAATTGTTGTATATTAATGTGATGGGACACTATTGTTCTATAAGAAATGATGAGCAGGCAGATTTCAGAAAAACCTGGAAAGACTTACATGAACTGATGCTGAGTGAAGTGAGCAGAACCAGGAGAATATTGTGCACAGCAACAGCAACATTGTGTAATGATAAACTATGAAAGACTTAGCTCTTCTCAGCAATGCAATGATCCAAGACAATTCCAGAAGGTTCATGATAGAAAATGCCATCCACAGGGTAGGACCAACTGCTGTTCTTTTTGGTAGCACAATTACAGGAAGAAGCAGCCCGTCTAGTGGGTAGAGAACTGGTCTCAGAGTCTATTGGGTTCATCCTGCCTCTGCCACCTACTGAATGTATGACTTTGGGCAAGTTTCTTTACCTCTCAGGGAGGTCGGCAACTCTCTATGACTAGGAGTTGGTGAGGAAGTACATATATATCAGTGTTGGTAGAGCAAGTTTCTGACACGAAAGAACTCACAGATCAGTATAAAAGAAAACTCAGTTCTTTACTTGTGAGAGACTGGATACTCTGAGAGAGGCTGGGAGAGAAGGGGTCCCTTCTCAGAGGAACTGAGGTTGGTGGAAGGAAGGGGGGATCTAGGGGTAAAGACAAGAATTCTTCAGCAGCCTCCCTTTTATTATCTTCTCGTCCTCACCCCCCTCAAGTCACAGGCTCAGAGCCAAGAGAAGTCAGGTTCTGGTCCAAAGGAGGCTGCATGTGTGGGGAGGGAGAGATGGAACTTGACTAACTAGGCCTCTAACAGAAAGCGGACATGCTTTCATCCTCTTCCCAATGTGTCTTTGACCAGGCAGTACTTCCAGTGTGCTCTTTTCTTGTCTGGGTTATTAACTGAGAAATAAAAAAAGGGAGCTTTCATATTCAATTATTTAAAATTTAACAGGACTGAGCTTCACAATTGAAGTATTTTTGTCTATTCATAAGTGGGTTTTCTTCTCCTTTGGATGGTTTCTAGATTAAAAAAATGAACAGCTTAAAATGTGTCTTTCTGTTCCTTATTTCTGTCTTCTTTGACCTCTGGATACCTTGAGGTTCAAGCACCACAAATATGTGTCCAGAGCTGACCATACCCACAGATGTGTGTTCAAGGTTGGTTCCTACCCACAGTGGTAGTAGGAAGCTATCTTTGGCACATAGGGTGGGAGACTGTGCTTCTTCTACAGTCCCCCTCCCCCAAATATCATAGGTGCCTGAAACTCCCCCATTATTGCCTCTGGTCTTTTAGGGAGGTAAACGATATTCTGTTTTTCAGATGCCAACCCTCTTGGAATGAGGAACATAGTCTGTGGAAACTTAGGGTCAATAAATTAGTCAGAAACTTTTTTGTCAGACAGGATGGACTCAGCTTTCTGAATAGTAGAGAGAGAAGGGGAGAAGGGAAAGAAAGAGGAGGTGAGCTTTAAAGGGACATTTCACCAAATAAAATCTGGAGCTGGCCCCACCTGGCTGCTTCCCAGGCTGAACTTTGGAGAGACGACTCAGACCACGGGGACATCTTTCTGTGAGGAAACCCTGGCTGCTGGCTGCTGACAAATCCATAGAAATGGAAGGGCAGAGTGGAGTTGACTTTCAGGGCTGCTGGCTCTTTTCATTGGCCTTTGCAGAATGTTTCCTTGTACATTCAAGAACATCCCTGGGGAGTCAGCTTGGCCTGGCATGGAGGGTTCTGTGTCGAAATGGTATAGAGAAATCTCAGAAGACACAGGTACGTCTAGTCTCTTTCCTGTCCAGACTGTGATTGACACATAGTGTTTCTCCAAAATGTGGCCCATAGCGCACGCCCTTGTGTTCCTCTAAGGGCCTTCTGACCTGGGTGTGAGCTGGGACACTGGCTAGTCTGTACCAATGGGTGTCCAGGACCATGAACGGTGGTGGCTGCCATTCCTCAACACTGTTGGTTACCCAAGTCTTTCAGTCACTTCTCCTTTTTATTTTTTTTCCTTTGAATGCTGATTTTTCCTACTTGTTGATGTGATTCAGCCTAGAGTCCTGGACTAGCCATTTACTTAATTTCTTTGGGACTAAGTGCCTTCATCTTTACAATGGGAGAAGAATACTTGCACTTCTTGCCCTCCCCAAAGGGCTGTTGTGAGGAAGTAGCTTTATAAACTATTAAATGCCACAGGAAAGTAACTTATGGCCATTTCTAGAATCTGTGGATGATTTTGTCTGTATCTTTCAGAACCAGGAGGCAACACAGCACAGGGAAAAGAATGTTGGTCTTGGAATCAGAGAGGATGGGTTTGAATCATGCCTCTGATTTTTTTAACATTTATTTTTCTTTTCTTTTTTTGTTTTTAACATCCATTTAACAATTTTGAAATTCTTTATCTACTGCCCCTTCCACACCCATTGAAAAGGCAAGTGACATGATGTCAATTATTCATGTGAAGTCAAGCAAAACATATTTTCATATTAACCATGTTGGAAGAAAACTCAAAAAGAATGAAAAATAGAGAGAAAAGAACTATACTTCAATCTGCACTCAAAGTTCATGAGATTTCTCCCTGCTGGTGTATAAGCATTATTCATCATGAGTTCTTCGGAATTGTTTTAGATCATTGTTGATCAGAATAGCTAAGTCTTTCATAGGTGATCATCATCACAATATTGCTTTTACTGTGTATAGTTCTCCTGGTTCTATGCACTTCAGTTTGCATGAGTTCATACAAGTCTTCCCAGGTTTTTCTGAAATCATCTTTCTTGTCATTTCTTATAGCACAACAACATTACTTCACAATTATATAACACAACTTGTTTACCCATTAAAGGTATTCCCTTAATTTCCAATTTTTTGCCACCAGAAAAAAGAACTACAGATAGATCTTTTTTCCTTTTCCTTTGAACTCTTTGGTATACAGACCTAGTAGTAGTATTTCTGGATCAAAGGGTATGCACAGTTTTATATCTCCTTGGGCACGGTTCCAAATTGTTCTCCAGAATGGTTGGATTGGCTTACAACTCCACCAACAGTGCATTAGTGTACTTATTTTTCCACATCCAGCATTTATCATTTTTCTTTTTTGTCATGTTAGTCAATCTGATATATGTGAGGTGGTACCTCAGAGGTTTTTAAAATTTGCATTTCTCTAATCAATAGTGATTTAGAGCATTTTGTATAAATATTGATAGATTTGATTTCTTCTTCTGAAAAACTGCCTGTTCATATCCTTTGCCCATTTATCAATTGGGGAATGGATTTTATTTTTATAAATTTGGCTCGGTTCCTTATAAATTGGAGAAATAAACATGCCTCCAATTCTTACTACCTGTGTGACCCTGATCAATCAATCAACAAACATTTATTGAACACTTAATTTGTGCAAAAACATGGCCCCTGCCTTCAAGGGGTTTACATTCTAATAAGGAAGTCAACTTGCAAAAAATTGTGCATAAAAATATGTGTGTATGTATGTTTGTTTGTGTGTGTGTGTGTGAGTGTATCTATCTACCTATTTATCCATCTGTCCATCCTTCTATCTAGTGATCTATCTATCAATCAAATTGGTAGTAATGAGAGA
The DNA here is from genome assembly GCA_028627135.1 of Pseudochirops cupreus. Lineage (NCBI taxonomy): Eukaryota > Metazoa > Chordata > Mammalia > Diprotodontia > Pseudocheiridae > Pseudochirops > Pseudochirops cupreus. Next base: position 316,827,314 of record CM053583.1, on the reverse strand, counting down.
AAGAATTGGGAAAGGGGAAGGGGCAAGTTAGTGAATCTTCCTAGACCTTTATTTCTTTTCATGTCAAATGAAGTTGGACTATATGGCACCTGAGGTCCTTTCTAGCTCTGAATCTATGCTCCCCTGGACATGGTGTCAGGAAGGCATCCCTTCTTTGTCTTTAAGGGTATTCGTAACCTCTATGACTTGGATTCTAATCCTGCCTCTGATGTTTACTATTTGTATGACTTACATAAATTATTTAGCCATCCTGGGCCCCCGTTCCCTCATTTTTCTTGGACTAAATGGGATTCAGTTCCCTTATCTGCAAAATAAAAGGGTTGTAATAAATGGCCCCTGAGATCATTTATTGTTCTAATCTATTATCCTTGTGTCTGTGGGTCCTGGCCCAGCAGAGATCTGTCTGTCTGCTCTTCACAGTGCTTCTTGTCTGGCGAAGTCAGCCTTATCTACAGGGAGAGCAGGAAGAAATCTATGCGATATAATTTTAGGGAAAATGGAAGGGTTTCTTTGGATCCCCTCCAATTTCCTCCCCCATCTTCTCACAGATGTCTGCTATACCTTTAGCATGGGGTAGAGCTATCCTTCCCACAATCATAGAGTAACATTTCCCCATTTCGATGACTTTAAGGATTACTTACACATATAGCTGACTTTCAGATGTATTCTCTTTAGACCCTTGGTAGAGCTGAGCTCCAGACCTGCATGTCTAACTGGCTGCTATCCTGTGTGCTTTCAGCTCTGCAAACTCATCATATCCAGAAAAGCACTCTTCCCTTCTTTGCCTCCCTCCCAGCCTGATCAACCTCTTACCTTCCTTATCTTTATGAATGCTCTCAACTGCTTCCTAGTCACATAGACTGGAAAAATGAGACATCTTTCTTCTCCCCCTCCTCTTCCAGCCCATATAACCAGGTACCGAATAATATGTCAACTTGTACAATTATCTCTATCAAATTATTCCTTTTTCAGCACTCACACAGCCACCACCCTGGTGTAGGAACACATTATCCCCTATTATTGCAATAACCTCCTAATTGGTCTCCTGACTTACAATGTTTCACACTTTGTTCCATCCTGTGCACGATGCTAGACTAATATTTCTTGTCACAACTGTGATCATGTTGCTTCTGTGATCAAAACCCTCCAGTAGTTGAATAAAATTCCAAGTCATTAGTCTGGTATTCAAGGCCCTCTGTGATCTGAGTCTAATTTATTTTTCCAGTCTTGGCTCACACCTGTAAGTAACTGCTGCTCCAGCCAGGATGGGCTATTCATTGTGCCCCATCGAGTATACCTTGTTTATGCAGACCTGACAGCCTTTGCTTAGACTGTTTCTACTGCCAGGAATGTCTTTCTCTACCCCTTCTCTTTGTCTCTTCTGCAAATCTGACCTGTTCTCCAAGTTTTAGCTCAGGTTCTCCCCTTTATAGGAAGCTTTTTCAACCCTAAGTGAATTCCTCTCCTCTGAAATCCTTCACCATCTGAAGTCGATGCCACACATCTGGCTCATTTATAGCAGTGCCCCTCCTAGTTCTTGGTTCCTATGGGCATGCCCAAGGTCACACAGTGAATGAGAGGCAATCAGAATGGCAACCCAACTTTCCTCACTTGAAATTATTCCCACTGAGAAGTTGGGAGACTCACATGGTGACTCCTGGACTGTGATTGCCATTTTGGACTCATGGGTCCCTTTTCTCATTTTAGTTTGGAGAAGCGGGCACCATGTGCAGCAAAAGTAGGAGATGGTCCCTAACGCTCCCTGTGTCAGTTGATCATTCTAATACGCCCACTGGCATAATAAAGGGAGTCAGATAAGGTGATCAGGGCTACGTGTACCTCAAACAAACCTATATTGGATTGTGAGAATATTTGGCACAAGTCAGTGGCATGTGTACTAGAGAGAGACCAAGCAAGGCTGTATGGAGTTGTAGCAGCCAATTTGGCCCTTGTTCTCCCTTCCTTTAGGGAATATCTACTTCCATTTGTGTTTTCATTGTGGCAAACACAGGTGCTTTCGGGTGGCCTTGTCACCTGAAAGGTTATGGCTCTGTGGGGCAGATTGGGGGAAGTAAGAAGTAATGATAACTGTGGTCAAATTGGGCTTGGTAATATCTATCTGGATTATCCCCAGTCTGATTTACTCCTAATGTAATTCCTAGAGGGAAGGAACATGGCCATAGGGAAATATGATATCTTTTATCTTCTGGGTCCATCTCAGAAAGTTTCAGGAGTTGGGTGTGGTCCAAACTACATTTGTGAGTACACTAATCCATAAGGGTAATGGGGTCAGTCCCAGCTGGTGATTAAAGGCAATTAATAAAACCTAGGGATAAGAACCCTCTTGGGGGGAAAGGTAACACAATGAATCATCATCTAGGTCTAGGAGAGTAAGAAAGACAATGTTGTCCTTGATCAGATCTGAGTTTTTCATGAACCAGATCCAAATGCTAGACAAGGCTTGGAAGGAGTTTGTAACAAGCCTAAGCTCAGGAAAATCAATATAGAACATTATTGTGAAAGAGAGTTCTAGGTGTCTGCCAAATGATGACCTATTTCAGGCAATTTCACCTAAGATAATACAGTTTTATGGTGACAGTGTGCTAGCAAGTACCTCTTCCTTGCCTCCTTACTTTGCATTGCAATCAGTTGGAAGAGCAGTATTACTCACACACACAGATCTTACTTCATATCTGTTTATCCATTCACCCCTAGATATTGCAGTTAAACAGATTCTTGGAAGTCTAGTAAGGAGATCAAGAAGAAACACAGATAATTATAATATACAATAAAACGTGATGAGTGCATGAAAAGGCAATAAGATAAAGTGCTAGTGAGGTCTGATTAGCTGGGAATCACATAGGGGATTAGAGAAAGCTTTCTGAAGGAAGTAACACTTAGATAGCTTTAAAAAGATGAGTAGGAATTAAACGGGCAAAGAATGAGTTGGGGATCCTGGAGAGAGTGAACATTGTGAAAAAGGCACGGTATCATGGCAGTGCATGGCATGTCCAGAAGGCAGGGAGCTGTCCAGTGTGGCTGGAAGAAGAGATTAGTAGAGGGCAATAATATGACCTAAAGTAGGAGAGGTAAGGTAATGCCAGGTGGTAGAGAGCCTTGAATGCCAAGCAGAGGGTTCTGGACAGAGGACTGATATGACCATATTTATTCATGTGAAAGATAATTCCAACATCAATATGAAAGATGTATTTTATAGGGGTGAGGGGGGAGGAGAGAAGAGAGGCAGAAGGTCCTGTATGGAGGCTATTGCAATAGTTTAGGGCCTGGCACATAGTAGGTGACCATGATTTGGAAGTAGTAAAGGGGAGGCATATGGAACAGGAGGAATAAGGAGGAACTGGACATTTTGGACAGAATAGGACTCTTGGGGAGCATCCATGGTATAACTGGGATCATCTGTATCCTCATGAATAGGAATGGTTGTGTGTTGTTCCCAGATACTGTCCCACTGGGTCATTCCCCAAGATGACCCAAGTCCAGCTGCTTCAGAGAATCTAATATTTTAGAACAGAGGAAAATGTAAGTGGGAATATGGTGCTGATAACAAGAAAGACAAAAAAGACTCATGTTCTAGATCTATCTCTGTCACTAACCCATTATGCAACACTAGGCCACTTTTGTTTTTTCTTCACATCTCATTAAAAAAAATTACCTGTCAATTGAAGCTGATATGAGATGACCTCTGAGGTTTCATCTAGTCCTAAAATTCTGTTTCTCTGGTTGTTTAGCATACAGAATTGAGGACTTAAGGTTGATATGATCGTAACATCATAGAAACATAGATTTAGGGCTGGAAGGGACCTTAGCAGATCCCTATAACCACTCATTTTGTTCAGCCTTTTTTCCATTGTACCTAACTCTTCATGACCCCATTTGGAGTTTTCTTGGCAAAGCACTCGAGTAGTTTTGCCCTTTCCTTCTCTCTCTCATTTGAAAGACGAGGAGCTGGGGCAAACAGGATTAAGTGACTTACTCAAGGCACACAGCTACGAAGTATCTGAGGCTGTATTTGAACTCAGGCATTCCTGACTCCAGGTCCAGCACTCTATTCACTGCACCACTTAGCTGCTCAGCCACCCATTTTACAGATGTGTAAACAGAGGCTCAGAGAAGTTAAGACTTGCCCTGGGTCATGCAACTAGTGAGTATTTGAGGCAGAATTCAAACTTGAGTTTAGCCCTTTATCAGCTAGACTATGTTCTCTGCTTATCTGCATGCAGTAGATTTTAAATGAATTAATAGGAGTAAGGGGGCTAAGAATGTGTCCGAGCCTCTTTTGGTGAGTCACACACACGGGATAAGTGCTGAAAAACTTTTGCTTTGGGATGATGATGATGATGATAAACATAAACACAAACATTTATAAGGTGTTCTACAAACATCATCTCATTGAATCTTCACAACAATCCTGGCAGATAAGTTCTATTATTATCTCCATTTTGCAGATGAGAAAACTCAATTTAAATGACACAGCATCCCCTCATTTGTCCACATAGACTTCTGTTTTGGAATGATATAGCAAATCCTGTTTGATCCATTGATCACCATTATGGGGTGAGGTGGGAAGGTCTGTATCAAAGAAGATGGGTCATTGAGCCATGAAGAGCTTTACCACTCATTAATCTTTGATAAAAAAACAAACAACCCACAATAGAACGAAGTTTCTACCTTTTTCTTTCTTCCTGACTGTGCAGAGTGTAAGAATTCTTTAAGCTCTCCTCAGATTACCATTGAGAGGAATCTCTCTCCTCTCCTCCTTAACCTTGGCAGCAATGGAGCATATTTGCACATGACAGTTAGTACATGTGTTGGCCCAGATGATGAAGGGAGGATTAGATTTCATGTATCTGGTTGCCTTTTCTGTTTTCTGTTTTTTTTTTTCCATGAGAACAGGTGACTGGTGATCCACAGATGAATGTTTTTAGCCTTGGCATCAATCTTATGAGTTCCAGAGGTAGGGGGCTCCTCATCCCAGCGGTCACTCAACAAACCATCACATAGGAGGAGATGATGAACACATCCAGAAGGGCACTTCTGATGCATCAATTAAATGTGCCAAATGGGATCTATATCTTTGGATACAGCCAATATGGGCAATTGGTTGCTCAACTGTGGAAAAATAATGAATTAAGCCAAAGTTTGACAGGATATCTAGACTTCTAAGTTACACAAACAATGAAAACTGTCTTTCAGAGTTGTTTTTTATAAACTACTATCTTTTAGAAGTGAAAGTGAAATATCTGTTCAGCAGTCACACAAAGTGTTTCATATTTTAGGTATTAGTTTTCTGTGAAAGTAAAAAAAAACCAAACCTATGAGCAACTATTATACATTTTAAATATTTTTCAACGAGAATTTGGGAGTCTTTTGTGTGTCAAGCATGTCTTTTGTGGTGGAGAAAATAAATAGCTATCCTCTAGCTGATTTACCTCCAATACCTTCTTAGAAGGGACTTTGTAAATCTTCTTTGGAGAGAGTCTATACATGAGTCATTCTTAAGCTTTATTTAAGAGATTTTCCCCTCAGAATTCTTGTAGAGAAGCCAGAAAATATGAGAAAAGGCATAATCCCCTCTCTTTGGGGTCAGGCTTTCTCGGGACTGAACTTGGTCCAAGTGAGTCCAGAACTAGGATTGCTTAGTCAGAAAGGGTAGCCCCTCCCTCTAGTCCTACCTGGCTCGTGAATTTTACATAAGGTCATTCATTTTATTGGAAAAGACTGAATATGAGAAAGTAGACTTAAATTAAAGATAGGGAAATTCAAGTTGGGTTTCAGGATCAACTACTTGAAAACAAGGGTGGTAAAATCCTGAAATGAGTGAGCAGTCTTTGTGTCTGGAGATCTTCGATAAGAAAACAAATGGCAATGTATCAAGTGTGTTTTTAAATACGTACCACTCGTTTTAAGTCAGGAGACTGGATGAAATGGTCTCTCAAGTTCCCTACTGGTTCTTGGATTCCGTGATCCTCAGATGATATAGTCTTAGGATGAGAACAGCTATTCACATCAATTAGAATCTCAGAACAGGAAGGAATTGAATGGTCAAGCAATCCAAGCTTCCCCTTCTACAGAAACACCTTTGCCAGAACATCAAACAAGTGGCCATTCAATTCAAGTAGACAAATACTTACTAAAGGCCTACCATAAGTAAGGCCCTCTTGTAGGTGCTCAAGTTAAAAGAAGATGAAATGTGATAGCGCTTACCTTCAGGTGCATGTGTTTTACTGGTGCGTGTGTGTATACATATATATGGAGATATAAATTATACACACAATTATGGGAGATAATTTTGAGAGAGACAGAGAGAAAGAACAGAGAGAAAGACAGAGACAGTGTGTGTGTGTGTGTGTGTGTGTGTGTGTGTATGTGAGAGACAGAGACAGAGACAGAGAGACAGAGGGACTACTCACACACAGATAGACAGAGATAGAGAGGAAAAATGAACACCAAGGACTTTGATAGGGGTGGAAAGGACACAGAAATGGCCTCACATAGGAGGTAGTACTTGTGCTATACTTTGAAGGTAGATATAGATTATATGAGATAGAAATAAAGAAAGAATGCATCCTAATATGTGGGACCAATTCTACAAAGGCATGGAAGCAGAAAATGGACTGTTATATTTGGGAAACATCTAACAAGAGAGTTTCATTGTAACAGAGTGTGTGAAGGGAAGTTACATGGAATAAGAAAAGACAGATAGGTGAGAGCCATATTACAGAATGTTTTCAATGCCAAAATTTTCATGTTTGTCCTAGAGGCAACAGAGAGCCATTTAGAATTTTTTTTAGTAGGGAAGTGACATGGCCAGACCTATGTTTTAGGGATGTCCATTTGGTAGCTAGCTGTGTGGAGTTCAGATTGGAAAAGGGAGACTAGAAAGAGGAAGACCAATCAGGAGGCTATTGTGACAATCCAAGCGGGTAGCAATGAGGGCACGAGCTGGGATAGTGGTCTTGTGAATAGAGGGAAGATGAATGTGAGGGATATTATTGGTGTAGAACTGACAAGACATGGCAACTGAGAGGATATGGGGGTGAAAGAGGGAGAAGAATCAAAGGAGACTCCACATTATAAATCTAGGAGACTGGAAGGCTTATGGTGCCCTCAGCAGAAATATGAATGCTGTCTTGGGCACAGAAGGTGCCTTAGACAAACCATCAACACCTATTTAGAGGGTGAATAGGGCTTGGGGTCAAATATGAGTTCTATCAATTAGCCTTCAAATATCTCCAGTGAGAGACCTCCTACTTTCCTCTGTAATATTCTTAGATTAATGTCAACACTGATGAATAGGAGGATTCTAGTAATACCATAAAGGCAAATGGTAATGATGGACTCTTACTTAGTATGTAAAGTCAGGGCTAGCTAGGAGCGCCCAGATGAGACCCAAGGTTTACCATAGTTTCATTTTCTCCCCTATAAATGCATTGTATGCCTGAGTCATTTCTATCTGATTTGTGACTGCTTTTGTAGATCTATCTACCTGCTGGGCTTTTTGCTATCTTCAAAATTAACAGTGTTCAATGTGAGCAGCCAAATATTTGAATAGTTTCATGGCCTGTGGGATTCTTCCTACTCCTTTCTTATGAAGGTTGGTGCCCTTGGAGGGAAGGCACCATCTGAGCTTCACTGTCAGTGAGTGGCAGGACTTTTTTCTAGGATCCTGGGGTGATAACAGTGGCATCTGCCTCTTCAGAAGTCAGTCTTTCCCAATGGTTCATTTGCTTGTTTAAATAATCAGTCTCCCAGACCGGCATTGCTACAACAATCCTGTTCTCTGCTAGAATAGTTGCAAAAACATTTTCACAATTTACTGTAAATAATATCTGCTTTGTTTAATGTTCTGCTGGCTCAAGCTATATGTATTTACATATATATGCATATATATTTATATACACATATGCATTAATGTTTATGTATGTATATTGCATGTATAATAATAATAATGATACAAGCATACATACATACATACATACATACATATATACATCTTCACCATAATGCTTGCAAGGATGAGCAAGTTACCACCGTTTCATGATTTTCAATCATAGAATGAAACTCCCTGATTGGTTGGAAGTTCTGCCCCAGGATGAAAGTTGCTTTTGGGTCCTCTTCAGGGAGAAATTCATGCTTTCAGTGGCTTCAGAGCTCTTCTAAGGGACACCATTGCAATTCTGGGGCTAGAAGGTTGATTGAAGAACTTCTATTTACCTCGCTATATAGAAGAAGCAATTAAGACCAATGGAAGGCAAGGCACTCAGTCAACGTCATATAGTATGACAGTGGAAGAACTTGAATTTGGGAAGCTAAGGCCTAGGTCTCCAAATTTTCTACAACTCCCCAATTAGTGGTAAGAATAGAGGTAAGAATATCTCTTTGTTTTTTTCAAAGTCACACACATAGGTGGTGATATGTGCAAGAGACTATGTGGGATAGTGGAAAGAATTTGGAGCTTAGAGCAGGAGATCCCAGAATCCTCAGATACTTAATAGCTGAATTATGGAGGCTGAGTCACTTTAGCCTACGAAACCAGTTTCCTCATTTGCAAAATTGAGCTAATGATACTTGAGCTGCCTATTTCAATGTTTTTGCTTGTTTGTTTTTGGTAATGGAAAAACTTTTATTTTGTGTAGTTAAGCACTTTAGAAATACTACTTCTTATTATTTACACCCCCAATGTTTGTAGTGTAGATGCTACTTGTGTGGATAAATCACCTTCCGTGACTGGTCCAAGGGCCATGGAGTGGGGTAAGGAAGAGGTATGATAAAAATGTTCTCTTGGGCAGAGAATGTATATGAGACCAACTGTTATTTTATCAACAAATACTGGGAGCTTTTAATATGTTTACCTAGATCTGACTTCAGCCTGCTACTCTGAACTCCTTTATGATGCCTGCCTCATCTTTGGATTTCGTTACCCTGAAAGCTTTGGCTTGGTTCAGCACAATTCTTGGTCCATTCTCTCAAAACTTTGCCAAGATAGGTCACGATTCACGTGGCGCCCCAGGAAAGTTCTCTTTCTACTGATTACTCCCAAATCTTTACCACCCTCAAGTCCTGTCATCCCATGGGGAAGGATTCTTCACCTGGAGTCCATGAACTTATTTTTTCAGACTTGTTTTGACAACTGTATTTCAATAAAATTGGTTTCCTTGGTATTTTATTTTATGCATTTAAAAACATTACTATGTATAGTAAAAATCAGAGGAAAGACAAGTAATTGAGGAAACTATTACAACAGGTTTCTCTGATAAAAGTTTCCAAGATATATAAGGAACAGATTCAAATTTATAAAGTTAAGAACCTTTTCCCAATAGATAAATGGTCAAAGGATAGGAACAGGCAGTTTTTAAAGGAAGAAATCCAAGCTATCAACTATTATATGAAAAAATTACTCTAATCATTAATAATTAGAGAAATGAAAATTAAAGCAATTTTAGATTTTCCTTATCTGAATATGGCAAAGATGACTGAAAAGGAAAATGAAGGGTGATGGGAAGATAAGCATATTTGTCTACTGTTTGTAGAGATGTGAACTGGTCTAGGTGTCCTGGAAAGCATTTTAGAACTATGTCCATAAAGTCATCAAACTGTGCAAAACTTTTGACCCAAGCATATCACTGTTTGGGGGTATACCACCCCTAAAATAATAAAAGAAAAAGGAAAAACATCTATATGTTCAAAAATATATATAGTATGTTTTTTGATGGGAGCCAAAATTAGGAATTAACTAATTCCTTCTATGGGGAATGGCTAAACAAGTTTTGGTACATGAATATAATGTAATATTATTGTGTCATAAGAAATGATGAAATGAACAGTTTCAAAGTAAACTAGGAATATTTCTATGATCTGATGCAGAGTGAAGTGGCCAGAATTAAGAGAATGATGTATACAGTGACAATAACTCTATAGAGAGAAATAACTTCGAAAAACTTTAGAATGCTTATCAATATAGTGATAGACAATTATCCTTAAAGAATGAAAACAAAACATGATACTCATCTGACAGGGAGGTGATCAACTTAAAATGCAGAAGGAGACACACATGTGTGGAAATTCATTTCCCTGGACTATGTAGATTAAGGAATTTGTTGCTGTTGTTTTTTATTTGCTTAGTGGGGGATGGGACTAGTGAGAAGGAGAGATTAATTAAAAAAAAACAACCTGTTACTTGAAAATGATATTCTGAAAAGAGGTTAAGAAATTTCCCCAGACTGCCAAAGGGAACATGATACAAGAACAACAACAACAGTAACAACCATAGCAACAACAACATCTCTTTTTTTATCTTTAAATTGATTTGCTTATTTACTTTGTGTTTACAAGATTCAGTTCCTCAGCCCCTTGAGTTTCAGATTTTCTCCCCTCCATCTCCCCTCCCCCCCCCAGGGCGGCGTGCCACCAGGTACAGGATGTGCACGTACTTTCACATTGGACATCAGTCTGGTTGTATAGAAGGGTTGTCACCAATGGAGTGAACAACGGGAAAGAAGAAAGAAAACCAAACATGGAAAAGAGCGATAGCATATTGATTGCTTCAGTCTCCATTTAAACTCTGTTCTTTCTAGATCTTTCTCTGAATGTAGGTATCTCCTTCCATCCTGAGCCTTGTAGAGTTGTCTTGTAGCTGTGCATTGCTGAGAAGAGTCCAGTTTAGCAAGGTTGGTCGTCACACATATGATGTGTCTGTGATTGTGTACAAATTTCTCCTGGTTCTGCTCTTCTCACTCAGCATCAATTTATATAAGCCTCTCCAGGTAATTATGAAGTCCATCTCCTCCCCATTTCTTATAGCACAATAGTATTCCATTACATTCATATACCATAGCTTGTTTAGCCATTCCCCAATTGATGGGCATCCCCTTAATTTCCAGTTTTTTGCCACCACAGGGAGAGCTGCAATAAATATTTTTGCCCTAATTTCTCCTTTAGGAATGTAGATGCTGTGCCACTTGGTGCATAAATGTTTAGTAAAGATATTGCCTCATTTTTGATGGTACCTTTTAGCAGGATATAGTTTCCTCCCTTATCTCTTTTAATTAGATCTACTTTTGCTTTTGCTTTGTCTGAGATAACGATTGCTACCCCTGCTTTTTTTACTTTAGCTGAGGTATGATATATTTTACTCCAGCCTTTTACCTTTACCCTGTTTTAGGGGGATGTGTTTCTTGTAAACAGCATATTGTAGGATTATGGTTTTTAATCCATTCTGCTATTCATTTCCGTTTTATGGGAGAGTTCATCCCATTCACATTCACAGTTATGATTACTATCTGTGTCTTTCCCTCCATCCTATTCCGTCCCCTGTTTATGCTTTTGTTTTTCCCTTTCTCCCTTCCTCTTCTTAAGAGTTTTTCTTTTGACCACAGCCTCCCTCAGTATTCCCTTCTTAACCATCCCCTTCCCTTTTCCTACCCTTCTCCCTTACTACTTCTTCCCTCCCTTCTAACCCCCCCCCCCTTCTTGGTCTTTTCCCCCTCCTGCTGCCTGTAGGATATGATCAATTTTTATGCTCAATGTTGTATGTTATTTCTTCCTCGAACCAAGATTGATGAGAATAGATCTCATGCAGTGCTCCTCTCCCTCCTATCTCT
>CM053583.1:316799063-316815193 GCA_028627135.1 Pseudochirops cupreus | reverse complement strand
TGTGTGTGTGTGTGTGTGTGTGTGTGTGTGTGTGTGTGTGTGTGTGTGTTTTCCCTTATTTACCTTTCTATGTCTCTCCTGGGTCTTGTAATTGGAGGCTGAATTTTCCATTGAGCTCTGGCTTTTCCATCAGGAAGGTCTGGAATTCTGTTATGTCACTGAATGTCCATCTCTTTGCCTGGTAGATTATGCTCAGTCTCGCTGGATAGGTGATCCTTAGTTGTAGCCCAAGCTCTTTTGCCTTGCGAAAAATCTTATTCTAGTTCCTCTGATCTTTCAGTGTTGAGACTGCCAGATCCTGTATGATCCTCACTGTGGTTCTGTGATAACTGAATTGTTTCTTTCTGGCAGTTTATAGTATTTTCTCCTTTACCTGATAGTTCTGGAGTTTGGCCGCAACGTTTTGCGGACTTTTCAACTTGGGATCTCTTTCAGGAGGTGTCCAATGGATTCTCCCAATTTCTATTTTACCCTCTGGTTCTAGGATTTCAGAGCAGTTTTCCTTGATGAGCTCTTGGAAGATATTGTCCAGGCTCATTTTTTCATCATGATTTTCTGGTAGACAAATGATTTTCAGGTTGTCTCTCTTGGATCTGTTTTCCAGGTCAGTTATTTTTCCATTGAGATATTTTACCTCTTTTTCTTAATTTTCAGTCTTGATGTGTTGTTTGTTTCCTGGTTCCTCATAGAGTCATTGGCTACAGTTCGGTTGATTCTAGTTTTTAGAGAATTATTCTCCTCAGTTAGTTTTGAAGCTTCTTTTCCATATGCTCAGATTTCATTTTTAGTTCACACATTTTACTTTTAAGGAGCTGTTCTCTTCGTTGTAATGTTTTTCTAATTTTGCAATTTTGTTTTTATAAGAGGTGTTAATTTTATCTTCTACCTCTCTAACTTGGATTTCAAAGTTCTTTTTGAGCTTATCTAGGAATGCTTTCTGTGCCTGAGACCAGGTCGTAGTCCCTGTTAAGGCTTCAACTGTGGGCGTGGAGTCAATACTCTCTCCTTCTGAGTTTGATTCCTCCCTCTCACCATAATAGGATTCCAGAGTCTTTTTCTTTGTCTTTGTAGCCTGCTTTCTTCCCATTTTGAGGCAGGACCTTAGCTACATCCTTCCTCTGGGGTTCCTAAGCCTTTACTGCTTAAAATTTTCCTCTGGGGCAATAATTACTGTGTTTTTGGGTCAGAGGGGGGCATTGGAGCAGCCAGGGCTCAGTCTATCATCCTGGTGCCTGGAAGTTCAGATAGGGGTTTTTTAAATTTCCAGGCTGTGGATGGGTACTCCCAGGAATAGCTGCTGTCTCTGCCGTGGGCCCTGCCTTTGGCAACAACAACATTTTAAAGACCTCTGTCCTAAAGAGTGGAAATATGATATACTATATGAATGTGCATGCAAATCAATTAACAAACCCTGTATGTTGCATTGGTTTCCAAATAATGCCTTATGAATTATCACCCTAGTTTTAAACACTCACTACCATGAGAAAGCCCATTCACCTTTCTACAAGCTTTCCAAGGCTTCCCATAACTCAGCAGCCAGTTGGGGTAGAACCAGTTTGGAGACTGAGGTTTCTGGGATTCAGTTGTCAGCATCCTATCTGGCTGGGATCCCAGGCTCTCCCCTCTCAGCTCGGCAAGTGCTCCTTGGAGGCTTTGCTATCAGTACTTCCTCAGCAGAGGGGAGAAGTCACCTTCAGTAGGCAAGGTTGGGTTTGAGCGAAGTGTGGTGGAAACATGGCAGCCAGCTGCATGATTTGTGGTCTTGGATTCCATGGTGGGGTGAGGAAGCATGAATGAGAGCTTAAATGTTTTCCTCCTTGCCTTTCGTGGGGGAAGAATGCACTAAATCAGCCAGTGTGGATTTCATGACCTCCTCTAGAGGTACAGCCTGACTCTTCCAAAGGCATGAAGGACCCTCTGGGAATGGGAGGAATGCTCAGAATTCATTCTTTTGAGCAGCATGGGGTGATATAGAAAACGTTGAATTTGGATTCAGTGGCCCTGGGTTCAAATCTTGTCTTTGGCTACTGATGACCTGTGTGACCTTGAGCAAACTCTCTGAACTTCAGCTTCCTTTTCTTTAAAACAGAATTGGGTTAGATGATCTCCAAGGTCCCTTCCAGATCCAAATCCTACAAACCTGTTTCTGCAGAGTAATAAAAGTTCTCTTTTGATGACTCTTGTCCTAAAACAGTGAATGCCCTTCTGCAAACATCTTGCATAGAATCATAGTCTTAGAGTATTGTAACTGTAAGAAGCCTATGGATCATCTTCCTAATCTAGGGATTTTTAACTTAGGGAAATATGAACTTGTATTTTAAAATTTTGAGAACTGTATTTCAATATAATTGATTTCCTTGGTAATCCTTTTTGTTTTATTTTTGATTGATTGTTCAGACACTTTTTTTGAGAGAAAGGGTCCATAGGCTTCTTTAGACTGCCCAAGGGGTCCATAACACACAAAAGGCCAAGAACCCCTGGTCTAGTGCAATTCCATCATTTTACATATAGGGAAACTAACTGCACAAAGGAAAATAGTAAAATTGAGGTCACCTGACTTCTAACTCAGGTATTGTTTTCCCCCAAAGCAAGGGTATTTAAATTTTCTTCCCCATTTTCAGTCTTTTTGAACTCCTTGCCTTTCTTGTTGTCCCAGAATAGATTCTTTTACAGATACAAGGTGGCATTAGGATGGAGGAATTCTCCAGGGTCTCTTCTCTGCCCCTCAATCCCTGCTGCTGGAGTTTTTGTTACCCGGGAGTGTTCAGCCTGATTCAGGGGCTTTCAGGGATGTCAAATTCAGTCCGTGGGCCTTTATCATAGGCAAAATCTGCATGGTGGCTCTGGTGTGAGGAAGATTCTGGTTTGGGGACAAATTATGGAGGAAAAAAAAGAGAGGAAAGAGAGAAAGTGAGAGGGTGAAAAAGAGAGGGGAAGAAGAACTGAGACAGAGACGGGGGAGAAGTAGAAAAATATATGTTCACGTAAGGGGAAAGGGAGCAGACGTAGCCCTTAAATATATTGGAAACTGGATATTTTCTTCAGAGTAGGCAACTTTCTTGGATCCTAAGTAGCAAATGTCTTCTAAGCCCCTTTTTGATTCAGTCCCCTGGCTGACTATACCATAAAGGAGACAAGAGAAGAGATTTAGTATTTGTGTGGCCCAAGCCTTAAGGAAAGAGGTTGAATCTATGTAGTTCACTAAGATTAAATATATGAAAATCTGTGATAGAGTTATGATTTGGTTTGCTGGGTTTTTCTTCTGTGCTTAAAAATCTATGGTGGTGTGTATGGGGTGTGTAAGGAGGACTATCACCTCTGGTGTGAGGGCTTGCTGTGTCCTTTTCAGGGCTGCTCATTCACCTTTGGTGTCTACCTTTCACCCAACTCTCACTTGTGGCTCCAAGAAACTTGTGGGCATGTGAAACAGCCACACCCAGGTAATACTGGCAGACAGACTAAACCAGGTTAAGGGTAACTAATAGGTCTCAAACCCATTGGTGAGTTAGTTACTCCAAGCATGAGAAGACTTCTCTGTGGAGGAATGGGTGGATGAGAACAGTTTGTTCAACAGTCATGAAGGCTGCTGAAGCAGGGGCTGTGGAGCACTTAGAGCTTGGTTAGACATCCAACACATCAAAGTCATCCTCTATATCCACCGTGTCTTGACTTTTGTCTTGCTATTGGACTTTGATGACTCTGAAAGAGAAGAAGAGAGAGACAGAGACAGAGACAGAGAGAGAGGTAGATAGAGAAAGAGAGAAGAAGAAGAAGAAGAAGAAGAAGAAGAAGAAGAAGAAGAAGAAGAAAGAGAGAGAGAGAGAGAGAGAGAGAGAGAGAGAGAGAGAGAGAGAGAGAGACTTATATCTCTGTGCAACTCTGCCTCACTTAAATCCAATTTACTTACAAGTCTCCCATGATATCATTGGTCCTCTTTGAAAACTGAGGACAAACACCAAGAACCTTCAGTGGTCAATTAGATTGACTATATTAATGAAAATAGGTCTCTTAATAGAATATTTGTAAGCTGGGTCAATTTTTATATTTTTATCTAAAGTGAAGAACTTCCTCTTATGAATTGTGTATCTAGTAAGGGTGGGGAACCTTTGGCTTCAAGGCCACAGGTTCCCCACCCCTGAAGCTTCTTGTAGGGTGGGTTTGCCTAAAAGTCAGGCCCACCTGTTTAGCTACATATATTAGCTTAATACAGTCACTTCCCTTCTTTGACCTATAAAATGAGTGGATTTGAACTGTATGATGTCTAAGTCCCTTCTAGGTGTGGCATTATATGGGTCTGATGAAAAGGTGTTCTATGAATTGTGATATGTAGTCCCTATATAATCACCATACATATAGTAATAGAGGGACTACATATCATAATTCATAGAACCTTGTTCCATCAAATTCTTATATACCATATATAGTGACTATATATTGTAATTCATGGATCCCCATTCTAAAAGATCCACACACCTATATTTCACTCTATTATATTGGTGACAATGAGCAGATATGGGTCATAGTCTTAATTTTACCTCTTGTGCGTTATGTGACTTTGGGGAAGTTACTTCCCTGTGGGCTTTCATTTTCTTCTCAATAAATCAAAAGAGATTGGACTCTAGAGGGTATGATGTTTCTTCCAGCAATCAATCTGTCTTCTGAACTCCAATCCTCCACCTCTAACTTCTTCCTAGGCATCTGTAATACCAAGCAAAGGTAACTTCCAAGGTTCAGAATACCAGCATAGTAACTCTCCATTTATTCAGTGACAAATTAAGGCAAAACATTAACAGAACAGAGAAAATCAAAATACAGTGTAACTCAGTCATTTAACAGGTTCTCAATTCAGTCACAAAGTATCTCAATTCAATCACAAAGTATAGAGTCAAAGTACCCCACCCCTGGCTAGTACATTCATTTAGTCAGTCACAAAGTCTCTCTTCTCAAATGGAGATTAATTTCCACTCACAAACAAAGTACATTCATTTGGTCAGTCACAGAGCACAAAAAGTCAAAAGTTTCCCACCCCTGGATGACAACTGAATTACAGTTATCATCAGTTAACACCAACACCTTCTCAAAAGGTGCAGTGGAGAGCACAAAGGCCATTGCAGACTCCTAAACCACAATAAGGTTAAGATATCATCACAGCATTGAATACCGAAGGAGAGGTCTTTTCCTTGTATTGACATGAGGCAAGTTCTCAGCAATCTCTGTTCCTGGGGAGACAAAGCTTAACAAAGCCACAAGATACATTGCCAGTGTCCTCAACAATTCACACTCTGCCTGCAGAACAGTCTCAGGACCCCTGAAAACTTTAGCAAGACCCTCTTCCAGCATTTCTGTAAACATACAATAAGAAAATCCTTCTTCAGGGCTTCTGAACCAACAGCAAGGTTCCAGGACCTTTGCAACAACAGCATTGTCCTTCACCAGCAGACAAACCTGGCAAAACAACATCAAAACAGACAGACAAAATAGCACCACAGTCATGCCTCCTCAGTTCTCGGCAGCTATGGGTGGCAGCTCTCAAAAGTCCTGGGCAGCTCCAACTGGCCCTCAGCAGTCTCTCTCAACAGCTCTTGCCCCTGGCAATTCTCCTCTCTCTCTGCCTCCACGATACTGTTCCCCAAAAGTTCTTCTGACCTCCTCTGCTTGGGCCTGTCTCTAAATCCACAGCACCAGCTCCTCCCATTTCAGCCCTCTCTCTTTACGTCAACAAGTCCATCCCACAAGTGGGATTCACAAGCTCTGGGTTTCAACACTCAACCTGAAAACCAAGCCAATATAGGGGGATCTTTAAATTCCACTACCATTACAGCATCTCTACCAAACTATCCCATAAACATCTCAAAATCAACAGGTCTAAACCTGAACTCATCATCTTTTTCTTTAATCTTGCCCCTCTTCCCAATTTTCCCATTTCAGGTGATAGTACCACCATTTTCTCAGATGTCTACATTAGAAAAGATAGGACCACCTTGGACTCTTCCTTTTTCCTCTTTTTCTGCTTCTACATTTAATCAGTTACTAAGTTGTGTAGATTCTCTCTCTGAAATATCTCTTGCTTCCTTTCCTTTCTCTTTGCTCAAAAGGATACCACCTAAGTTAAGGTCCTCATTACCACCCCCCTGGACTACTGTAGTAACCTCCTAATTGATCTTTCTGCCTCTAGTCTTTTCCCTTTCCTAAACATTCTTCATGCAGTGACCAAAAGACTTCTTAAGAAATAGGTCCAATTTTATCAAAAACTTCAAATAGCTCCCTATTGGTTTTATTCTAAAATACAAGCTTCTTGCATTAGAATATGAGACCTTCTATAAACTTTCACTTCCCTTTTTGGACTTAGCTATGTTCCTCCTCTTTAAGTGCTCAACATTTTAGTCATACTAAGGCTAGCTCTTTAGACTTAACATTCTGCCTCACACTTCCATGAATTTGCATAAACAAACCAACATTCCAAACCAGAATATGCTCCTTCCACATCTCTACTGCTCAGAATCTTCATCATCCTACAAGGTTCAACTCAAGATTTTTCCTCCTCTGTGAAGACTTTCATGAATCTACAACCCTCCCCCGCAAGAGGATCTTTTCCTCCTCAAATAATTCTAGAATACCTTGTTTAAATCTCTTCTTTGTGCCATCTCCCCTACTTTTTATTATATTTATCTGAGTATTGTGTTTGGTAGACTATAAGTTCCTTGAGGACAGAACTATTTCCTATTTTTTCCTTGTATCTTTAGTGCTGAGCATGGTGGTTTGAACATAGTAGGTACTTAAATATTGATGAATGAATAACATTTCTTTTTTTGCTTTTTGGTGGGGGGAAGGTAGGGCAATTGGAGTCAAGTGACTTGTCCAATGTCACACAGCTAGTTTTGTGTTAAGTGTTTAAGGTAGGATTTGAACTTGGGTCCTTCTGACTCCAGGGCCGGTACTGTATTCACTGCGCCACCTAGCTGCCCCAATGAGTAACATTTCTGCTGAAATATTCATTGAATGGATGAACAAGCGCCGCGCCCCCCCCCCCCAAGAACCTTAGATAATCAGTATGACAATTTTCCCATGTGAGCCCTTTTTGTCACTGCACAGCTAAGTTCATATAAAATAGAAGAATGTGTAAGTCCAATTGGGTCACAATTAGGAACCAAATCTTCCTTGTGCTTTGCTAAAAATGCTTTATCAACCAAAACAGGACTGCTTCAGCAAGCCCTGAAGACACTATAGCCCTATTCCACAAGGTGTGAGTGCTGGGGTGCAAGCATGTTCCTCAATTTTCCAATCAACCAATGGGTCCACTGTCTGCAAGCCCTGGATAGACGCTCAGGCAAGAAAAGCACAAGAGGAAAGGGAAATATAGTTTGATGGGAGCATGAGTCGTTGTGACATTTTGTATCTGAGGCCCAGAGTCTTTGTATCACCCGCGAAAGGTCCCAGTGCCTAGAACAGATTACTGGGTCTCCTGACCGCCTCTAACCCAATCCCTGATGTACTAACCTACACACTTCATTTCACTAACACAAAATAGAGTACTAAGATGAATGACAGCAGCAAGGGAGCTGGAGGGAGGGGTGGGAAGAGAGACTTGCTGTTGACGACAAATTGCTTGCTGTAGGATCCCCTGAGATTTCTTGCATGGAACTAGGTCACTTTCTCCCCAAGGAAGGGATGAAGTGAAGAGTGAGGAATGTTGTTGTTATAGTAAAGCATCTTGGAAGTGTGTCCGTGCCTTTGGCATTGGCTTTCCTTCATATTTGCAGCTTGGAAAACCATTCAGGGAGAGAAGACTTCTAGAAGGTTGGAGATCCTGGAAGGCTGCCGAAAGGGGGAGAGAAAAAAAAGAGAGAGAGAGAGAGAGAGAGAGAGAGAGAGAGAGAGAGAGAGAGAGAGATTACCACTGTTTGCCTGCCTGCAGTTAATTATATAATTCATTGCAACAAAGATTTAGCAGTTTGAGCAGGAGAGAAATCCGGCTGATTTAGAATGAAATCAGAGTGCAAGGAAACATTGTAATATTAACAAAAAATCATTTTGTCCATAATCCTGGTGCCTGTAGTTACCACCCCAACCCTGCTCCCCACTACCAGAAGGTGTGGTATTAGGGAAAAGGAACTGAGAAGGGAGCCCAAAGCTCTGGGTTCTAGTTCCAGAACCACCATTAGCTGTGCAAAGAATTTCCTTTTCCTTCTCTGGTCCTCAGTTTCTTCATCAGTAAAATTAGGAGAAGACTTGAGTTCTCATTCCAACTTTGGTATTTGCTACCTATATAAATTTGGGTTCCTTTATGGACTCCTCACTTTTCTTGTCTGTGAAATAAGAGAGTTGGATTACATGATCTCGAAAGCCTTATTCCAATTCTGGCATATTACTAGGCAACATAGTGCCTCTTGAAAAGTGGGGCAGTATTTTCCCTCCTCTCAGCAAGGAGTGGACTGCTGTCAGACATATTCACTGTTAGTTGGTTTTAATGAACTATTTTTCTTTTATATAAGCATAGGTTCTGTTGTTGGGGAAATGGGGGTGGGTTAGAAAGGGACTCATTAAAAAAAAGCATCAACAAAGCATTTTATAAAAAGAGGCATTACTGTATAGTGGAAACATTGAAGTGGGAGTCAGAGTCTTGGTATATGTTAGTATAGCCTTTTTCTTTAGTTTTTATTTCAGTCACTCTATAATTGACAGATTTGTCTATAACAAATCATTAATTTAAAAAGTTAGGAGACAAGGGCAGCTTGCACAGTTAGACATGACTGTACTCAAACCCAGGTCTTTCTGTCTCAGAGGCCAGCTCTTTATTCAATATACCATGTTGATCCTAGTTAAGTGTTTAGTACATGTTTATTGAATTGTACTGAGTTTTGGGTTCAAATCTGTGCTTTGCTAGTCACTAATGATCTGACTTTGGGTCAGTTAATACCCACCCACCTCCAGCACAATCTCTAAAAAGAGAGGGACAAATCCTGACCTGTCTATACATGTTCATTATTAGCACACTCACCTTGAATTAAAAGCCAAAATAAAGTAAGAAAACAGAACTCATCTGTTTGGATGAGTTGGAATCCAAGACCTCTAAGCCCATTACAAACCAGGTCAATTGGGATTGCCAAGTTACGGAGAACTGGAAAGGTACTAAGTCTGATTTTGAGAGAGTCAGAACAGTGAGAAGAAAAGGAAATTCAGGCAGCTTAGAGATATGTCTACTGAAGTGAATGGTGACATTATTTCTGCAAGTGATACTAGATGGATCTCATTTTGAGTGTTTCTCAATGCAGAGCAACCCTGGTCCTAGAGAGCAAACATTCTGGAAGCAGCCTCATGTGAGTCTCTAGAGATAATTGAGCCATGAAGAAAGGACAACAGGTTCTTCTGTCTCAGGCGGGTGATGAAACCTTTCTCAAGGAATTTGTTTTCTAATGCACTCAGCTCTTTAAAAGCCAGGCTTTTAGGCTGGCAACTTGTGCTGATTCTAATGGGCTCCTATCTCCAGTTTGGCTATTACCCCACCTCCCCCAACCCCATCAACCACTGCTGTCCTTGACTTCTCCTTGGGCCTGGCATGAACCAGATTACTAGACTCCAACAAAGTGGAATCTAGGAAGATAGGTGGAGATAGGCATTACCCAAGGACAGTAGGGTAGGTAGGCAGACAGGTGGCAGTAGGCACTGCCAAGGTCCTTGGGCTTGTATAGGCAAGGGAATGTTATATTAAGGGTGGGAACCACAGTTGTATTCTCTCTGAGGAAGGTCATAGAATCATAGACATAGACTGGAAAGAACTTTAGAAGCCATTGGGTCCTTTCCTCCCCTCTCATTTTGTATATGAAGAAATGGAGTCACAGAGAAATTAACTAACATGATCAAGGTCACAGAGCCAGTGTCCAAGGCAGGAACTGAATCAAGGTCTTCCCACCTTCAAGTTAAGCCCTCTACCCACTATGCCACCCCCCCATACCACCTTGTATTGTCATCTTTGACACATACATGCTTAAGGGAATAGGCAAGGGTTAAGAAGGTATCTTCAAAGATGCAGTTGTCCTTGACCACAGAAGTGTTGTCTGATCCTCTGGGTGGGTCTATGCCAGGGGTGGGTAATCATTGGCCTTGAGGCTACATGTAGCTCTCTAGGTCCTCAAGTGCAGCCCTTAGACCAAACCCAAACTTATTTGTGGAGTTTGGATTTGGTGAAAGGGCCACATTTGAGGACCACGAAGGCCACATGTGGCCTCAAGGCTGCAGGTTCCCCATCCCTGGTCTGTACCCAAGACTTTAGGCAGCTCGAGGCATAGCCCAATCAATACCTATGGTATTTTGTAGAGAGACACATGACATGGGGGAAACAGACACACAGGGAAATTCATCCAGGTAACCAGAGTGCTTACTACTGGACAACTTTGCTGCAGAGAGGTCTCACTTGACTTTCTTGCTATTCCTCTTGATAAGTCAATCATCTCTGTCATCACAGTATAAGGACTGGTTTAAGGAACACCAGTGGCCTATGCTATCTCTACTTTTATAAGTGCCAACAGAAGGCCGCAGATTAAGAGAGACAGCTGCTGCCTTCCTTGTTAGAACAACCCACAGAAACTGCTTCCTTTTTGCTCTCACACTTTAGGCGTCTGGCCGCCCTCCTTATAGTAATAGCTGGTCTCCTGAGGGTGTTTAGTCTACATTAGCACAATGTCTTTGGCTCTCTTGATCCGAGAAACCTCTGAGCCAAAAGTCAGGACTACATCTTCAAGGTAAATAGGAGACTTGGCACCAGGATCATGGATCCCTGAACCCTCTGTGGTTCTCTTCTAAACCCTCACTGTCCTTTTCTTCTTAGGATCAGGGCCTGAAGGCAATCGGTACCAAGCCAATCTCTACTTAGTTTATTTGACCAAAAGTCAGTTCTGACTCTCATTTCATCAGGTAATTAATTCAGCAAAATATAAGTACCTACTGTGTATGGAGCACCCTTCGAGGGTGTTAGAGGAGACACAAAGTTCAGGCCAGTTAAGATCTTTGCCTGTAAGTTTGTTGTTTTTTTGAAGAAGACCAATGATATCATTATTGGGTGATGTCTTGACTTGTTAACATAATTGGATTTAAGTGAGGCAGACATTGTGATTAGGTGACGTCTTGACTTGCTTACATGAATTGGATTTAAGTGAGGTAGAATTGTAAAAGTCATCTACCTCACTCTTTCTTCCAGTCATCAAAGTCCAGTGGCCTCACAACAGTCAAGACTGGTGATAGCCCAGGAGGCAGTGGATGACCTTGGGGTCTTCGATGTCTGACTAACCTTTAAGTGCTCTGAGGGGCCTTCTTGAATTGCCTTTATGGCTGTTGGAACAAATTGTCCTCACCTGCCCATTCCTCTGGGGAAAGTCTTCACATGCTTGGGGTAGACAACCCCTTAACTCACTGACAGGTTTGAAGTCTGGTGATTACTCTTAACCTGATTTAGCTTGTCTGCCAAGATGGTTTTACTGGGACATGGGTGCTGTGCATGTTACAGCTTCTTGGAGCCACAGGTGAGAGTTGGTTGACAGGTGGACACCAAAGGTGGATGGGCAGCTCTGAAAAGGGCTCAGCAAGCCCTCACACCAGAGGTGCTAGTCCTCCCAGAATACCTCATACGGTGCACCCATTAGGGTAGAGACATTAGTCTGCAACATTATTATTCAATAGTGCATTGGGGTATAGCAAAATGTTAAGTGGAGGGTTCAAGGAGTACATACAGGAAACGATGTGAGAGAATATCACTAAATATTAAATATAAGACACATATAGTCATTGCTTCAGGAAGATAGGGAAGAAAGAGGGGGAAAGGAACAAGTATTTATTAAACTCCTATTCTGTTCTAGGCACCCTGCTAAGCCCTTGACAAATATCACATTTGACCATTACAACAACCCTGAGAGGCAGGTGCTATTATTACCCCCATTTCAGAGTTGAGGAAACTGAGGCAGAGTCTTATTTGACTTGCCCAGGGTCCACACAGCTAGTGTCTGATGAGGTGAGATTTCAGTTCTAAGGCTCTATATACTGTGGTCCCTAGCTGCCTTGGGCTGGTATAATCAAAGGTATCTTTCTAGATGAGGCCATGATTGAATTGTGTAACATTGGGATAGGTTGAAGAGAGGGGAGGGGAGGGGAGGGCCTTTTGGGTGAGACCTAAGGTATTACAGGGAAGGTTAGAGAATTACCTGACTCAGGTGTGTGTGTGTGTGTGTGTGTGTGTGTGTGTGTGTGTGTGTGTGTGTGTATGAGTTGGACATTTAGAACCTTTGCTTGTCATCCTAGGTGGTTTGGACTTTATCCTGTAGCAAAAGACAGCTACAGAAGCTGCTTGAGGAGGAGTGTGATATGCCTAGGGAGCAATAGTGATCATATAATAACTCACTTTTACAAAGCCTTTTAGTGCCTGCAAGGCACTTTCCTCCTAACAGCCCTGTGCAAATCTGCATTTCATTAATGAGGAAACTGAGGCAGAGAATTTAGGTAATTTATTTCATGGTCACATAGCCAGTAATTGTCACAGGGAGGTGTGCTGTGGAGAATAGAGGCAGAGGGATCTTTGGGGAGTCTGTTGACATAATCCAGGTATGAGATGATGAGGTTTGGTCCTAGGAAAAATATCAAAGTAAGCAAAATTTGTTTTTTCCCCCATCCATGGCAACTTCACTCCTCCCCTTGCCCAAATGCCTTATATCTGTGCCCCCCTTCCTGTTCCCCATCTCCCCCACTCTCCCACCAATCCCATTTAAACTTGCTCTAGAGCTCTTCTCTAGAGCATTTGATTTGGAATCAACAGATTAAGGTTTGAATCGTAATCCTGTGTGATCTTGGGAAAGTCACTGCCCGTCTCTGAGTCTCAGTCTCCTCATCTGCAAAATAAATGGTTAGACTCTATTTCATCCAGCTAGTCCTGACATTCAGGATCTGAGGACAGTTTAGATTTGATTCTTTCCCCCTTTCCCCAGCCAAGGGATCTGCATTTTAACAGAATTTAAAACCTTCAGCAAAAGACCAGAGGGGGTGGTGACAAGAGGGTAAGGCTCTAATAGTGGCATTCCAGGCATTAGCCAATGGGAAGGAGAAGATTTGGAGGCCATTATGACCCTTCCTAGAACTCCTGTACACAGTCACAGGATTTAGACCAGGAAGAGCCCTTAGACACCTACTAATCCAAATCTTTCATTTCATAGAAGAATAAGAAAAGGGAAATAGCTTGTCTAACTCAACACAAAGGAAATAGGAGAATCAGGATTAGAACTCGGGTGCTCTGACTTCAATCCCGGTGTTCTTTCCGTGACACCTCTCTCATTTTATTTTTTTCCACCTATGGGTGGGTCCAGTCTTGACTTTCTTGATTGTATCCTGTAGTGGCCAGAGGGAGAGAACTGAAAGACAAAAAACACCAGATAAAGGCAGGGGGAGGACATTGAAAGGGCTACTCCTTTGCCTTCCCTCTTCTCCAGCTCACAAGTAGCCCTGGGGAGCAGAGCCCTTTACAGGTCCCCAGTATCTCCCAGTCTGGAGCATTCAGAGCTGGTGGAGACAATGTCTGTTAATCTCAGGTTGCTGCTGCACAGAAAGGGAATAATAGCCAGAGACCTGCATATACCGCAGAGCAGGTAATGGAAAAACCGAGGTGCCGGCAGGCAGGCTGTAAGCTCTGCAGAGCCTGTGGAGAGTCTGATGACAGCTCCTCCCTGATGGACTACAGCAGGGTCCTTCCTGCTGGGAAACAGGCTAGGGAATAGGAGAAGTGTGAAGCCAGCCATGACCTCCCCTTCCCCTCCTCCGTCCTCAGAGTGAGGTGAGGTGGGGGCTGCTATCCTATGCTCATACATTCAATTTGTTCCACAAACTTTTATGAAACAGCTCCTGCTATGTTCAAGGCCCTACTAGGCACAGGGGATGCAAAGGCAATCCTGCCTTCATGGAGCTAATGTTCTACTTGTAGGATCACAGCCTGGTGTCTCCTTGGGGCTCCTTCCTAGGCTCTGGGCAGTCAGCATTCCCAGGAAAGCTCATGCACAGAGAGCATCCCTTCTCCATCCCCACCTCCAACCTTCAGATCATGCAGAGATACCTCTGACTGCTCCCTGTCTGCCATGATGAGTCAGCCTGTCCTATTGCATGGTGATGAAAAGTCTGTTAATTGAGTTAGAACATCATGGATATGCTAACGGGGCAATTTCTGCCCCACTGCCCCCTTCCTGTTGGTTTTGAAGTTCAAGGATGACTCAGAAAGCTGTGTGTGGGTATGGGTGTATATGCAATTCCCTCTTCCCCCCTCCCTTCAAACTGGCCACGAATCATGAGCCCAATGGCCTCCTAGGTAAGCCTGTGTGTGGGATAGGACAATCTCCCATTTGTGTCTTCTCTCCTCTGGTGCAGTACCTTGTGAGATCTCAAAAAGCAGCCAGCATCATCCCCTTTTCAGGCATCTGAGAAGCAGGACAGTGTCAACCAGAGAAATTGCAGCTACCACAGTAGCAGAAGATAGCCTAAAAGGGAAACAGAGAGAAAGAAAAAGAGGAGCATCCATCTTCTGTTGAAGAATCAATGCCTTGAGCTGAACGTAGGCAAACTATAAGGGGAGGATAAGAACAGGGATGAAGAGAGGAGACAGAGACAGAGAGAGATATTGGAAAGAGAGATCCATTTGGTGTCGATAACTGTGTATGATGAAATGAAAATGTTAAATGGCTAATTAGCAGGCTTAGAAAAGAAACTGCTTGCAAATGTCCAAATGAGGCTTGAGTATTAACTTCAACTCATTGACAAGTACTGATATGCTAATAGGTTCTTTTCTAATCATTCTATGCTTCCTTATTGTTTAATATTCCCCTTTATGTAGGAAAAGGAAATTATCTATCTTATACCTGTGTATTTATATTCTGAGTATATCTTTTTTAACATTTCTTGGGAGAACTCTAGGGCTACAGTCAAAAAATACAATTGTCCCCAGACTACCTGGGATTGGATTATGAGTCAATAACCTTGAGTTGGGGGCCATCCTTGTTCTGATCTATGTCTTGCCACTGGACTTTGGAGGACAGAATGAGGCTAATGACTTTGCACAGCTCTGTCTCATTTAAATCCAATTCACTTGCAAGTCAAGACACCACCCTCCTGATGTCAGGGGTCCTCTTCAAGAATGAAGGATCAACAAAAATCGGGAGTCAAGATGGCAGTGTAGAAACAGGAGAACTCCACGAGCTCCCCCCAATATCACCTCACATACCTATAAAATATGACTCTAAACAAATTTTAGAGCTCCAGACTACACAAAAATGACAGCATAACAAAGCTTCTGCTGAAAGCAGCCTGGCAGGCAGTCATTTCAGAGCACTGGAAGCAGAGCCCAGCCCCATGTGGTTTCAGCCCCAGAGTGTCCAGGAGAAGCCATAGAGTTCAGGAGAGCAGATCATCAGCAGCTGTAGCGATTTCTAGAATCACCAACTCACAAGAGCTAAGGACAAAGGGAAAAGGTCAGTAGAACTTGGCTAAATTTGGGGAAGATCCTCAGGCCAAACTGCCTCCAGAGCTAGAAGCAGTCTGAAGTGGCAGCCCTACAGCCCCCTCCATGAGGATGCTTCAGAAGCTCCCGGCCTGCAGATTTCAGGGGGACCAAGTGATCATTCAGAGACTAAGTGCTCCTTCCTTGAGCTGCCTGGATTGGATCATGGTCTTGGGTGGTGGTCTTGAGGTGTGTTTTCAGTGAGCCAAAGCTGGTGGGGGCTGCAAAAAATGGCAGCTTCCTAATAGCTCCGGCAGCTGTGAAAACCCAGCGATGTGGGACAGTGCTCTCCCCTCTGAAAGCAGAGTTTTACCACTGAGCCCAAAAGCTAAGTAATGGATTGGCAACATGAGCAGGCAAAGAAAGCAAAGCAAGCCCAGAATTTCAACTTTAGATTCCTTCTTTGGGGGCAAAAAGGACCAAAGCATGGAATGAGAGGAAGACAACACAGAATTCCCACACCAAAAGCTTCCAAGAAAAATGCAAAGTGGATAGAGGCCATAGAGGAGCTTAAAAAGGATTTTAAAAACCAAATAAGAGAAGTAGAGGAAAAATTGGGGAGAGAAATGAGAATGATGCAAGAAAATCATGATAAGAGAGTCAACAACCTGAC
>CM053583.1:316781720-316798563 GCA_028627135.1 Pseudochirops cupreus | reverse complement strand
ATATATACGTACACATATCTTCCCTTCAACTATCCTCATACTGAGAAAAGTCTCATGAGTTAAAATTATAATTTTTCCATGTAGGAATGTAAATAGTTCAATTTTAATAAGTTCCTTAGGATTTCTTTTTCCTGTTTACCTTCTCATGCTTCTCTTTATTCTTGTATTTGAAAGTCAAATTTTCTGTTAAGCTCTGGTTTTTTATTAAGAATGTTTGAAAGTACTCTATTTTATTGAAAATCCGTATTTTCCTCTGAAACATTATACTCAGTTTTGCTAGGTAGGTGATTCTTGGTTTTAGTCCTAGCTCCTTTGACCTCCAGAATATCATATTCCAAGCTGTTCAATCCCTTATTGTAGAAGCTGCTAGATCTTGTGTTATCCTGATTGTGTTTCCACAATACTCAAATTGTTTCATCCTTACTACTTGCAGTATTTTCTCCTTGACCTGGGAACTCTGGAATTTGATTATAATATTCCTAGGAATTTTCTTTTTTGTGATCTTTTTCAAGAGGTGATCAGTGAATTCTTTCAAATTCTATTTTGCCCTCTAGTTCTAGAATATCATGACAATTTTCCTTGAGAATTTCTTGAAGGATGATGTCTAGACTCTTTTTTTGATCATGGCTTTCAGGTAGTCCAATAATTTTTGAATTGTCTCTCCTGGATCTATTTTCCAGGTCAGTGGTTTTTCCAATGAGGTGTTTCACATTGCCTTCTATTTTTTCATTTGTTTGGATTTGTTTTATGGTATCTTGATATTTCATAAAGTCATTAGCTTCCATTTGTTCCAATTTAATTTTGAAGGAATTGTTCTCTTCAGTGAGTTTTTGAAATCCATTTTATATCTGGACAATTTGACTTTTTAAGTCATTCTTCTCTTCATTGGCTTTTTGGGCCTCTTTTGCCATTTGAGTTAGTGTATTTTTTAAGGTGTTATTTTCTTCAGTATTTTTTGGGTCTCCTTTAGTAGGCTATTGACTCACTTTTCATGATTTTCTTGCATAATTCTCATTTCTCTTCCTAATTTTCCCTCCACTTCTCTAACTTGATTTTCAAAATCTTTCTTGAGCTCCTCCATGGCCTGTGACCAATTCATATTTTTCTTGGAGGCTTTTTGACTTTGTAGGAGTTTTGACTTTGTTATCTTCTTCTGGTTCCATGTTTTGATCCTCTTTGTCCCCTCAAAAAGATTCTATGGTCTGATTGTGCTTATTCTGTTTGCTCATCTTGCCAGCCAATTACTTGACTTTTGAGCTCTTTGCCACAGTAGAACTCTGCTTTCAGAGAGGAGAGTGTTGTGTCCCAAATTTCTGGGGTTTTGCACACTTGTTGTCAGAGCTATTGTCAGAGCTATGAGGGGTATGCCCTCCCTACAGCAACCACAAGCTCTGCCATGCCAGCGCCCCTCACCCTAGGATTGCCATCCAAGACTGTGACCTAGATCCACACAGGTCAGAGCAAGAGAAATTACCTTTTGAATGGTCTCTTGGTCCCCCTACAGTCTGTAGGCCAGGAGCTCCAGAGGTAGCCATGCTGCAGCAGCTGCAGCTGCCACGCCACCACCACCTCTGCCAACCCAGGGGCAGGGGCCAGATCACACCCTTCTCTCACCCAGTTCCAAAAGAATTCCCCACTAACCTTTTACTTTCTCTTTGACGTTTATGGGTTGAGAAGTCTGGAAACTGCCACAGCTGCCAGTGATTCACTCTCCTGAAGTCTGTTCTGGCCAGTCTGGGCCATGAGTCTGGGCCAGGGCAGCTCACTTGGGACTGTGCTTGGCTCCCAGCTCGGTACGATAGACCTTTCCTGTTGGCCTGTCAGGCTGCCTTATCAAGAGATATGTTTCTGTCTGTCACTTTGTGGGTTCTGTAGGTCTAAAATTTGTTTAGAGTCATTTTTTTACAGGTATTGGAGATGGTTGGAGTGGGAGCTCAAGCAAGTTCCTGCTTTTACTCCTCCATCTTGGCTCCACTTACCCCCAATTTTGTTTTTTTTAAGGTATTATTTTCTTCATTATTTTTTGTGACTCTTTTACCAAGCTGTTGACTTTCTTTTCCTAATTATCTTGTATCATTCTTATTTCTTTTCCCAACTTTTCCTCTGCCTCTTTTATTTCATTTTAAAAATCATTTTTTTTTTTTAGCTCTTTCAGGAATTCTCATTGGGTTGAATTGTATCCAATTGAGTTTTTTTTCTCCTTTGAGGCTTTGCTCATACCTATTTTGATTTCATTGTCTTCTGAGTTTGTGTCTTGATCTTCTCTGTTGTCACAGTAGATTTTTATGATCAGGTTCTTTTTTGTTGCTGTTGTTTGCTCATTTTCCCATCCTATTTTTTGATTTTGAACTTTATGTTAAAGTTGGACTCTATTCTCAGCATTGGGTATGGGGAGAGGCACTGTCTTAAGCTTCAAATATTTTTTTCCCCGCTGCTGTTTTCAGAGCTAGTTCTGGAGGTTTGGAAGCTTTTGGTGCTTCTATGGTGTTGTGATCTGGGGAGAGGAGTGGTCACTGCTCCCCTGGCCTGTGCTCTGGTCCTTACTAGGAATGACCTCTGATCCCTTGAGACTGAAATAAAAACTTCTTCTCAGAACCCCTGTTTCCTTTGCACAGAAGATGATGCTCTTCTTCAGGGTCCCTGATTCCTTGTGACCAAAAGCATATTCCCCCTCAGGGCTTCTATTCCCTCTGGACTGAAATTGTTACTCTCCAGCCTTGAACTATGACCCAGAAGTGGGCATAGGCGATGGAGTTGCCAGACAGTACCCTCTTCTGCATCCAGTACTAGCTCTGATGTTCCTTGTAATCTCTTTCTGACCGTTTGCCAGATCCCTTAGCAGTCTGGTTTGAGAGCATTTAAAGCTGCTTCTACTTCTGTTGCCACCTCCTCTTCCCACCACTGTTATCCTATTCAAGTGGGCTTCAGGTCAGCCTCCAACCCCATGTTACAGATCTCTCTTTCTGACCTCCTAAATTGTCTTGGTCTGAAAAGAAGTCTCATTCTGACCTTTTGTTGGCTCTGCAACTTCAAAATTCAATATGAGGTGTTATTTTAAAGTTGTTTGGAGCAGAATGTTGGGAGAGCTCAACTGAGTGTTTTCTATACTCTAGCATCTTGACTCCACCCCTGAAAATGAGAGGTTTAATTTATGCTAAAATCCATCCTACTTCATAACCACATTATTTGGTCTAGCCATCAGAAAGCTAAATGGAGCACTAGACAGAGTATATCAGATGGGCAGTCAGAAAACTGTTTTGTCATGAACTTGCTGTATGGCCTTGAGTTTTTTTCCTTTTCTAAGACTCAGTTTCGCCCTCTGAAAAATGAGGAAGTTGGATTAGATAAGATAGTCTCTTTTAGCTCTGACAGCCCATGTTGGAGAAGACAGACTCACTGAAACCTTAGTAGGCATCTGAGTCATTAGAATGGCTGTTAGCATTAATTGTGGTCTCACTTTAACATATGATTCTCATCTCTGGGTAAACCAGATTTCAAGGTGGGGGGGGGGGGGGGAGAAAAACCCTTCTAATACTTTCAAGGTCCTGGGCAAAAGGAGTGGAATTTTTTTTATCAGGAAAGAATAATTTTCCCTGAGAACAGGGCTGGGGGTGGGTGGGAGAAAGCTGCAGTGAGAGGCTTGGGAATGCTGAACATGCTTTGTTGAGAGTCGTAGTCTTACAATCTTGTACGGAAGTTGCCCTTATGGCCTTTAAATGGTTTTGAAGGCAATCTTCTCATTCTGACTATATTGTCTAACAAGGCATAGAGTTATTAGGAGCCCTTCAGCCCTGGAAATTGGGTTATGTGGGAGTCCTCCCACTGCCAAAGGATGAGAAAAAATGTCCTCTCTTGCCATCATTATTGGAGGGCAGGAGTTGTTCTGCTGGAGCCAGAGAAAAGAAGGGAAAGTCACTTTGGGAACCAGACATTTCTCCTCTGGGCAGATGGAAGCCTGAGGGCAGGGGGAGGAGGACAGAAAGAGACCATAATGGATGGGATGGAAAGGTGAGCTCCCTATAGAGTCAGTTATTAGGCTAAATGAGAGGAGAGGTTGGGTTTCTCTAAATGGCTCCATTACCTTGTTCAGAATAAAAAATATCCCAGGGATGAAATGCACTGGGATGTATACACAGACTGGCTCTTCACTGAAAGGCTCCAAGAGGGAGAAATCACTTTAACCCCACCTTCACCCCCAAATCCCTCCCCTCCCTATGAATCCACTTCGAATCACAGTGTTATAAAATGTCAGAGCCAAAAGGGACCTTAGAACATAGAGAATAACTTGTTGGAGCTGGGAGGGACCTTAGAAACCATCTAGTTCAGCTTTATTAGGGTTCAGAGAAATTAAGTCACTCGCCCAAGTGGGGCAAGTTAGCATGGGGCAGAAACAGGATTCAAGCCTTAGTCCTGATTCCAAATTCTGCCTTCTTTCCTTGTACTTTGATGCCTTTAACTCTAACCCCCTAACTTTACAAATGGGGAAACAGACTGGGTGAAATTCAAAGCACAGAGTTTTGAGAGATTTGGCTAGGATTTATTTGGGGGTAGAGTGGAAAGAGGGAAGTTGGCAGCTATCTCTCATGTGTAGTTTACTGGCTATAGGGGCAGCTAGATGGTACAGTGGATAGAGTACTGAGCCTGGAGTCAGGAAGACTCTTCCTTAGTTCAAATCTGGCCTCAGTCATTTACTAACTGTGTGACCCTGGGTAAGTCACTTAACTCCATTTGCCTCAGTTTCCTCATCTGTAAAATAAACTGGAGAAGGAATGGCAAACTGCTCCAGTATTTTTGCCAAGAAAACCTGAAGTGGGATTACTAAAAGTTGAACATGACTGAACAACAAAACAGATTTAGGTCCTTGACTTATTTCTCTTTTTTCTTACTGAACAGTTGACTCCCTGAGGGGAAGACCTTTGTTTTATTCATGTTTCTCTTTCAGAATAGGCTATCAAGGGCCCTAACCTACACATAATAAGTGTTAATTAAGTGTTTATTAAAGTAATGATTGCTAACCAAGGTTAGTGTTGGTAACCGGGAAATAAGATAGCATAGTCTACCTGTCATGTATTTCAATAGGTTAAATCTAGGCCTCCTCCTCTTCCTCCTTCTCCTTCTCCTTCTCCTTCCAGTCTGAATACTTGTTATAGGACCTTTCTCTATCTTCTCCTCATTCCTTACCCACCTTCCTCACTGGGGCTGACCTGGAATAGTAAAAAATTCAGCCCCCAAAGAAAAAACAAATAAAGGATTAAGGTTGATTATGACTTTCTGACCATTCATTTAAATCTCTTTCCTTGAGGCTGCCATGAATGAGATTAAGAACCCTGGGACTGAGTGATGAGTGATCTTGCTCAGGGCTGAGCTTGGTTGAGTGGACTTCCCAAGCCTTGCCATATTTCTTCAGGAATTATAGGTGGTAACCAAGCTAACAGTGCTAGAGTGAACAGCACCAATGGGATTCAGGGATACATTAAAAGAGGGATGATGCACCAGCTCCTTTTTAAAAAAAATACAGATAAGGATGGGAGAGGAATCTGGGAAGATGGCAGAGTAGGTCAGAAAATTCAAAGCTCTCAAGATTTCTCCCCATAAAAGAGTTAAAATAGCACCTTAGGGCAACAAAGTGTGGATGGAAATAAATAAGAACAGGGGTATGACTAGATCTTACTTTGACAATTTGAGAAGATCTGAAGAAAAATCCCAGGATAAGAGTTGGTCAGTGAAGAGTGAACACCTTCAGGCTAAGTTCCACTTTAACAATGAGCTGTAAACCCCAGGGGTTAGTTGGTTTGAGAGGCTGCCTCCACCCAGCCACAGGAACTTTTGCATCCAGAATAGTCAGGGGAGTTGGGCATTTGAGTCCAGGGAGATTGAGGGAACCTCTGCTGACTAGGAATGCCAGACCCAGCTGTGCTGCGAAAAGCAGCTGGAGTGAGAAGGAACCAGCATATGCCAGTGAGTGCAGAATCAGTGGGGCAGAAAGCTCCTGGCTGTGGGCTCTTACTGGAGGCTGGAGGTTTAACTTTGGCCCCAGACTGGAGGGAAGAACTGAAGGTCTGGGGCAAGAGGCACCATTTCCTATACCTCAGGGCTAGATGTGACCACAAAAATTAAGCATTATCACAAAAAATGCACAGCAAAGGAGGAAGAATCCAACCATAGAAAGCTATTGTGGGAATAGAGATGACGGCGGTTCATCTTCAGAGGAGGATATTGAAGTAAAGAAATCCTCAAAGAATTATGTCAAATGATCCCTTGCCCAAAAAGAATTCATAGAAGATTTTTTTTTGCTTTTTGGAGGGGGGTAGGCAGAGCAATTGGGGCTAAGTGACTTGCACAAGGTCACGCCAAGATCACATGGCTAGGAAGTGTTAAATATTAAGTGTCTGAGGTCAGATTTGAACTTAGATTCTCCTGATTCCAGGGCTGGTGTTCTATTCCCTGGGACACCTAGCTCCCCCCATGGAAGATCTTAAAAAGACTTTAAAAATCAAATGACAGAGATGAAGGAAAACCTAAAAAAAAAAAAAAGAATAATCCAAGAAAAACAAGAAGATTATGAAAGACAATCAATTAGAAAAGGAAATCCAGAATCTTAAGGAAGAAAATGACACCTTGAAAATTAGAATTGGGCAAAATGAAGCCAGTGAAATTACAAGAGATTGAGAAATAATTAAATAAAAGATGAATAATGAAAAAATAAAAGAAAAAGTGAAACATCTTATAAGAAAAACAACAAATTTGAAGAATAGGTCAGGATGAGAAAACAAAAAAATATTTGAATTAACTGAAAGTTATCATCAAAAAAAGAATCTTGAAACAATAATTGAAGAAATAATTAAAGAAAATTGTCCTGAAGTATTAGAACAATGGGGGAAAGTAGAAATAGAAAAAAAAATCTATTGGTCACCACTCAAAAGAGATCCTATGAAGAAAACTCATGGGAATATCATAATCAAATTCCAAAACTCCCAGCTCAAGGATAAAATATTAAAAACATCAAGATTAAAACAATTTAAATATGGTTCTGCCACAATTAGACTCACACAAGACCTAAAAGCCGAGACATTAAAGGACTTCAGGTCTAGAAACATAATATATTGAAGAGCAAAAGAACTGGGGCTTCAGTTGAAAATATCATAGCCTGCAAAGTTAAGTATCATCCTGAAAGAAAAAAAAATGGATATTTGATAAACTCTCCAGTTTTCAAGACTTTGTTAAAAAAAAAATTGTTAAAAAAAATCCTGAACTCAGTAGGTTTGACATACAAGAACCAAGTGAAATATAAGGTACATACCAAAGCCTGAATATAAGGAGACTATTAAATAAATAATAATGAACAAACAAACAAATAAATGAATAGTAACTCGTAAGAAATATTGGGGTAAACCTGAGTAGGATACGAATTTAAAAACTAAAACCATTTAGGAAAAGTTAGAAAAAGTAATTATTTTATACAAATGAGGTTCAAGAGGAAGAATTGATACAGAAGGAATTAGATAGGGAAGGAGGGCTGGTAGTTTTGGTAACCTTTCATTGGGAATGGGTTTAAGAGGGAAATATATAAATACTTGGAAGAATATAAAAGTATTCTAAATTCAGAAGAAATAAAACAGTAGGGGTATAGGGAGGGGGAGAAGACAAAGGAGGGCTCTTTAGAAGGGAGGAAGAGGGAATAGGTAAAAGCAGGTATAGAAGGGTGTTTAGATTTATGGGAATGGGAGGATGGGGGAGGGATTCTTGGAGGGGGGTAGGTAGAGGGAAACTATATGTCTTTATATGGATGTATATATGTATATGTGTGTATATATATATATATTTATAGCTATAGAGAAACATATTTAAATTTTATTGTAGGGAGGGAAAAACAAGAAAGTAAAAAAGCGTACAGCAGAGAACAAAAGAAAACTCACAAGGAAGCAGAGATGGTCAATTCTCAACATAACTTGTGTTATTTATCTTGCAGGATTTCTTGAAATGAAAATTTATCGTTATATATTTTGAATCCTTTCTTATCTTCTGCTGTGGACGCAGCATGCTTTTTTTTTCCTTTTTCACTTTGTATTTAAGTTTATCATATGTTTTTGTTTTATTTTCCTCTATTCTGTATTTGTGTTCTGGCATTTGAGTCTAAAATAAAATTTAAAAAATACAGATAAGGAAACCGACGCGATTGCAAAGGACTTGCCCAAGGTAAGTGAGCCAGTGATGTCAGTGACAGAATTCAACCTGGGTTCTTCTAAGACCGGGGCACTTTCCAATAGACCATGGTGGCCCGTCCTCAAATAAGCTAACACTAAGAAAGCATTTCCTGGTACTTTACACAAACCATCTAATTTGGTTCCTACAACACTGCTGGGAGGGAAGTACAGCTCAAATGTCATCATTCTTATTTTACAGATGAACAAAGGAATATCAGAAAGATTAGGAGACCTGACTCCAACCAAAAGGTCTTAAGCCAGAATTTAAAGGACACAGGAGGTACTTACTTAATAAATACCCATTGATTGATAGATTAAACACAGGTCTTTTGCTTCCAGGTACAATGTTCTTTTGACTATACAGTTGTCTCTTCCACATCATGGGGATTAGGACTGTGGTGTACCCCATGATCTGGAAAATTCATGTAAAATTTTTTGGTCCTACCTCCATACCAGAGAAGAAGTCTGAATTACTATGGTATTAAAAGATAAAATATGTTGATATTATATAATATTATACATTTCTGAATCTCTAAACGTCTTTTGTGTCATCTTCTGGCCTTCCCATGTTGTCTGGGGCTTCTGCAAAATTTCCCCCAAATTCTCATTTAATTTCTTATGCTGACCCATGCCATATTGGACCTATGATGGGAAAAGTCATGATGTAGAAAGGATAACTATGACTGCACCAACTATGTGCATTAAAGCAGGAGGGATTATGTAGGACTAAAAAAAATTATAGATCATTGTGGTGCTTAACTCCTGTCCAATGGAAGAGACAAGAATGGATTATGGATGGTTTCAAAATCTAGCTGCCCAAAGGCTGAATCCAAACAGATTCAGTTAAAGGGCTGCACTTGGAGACCTAAAGAATTTTTGAGAGTTAATGAGGAACTTTGTCTTTCTCTCTGTGTCTTTGTTTCTTCAAAACATTTAAAATGACATGCAAAGTGAAAATATATAGAAAACAAGACAATTAAAAGTAAAACAGAATGAAATAGAGTTTAAAAAGAGCAGAAGAATAGATGTTATTGGACATCTGAAGTATACTATGGTTTTATTTGGACTTGAATTGAGTTCTGAACTTAGCTAGAAGCTAAGGGAAAAATACGTTGAGTTTCCTGGTTCTCATTCTCATTGGGGAACTGTACAAAAATGCAGGTCTCACTCCTTTTGTTCTTCTCCCTTTTCATGTGTGTGCGTGTGTGGGGAATCTCCTTAGAAATGAACAAAATCGACTTTGTTTAGTTCCAAGTACTCCTTGCATTAATTTGCTTTGGGAGGTCCCTTGTGATTTTTCTCTGCCTTTTAAAGGTGATCTTTGCTCAGATGAGTCAACTCTGATCACGAAAGCCATGAATGTGCTTTGAATGCTAGACTAAGAATTGCTTTAGGACAGATGTGTGTTTGTATCTTCTCAGCATCTAGTATAGAGGCCTGTGCTTGGTCTAGATGCTTAAGCACGTGTTTGGTAGAAAAATGAATGAATCTGTCTCTAAGTTTCTAATACCTTTAGCCTATACTATGCAGCCTGACTCTCAATCACATACCACCCTGTCTCATTTTCTGACTGTTCCTTGCTTGTGAATACTGCCTCTCCACTCATTGGAAGCTCCCTCATGATAGGTCCTGGACCTGCTTCTTCCCAGTCTCCCATATTTACAAGCTCCTTGCTGGCAGATCCCAGGTCTCCTCTTTCTGTCCTCACCCCACAGCCAATCTGTTTCCCCTGTAGCTCAGAGGAGTATGGGCCCAGACATACTGGGGGTGCTCAGGCAGGCCTTGTAGATAGATTGTTTGTTGGATCTGAGTGCATCCCCTGTCTCCCTGAAACACCTTCTCCCTATCCCTGAAGGAGAATGAAATGTTCAAAATGATTGCATCAGGCACAGCAGTTACATAAATCACAGCAATTACTTCCTCCCAGCATCTCCCACTGTCCTGTCAAGCTTGTTTCTTCCTCCCTTGATTTTTAGACAGCAAGGGGGGAAAACCAAAGTGGTTTGTATTTTTTTATTAATAAATCAGCTGCTAACTGTAAACATGTAACTGGCAGGGAAGGTAAAGGTAGAAAGAAAATAACATCTTTTCATCTGGAATAACAAGTTGTCTTCCTGGGGAAGCATCTAAGATAAGGGGAGGTGAGTATATTTTTCCCCTGCTGTCAAAGGCAGTGAAAGTCCCTACTATTTTGAAATCCTGCCAGCTGGAGTTTACAAACCCCTTGTTTCTCTTCCTCATATCCCTGCTGTGTTGCAAGGGTCACCTGCAGGAGCAGGTGGGAGCCCTTGTCAAATTCTTCCAAAAGGGGATCATTTGGTGGAGTCTACACTGAAGCTGGGTCTCTATTGGAAAGTGACTTGGATGCTTGATTTATCACCTGGATTAATAACTGAACAGAGCTCAAGACCTAAGAGGCCCTGAGAAGATCCTTTCCTGTCCTCCCTCCCCTGTTCTCTCTGTTGACCTATCTTGATGCCTGTAGCCTCAATGGGGGAGGCAGAGCCATTGATTGTATGAACATGAACACAACCATCTAAAAAGTCCTCACAAAGAGACGTCTGCCTCTCACCTTTGAGGCTGTCTTGTAAAGACAAGTCACATATTTGTTTTGCTTAAATGTTTACAATGGACTTTTCTCACAGCACTTTATGATGGGTAGTTTCTCCATTTTTACAGAAGAGGAAACTGAGACTGAGAAAGAATAAGTGATTTTTCCCAATTCACTCATCTAATAAGGGCAAGAGCAGAGATTCAAAGCCAGTTTTCTTCTGATTCTAAATCCATTGCCCTGGAGGCAGGAATATGTTTTCTATTCGGTCTTCACGTGTAGGTAAGATAGGAAAAAAATAGATAATACAGATATTGCCTGGACTGTCCCTTACATGATGGCAATAGATCTGATTGTGTTAACAAGAGGGAGTAAAGAGCGCTGTGGGTTCTTTGTGGCAAAGCAAGTAGGAAGTGTTTGCTTACTTGGATGGCTTTACCTGGGTGTCTGGGTTTGTGTTTCTCCATTTGCATGTTGTGTGTTCCTGATGAATGCTTGGTGAATCAGATTGTGCTATAAACTGCCTGAGGACTTGGATGCAACTGACAGTGCAATACTGAGTTGTCACCAGGCTTTGTCCTTCTAACTCCTTTCAAGTTTCTTGAACTTGCCTCTGTGTAAATGAGTTTGCAGTTCAAATCCAGCTTCAGACACTTCCTAGCTCTGTGACCCTGGGCAAACCTTGTTTGCCTCAGTTTCCTCATCTGGAAAATGGGCTGGAGAAGGAAATGGCAAACCACTCCAGTATCTCTGCCAAGAAAGCTCCAAATGGATTCACAAGGAGTCAGACACAACTGAACAATAATCAACAAAATGAGATCTTTTTTTCTGCTAGACAGGAACTGACAGCAAGACTTTTGGGAATTTACACATATGTACACACATACATATATACACACACACATATATACACACATACATATATACACACATACATATGTACACACATACATATGCACACACATACAGATGCACACACATACAGATGCACACACATACACATGCACACAATACACATGCACACAATACACATGCACACACATACACATGCACACACATACATATGCACACACACGCATGCACACATACATATGCACACACACATATGCACACAATACATATGTACACACATACATATATACACATATGTAAATATCCTTCCTTTTCACTTAATTGTTAAATTTATTGGAATATAATTGGGCAAAATAACTCCTCATAATTACTTCAATTTTATTTTTATTAGTGGTACATTCACCCTTTTCATTTTTAAAGCTAGCAATTTGTTGAAATACAATTTAGAACAGTAGCAGGGTTTTATGGCAGAAATAGCACTGAACAGGAAATCAGGAAACATGAATACAAATCCTGGCTCTGCCCTAATTCGCTATATAGTCACAGGCAGATAGATCGCTTTACCCTGGGCCACAGTTGTCTCAAGCATAATCCTGCCCATGCTTCTGGCCTTACCCTAGCATTGTGAGGATCAGATGAGGCCATGGGCAGATGCAGAAAGCCTTTGCAAACTCTATGCAAGTGCTTTACCGAACTAGGAAAGTCCTCAGAAATTCAGCTAGTAAGAAGCAACAAAGAAGTTAATACACCACAGCATAGCACAGCGTGAAGACACACCACCCGTTAGCCTTCCCACAAACAAACACTCACAAGCCTAGCTGTCTCCCTGGGTGCATCCTCTCTCTCCTACCCTCTAGCTACTCTGACTCCCAGCCTCCTGTGGGCTCTGCTCCATCCTTCAACAAACTCCTCCCACCACGAGCTCCCTGTGATTACATTCAGCCTGTAAGGGGGCAGGGAAGATCTTCAAATCCCATTACCATTACACTGTTTCATGATTCCTGTTGACCCATCAACTTTTCACAAAACAGCACCAAGGCTGGAGCGGGAAGTGCCATGGTGATAATAGCTTATAGGACCATTTGTGTTTTAATAAGCACTTTCTTCTCAAGGATCCTTTAAACTTTTTGTTGTTCCTTCTTTGATGATCAACTATGAGTGACTTAGCTATTCTCAGCAATGCAATGATCTAAGACAATTCCAAAAGACTCATGATGGAAAATGTTCTCCACATCCAGAGAAAGAGCTGATGGAGTCTGATGCCCATTGAAGCCTACTATTCTCATTTTCTTTGCTTTTTCCCCCTTTTGTTCTGTTTTTTATTTCACAACATGACTGATGTGGAAATGTTTTACATGGTGATGCATGTATGACCTATATCAGATTGTTTGCTGTCTTGGACAGGGAGAAAAGAGGGAGGGAGAAAAATTTGGAATGCAAAATATTATAAGAAATGAATGTTGAAATTTATCTTCACATGTAATTGGAAGAAATAAAATACCACTTACTTCAAAAAAAAAAAAGAAATTCATCTAGTTCAATCCTGTCTTTTTTTTTTTACAAATAAGGAGCCTGAGACTTGTAG
This sequence comes from Pseudochirops cupreus, assembly GCA_028627135.1. Lineage (NCBI taxonomy): Eukaryota > Metazoa > Chordata > Mammalia > Diprotodontia > Pseudocheiridae > Pseudochirops > Pseudochirops cupreus. The sequence goes on along the minus strand of CM053583.1, from coordinate 316,785,371 downwards.
GGGAAAGAATCTATTTCTGCTGAGATGCCACCAGCAATCCTCCTTCTAGTCCTGCAGGGAAGTAACCTTGGATTTGTCCTTGACTCTTGCCTGTTCTCTGCTCCTAGGGGCATGCTGTTCAGTGTTCAGTGTGAGCATTTACACCTCAGAAATATGAAAACGCTACAAATCAGGGCTTGGTTTATTGTTTTGTTGAATTTCTAGACTTAAGAAAGTGCTGGAGAAAATGTTAATGATAAGGATTAAATTTTAAAATGTGTTGCAGGTTGTTAAACTTTTACCAGTGCACTTGGGCCTGCTCCCCCCATACTTGATTTGTTGACATCGATCCTTGATTCTGCCTTGGTAACTTCTCCATCTCTTTTTTTTTTCCACTAATACTTCCATCAGGCCCTCATCTCCTCTCACTTGGACTGCTTTAATGCACCCCTCCCACCTCCATCTCTCCCCCTGTCTGATCTAGCTTTCCTACAGCTGCCCCAAATATTTTTAAAACCTGCTTCTGACTATGTCATTCCCCTGCTCAAGAAACTTCTATGGCAATAGGATAAAATGCAAAGTTCCTAGTCTGGCACTTAAGGCCTTCCCCAATCTAGGTACCCTCTACTTTTCTAATCTTATTTAACATTATTCTTTTCAAATATTCTGTTTTAGCTGATTTGGAATACTAGCTGTTCTCCAAACTCAACAGTCCATCTCTGGGCCCCATATAGTCACAATGTTTGACCTGTACTTAGATATAATTCCCCCTTAACTTCACCTTTTGCTTCAAAGGTTCATTGGCTACTTCCCTTGTGAAGCCTTCATTCATTCCTTTCCCTACTAGGGCTCTCTCCCTCCTCAGTTTTCCTTGAAGTATATTTATTTGATATCCTCCCTGGATGCCCTCCCTAGTAGAAAAGGCTTTCATCCCTGTCACTGTATCTCAGTACCCAGCAAAGTATTTTGCATGTAGTGAGTGCTTAAATACTTTGTGGTTTGAAATGACTTGAGCAATGTTTCTGAAGTGACAGCAGAGATGAGGACCCAGGCCTCTTGACTTCTGCTCTACTACAATGTATTTGCATTCTCCAAAGTCAGTTTTCTTGGGTAATTAGTCATGCAAGAATGACAAATGTCCAAGGATCTTATTTTCAGAAAGTATGGAAAACAGGAAAAAAATACTGATTGTATAAAAGGCCTAATATATACTTTTCTGCCATGGTTAAGTAATTGTTATCTATGTTTAAAGTGAAGGCTAGTCTCCATTCTAGTCAAAAGAAAGTAAAGGGGCTGAAAGATAGTATCTCTTGTCTTCACACACCTAACATTTGATGGAGAATTCAGTTAACCAGAAATATGCTAGCAATGTCTTACTGATAAAAGTAGTTGTTCAGTCATTTTTTCAGTCACATACAGCTCTTTGTGACCCCTTTGGGGGATTTTCTTTGCAAAGATACTAGAGTGGCTTGTCATTTTCTTCTCCAGCTTATTTTACAGATGAGGAAATTAAGGCAAACAGGGCTAAGTGATTTACTTAGGGTCACAAAGCTAGTAAAAGTCTGAAGCCAGATTTGATCTCAGGAAGATAAGTCTTCCTGACTCTGGGGCCAGTGCTCTGCCCATTAGCTGACCCGATAAAAAGCAGAGAAGTTGATAATTTCTTGAATTATGCTAATGATAATTTTATCCTTCAAAAAGTAAAGGACCCAATGAGTACAACTGCTATTCTTGGCCTGATTCTTACTAAAAATGAGAAGGTATGGAATGATGGGAACCTTAGATGGAGGAGTGACCACTCTATATTAGAATGTGTGATAGAGAAGAGGAGAGTTACACATAGTCTGACCTCCGGCCTAGATTTGGTGAGAATAAATTTCAAAAAGGTGAGAAAAAGGTTACGTAGGATTCCATGGCCTAAAATTCTATGCAAGAAGTTAGACAACGAGGAAAGGGAAACTTTTAATAATGAAATTCTGAAGACACAAAGAAATAATGTCAATGAGGAGAAAAGCAGGAATTGCCAAAAAATATTAAGAGGGAAACAGAGATTTTCTTACAATAAATTTTATTGATATCTTTCGTTTTCATATCGCTTGCACTTTCCACCTTTATTCCTCCCCAGTCCCTCCTACAGAGTTATCTTTACAGTAAATAATAGAAAAGAGAAATTTAAAAAAGTTTTTGTTGGTTAGCAAAACCAACACCAAAAAGCCTGACATTTCGTGAAATGTTCCTAACTTACAGACCCCTACTTTTGTTCAGAAAAATTGGGGTAGGGGAGATGTCTTCTCATATTTCTTTTTTGGGGGCAAAACTTGGCTGTTATAATTTTATAGCCTTCTATTTGATTGCTTTGTAGTTACTCTCATTCTTTTCCTTCATAATATCGTAGCTGGGTGTATTGTTTTCCTGCTTTTCTGCTTACTTCACCTTGCATCAATTAGTATATCTTTCCATACTTCTCTGTAGTCATTATATTCATCATTTAAAAAATAACACAGTAACATTTCATTACATTCAGGTGACATGATTTGTTTAGTCATTTCCTAATTGATAGGCATCTACTTTGCTTCTTGTTCTTTGCTTCCACAAAAAAGTGCTTCTATAAATGTCTTGGCATGTATGGGGCCTTCCTTTTTTGTCACTGACCTCCTTAGGATGTATGCTTACCATTCACTCTCTTTGGATTGTCGCAAATAACTTTTTGGAATGGTTAGGCCAACTCACAGCTCCACCAACAATGTATTAGTAGAACAATGCATGTAGTAGAGGTTTTTAAGAGCTATGCTGATGGAAGCTAGGGCTACTGATTGAGTAGAAATGTAAACATATGGAACAGTGTCAGGGGGCATTAGAGCTTTGAATGTTATGCTAGTGAAGTTGACATCAATTCTTGGAAAAATCCTATGGCATAATAGTAAAGGGATGATTAGTGAAAAGGAAGTGGTGATCACAAGGAACCAGCATAGCTTAAGAACAAATTGTTCCAGGGCGGAGCCAAGATGGCAGCATAGCAGCAGCAACACATCGCAGCTCTCACACAGCCACCCCAAAATACCCATAAAATAGGACTCTAAACCAATCCTGGAACTCCAAAACGCACACAAAGATACTTCCCACTAAAGTCAGCTCAGCTACAAGGAACATATCAGCACTGCCAACCGAAACCAGCCTGGCCTGAAGCCGCGGCTGTGCCCCGGGGGCGGCTGGACGGGAGGAGCCGAGGAGCTTCAGGTGAGCAGATTAGCAGCAGCTGTTAATGGGAATTGTGAAAGGGGGATATAAGCAGTCTGGCCGGAAGGCCTCTAGAGCAGAAAAGTGAAAGGCAGAGGTTTTGCACCCACCTCCCATTGCAGCTTCCCGCCCGCGGCCTGCAGGCAACAGGGGGACTGAGCAATTGTTCTCAGGTCAGAGCTCTCGCGTTGAGCGGCCTGGACGGATCGCCATCTTGGGCCTTGGTCTTGGAGTCCTCGCTATCCAGTCAGCCAGAAGTATATAGGAAGAGTTCCCAGCCTCTTTCTAAGAGCTACAGCAGCCGGGAGGACCCCAGCGATTTGGGACAGAGCTTTCCCTTCTGGAAGCAGAGCCCCACAGAGATTTAAAAAAAAATCACAGTCTGAACAACCATGAGTAAGAATAAGCATAAGAAGCAAAGTAAGAACAGCTCCC
>CM053583.1:316753972-316781220 GCA_028627135.1 Pseudochirops cupreus | reverse complement strand
TCTGCTTCCAGAAGGGAAAGCTCTTCCCAAATCGCTGGGGTCCCCCCGGCTGCTGTAGCTCTCAGGAAGATGCTGGCACTCTTCCTACTTACTTCTGGCTGATTGGATAATGAAGACTCCAAGACCAAGGCCCAAGATGGTGATCCGGATCCAGGCTGCTCAACGCGAGAGCACTGGCCTCAGAACAATCGCTTAGTCCCCCTGCAGTCTGCAGGCCGTGGGTGGGAAGCTGCAACACGGAGGCGGGTGCAAAACCTCTGCCTTTCGCTTTTCCACTCTGGAGGCCTTTTCGGCCGGACTGCCTTACTCTCCTAAATTCACAAGCTCCACTGAGCTAGTTCTGAACGCTGCTCGCAGCTGCCGCTAATCCGCTCACCAGAGAGGCTCCTCTGCTCCTCCCATGCAGCCGCCCCCAGGGCACAGACGCAGCTTCAGGCCAGGCTGGTTTCGGTTCGCAGTGCTGATATGGTTCCTCATAGCCAAGCTGACTTTAGTGGGAAGTATCTTTGTGTGCGTTTTGGAGTTCTAGGATTGGTTTAGAGTCCTATTTTATGGGTATTTTGGGGTGGCTATGTGAGAGCTGCGATATGTTGCTGCTGCTACGCCGCCATCTTGGCTCCGCCCCCCCACAGTATTCACTTTTAATTGTGTTACTGCTGTTCTTTCCATTTGCATTCTTTTAATCATTGCGTATATTATCTTCTTGGAGCTGTTTATTTCACTTTGTATTAGTTCATAATTCCACCTATATTTTAAATTTCCAATTTTTATCTGTCATTCAGTCTAGCATAACTTGATGAATCTATGTTGGCTCTTAGTGATCACTGCTTTCCATTCTAAATGCTCACAAAGCCATCCTTCTAATTTTACATGCTAGGATTTTACCAAGACAACAAACCAAGCTTGCTGGTTATAGTTTTCAGGTTCCACTCTCTTCCCTTTTAAGAAAACTGGGATAAAATTTGCCTTCTCCAGGCCTACAGAACTTTTTCCTTTTTCATGATTTTTAGTATAGGTGGTAGAGAATCCACAGACGTGCTTGCTACTTTTTTCATTACCCCAGTTCTTCTTCATTCTTCTTGGTCTGGTGTCTTGAACTTGTTGAGGATAGGTAGATACTCTTGTACCATGTCCTCATTTATATTCAATTGCAATGCCCTATTTGCCACTTTTGCTCTTTTCTCCCTGTATCAATATCATTCTCCTTGGTAGAGAAAATAGAAGCAAAGTATGAGCTGAATAGTTCTGACTCCTCTCTGTCAGATTCAAAGTAAGCTAGAGGGCATCACACTGGGCCAAATATAGAAGCACACATGTGTCTGCAAAGTCCTGGGTGCAGCAAATTGAGGAAACTCTTTTCTTATGGCAATCCTTTGTCATTTATCTCAATATTAGACTCCTCCAGTCTAACCCCAGATCTCATTTCTTTCTAATCTCTTTAAGGGTCTAGTGATTCATGATTTGACCTTTTTACCCCAGACGCAATTTTCCATCTCTTGGTTTTTAGTTATATGGTCTATGATATTGGATTTTTCAAAGATAGTTCTATCTGCTTAGGAATTTGGTGACCATCTTCCACTCCTCTAAACTCACAAGGATTCAACAAGAACCATGAGAATCAAAAAGTCCCATTCCCAGTTAAATCTGATGCCATGGTAAGTAATCTCCTCCTGAGGTATCAGGATTACAGTGGTAAAAAGAACAGGGGAGCTAGTGCTCATTGTTGGCTCACTTAGTCAGTGGTATTGATGGAAAGAGAGAAGGGGATGTGGTATCCTTCCCTTACATTTTTATTTTCTCCATTACTCTGGGGGGCTATGTTAGTTCCAAATTCCTGTATGGTGTCTGATCCAGGTCAGGAGAACCATTGGAGGTTCTCTGATAGCAGAAGGACCCAGACTGGATGAGCAAACGGATGCTGGTAAATTGATTTTAATGTAAATCAACCATGCTTTGGAAGAGGTTTAATATTTAACTGGATTAAATATTGAAACAAGGTGTGTTGACATCAGCTGTAAGCAGAGGTACACAGTGACTGATACGCTCTGAATATTGGATGCACACCCCATCAGCCACAGAGAAAGCGAAAGAGGGTAACTATGTGACAATCTAAATATTGCCTGTACAGGCTGCCCTAGGACATCATCCATGTAAGCACCAGGCACTTCCCTTACAGAGGGGGATAACTCCTCCTTTTAAGGAATTGTCTCTTAAGTGCAAATTTTGCCATGGTTCTCAGAAATCTTTCAGTAACAACAGACTTTATCCTCTTCTTTTTTCTTTTCTTTTTTCTTTCTTTTTCTTCCTTCCTTCCTTCCTTCCTTCCTTCCTTCCTTCCTTCCTTTCTTCCTTCCTTCCTCTTTCTTTCTTTTTTACACTGAATTTCAGTTTTTAAGGTTCTATTGGTATCTTTAATTTTTACATCACCTTCATTTCCCAACATAGCCCTTTCATTTCCCTTACCCAGAAAACGATGCCTTGTAACTGGAACCTAAAGAAGGAAAAGAGTAATTTAGCAAAACTAACCAAATCATTGACCCAGTCAGATAGCAATACACAATGTTCCACACCCATAGTTCCTCACCTTTGCAAAGAAAGGAGAGATGTGCAGTTTCGTATCTCTTTTGGGAGGACAAACTTGGTATATGTAATTCTAACATATTTTGCAAATGAGGAACCCAAGGCCCAGAGATTTGTCACTTGGTTTTCTTACTTCAGACCTAGTGTTTTTCCCCCTATTATACCATGCTGCCCAATCTCTTTGGATGAGGCAAATTTCCCCAATTCATATTCTCATAACACTTTATATTTTTCAAAATACAATTGAGGCCTTGATTTTTACCCCAGTACTTTTCTGAAACCCAGGGCCTCCTGGAGAATATTATAAAGTAAAATTGTATCTTCCCATAGCCGTGATGTTATAACTGGGAGCTGCTTTCCAGATTCAGAAATCAAACTGAAATAGATTGTTATCCTTAGTCAACAATATATTGTTAAAGGCCATGCAATAACTATAAACCTTGGAATTTATTTAAAATGATGCAATAATGTTCCCAGCCCCATAAAATGAAATCAATGTCCCGTTCATGATACTTAAATGAGGTGCCTCAGTGTGTGCCAAAGTTAACACACCACACATACAAGTCCATGGAATTATGTTTAACCCAAATCTAATAAGTTGCTATGTTAAATATTAAGTAAACATTTGATTAACAGTAACTGTGCTGTCTTCATGTCAATAAAAGGGCTTTGTACAATGGAGGGAATCATTGGAGGACCTAATCTTTTCAAAGAGCTGTCCAGAAAAGCAATTTGGAATTACAATTAACAACAACAAAAAAATACTAAAAGGTCCATATCCTTTGACTCAGAAATCCTGCCGATGGTGTAGTAGGTTTTGACCCCGAGGAGGTAAAAGAGAGAGAGAAAGAGCTTATAAATACCTAAATATTCATTGCAATGGCATTTATGGAGATAAACAATCTGTAGAAACAAAGTAGGTGCCCATTGACTGAGAAATGTTTAATCACATTACTGTACATTAACATTGTTGTGTACCATAATAAGTAATGAATATGGAGAATTAAGAGAAAAATAAGAAGCTATTTAGTGATGCAGAACAAAGTAAACAGAATTAGAGAAATACTGCTTAACAACAGCAAAATAATAACATACAACTGGATGCTACTAGTTTTGGAGAATATCTTTACAGGCAGAGGAAATCTTTTAGGGCTTAGCTGCAGGCTTCTGGGAGATGTAGTCCTGGACAGACAACTCCTTTTTCCCGTCCTAGGAAGGACTGAGATTATTGTGAGTACTAAGAAGACACACGGAAGGACGTGTTTTTTGTTGTTGTTGTTTTGTTTTCAGCTGGTATAGGTTGTTGTTATAGCTTTTTTTAAAAAACAGAACTGTAGCAAGTGGATGGTTACAGCAGGAATAGAGATAGTGGACCATAATTTGAGTGAATGAAGAGATGTATTGGCAACTGAGTGGGGAGCCTGGAGAGCTGAGGATTACGTTGCGGCACAGCATCCTGCGGGGCCACTGATTAAGATCTGGGTGCTCCAGTTGCCTCTAATTTCAAGGACCAGAGTAGAAGAAGTGGAGAAACCAAGGAATAGATGTCTGAACTACTGGTGGTTGCTGACTTTTATTTGGGAGAATTAACTATCAGCCCTTCAAATACAGTCTCCCCTTTGCCTCTCTGTCAGGATAGGACACAAGGTGATTCCAAAGCTTACTCCATTCTGTAAAGTTATTTTCCTAATTTCTGCCTAAGTATTGTTTTTTGCTGCCTAGATAAATTGGATCATCCTGACTTCTGTTATCTGTGTGTTTCATTGTTTGCTAACAGTGGGACTTCAACAGGGGGGAACAGTCCTTGGGTATCGATTTACTGAGGTACAGAAAGGATTAGTGTTCAAGTCTTTATCCTCTGAAAGTGCCGGGCTTTCTCCTGACTGGGAGCAGAGGCAAACAGACAGAACCTTGGAGTTTTCATTTATGGATTTTAGATAAACTTTCCAAAAGCTAAATTAGATCAATCCATCAAAAACGTTTACTACCTACTATGCGTCACGCACTGTGCTAAAAGAGACAAAAGAGAGTTCCTGCCTTCAAGGAGTTTGTGGTCTTTTCTTTTCCTGAACTGCAATTACTCCCTTTATAAAATTCATTTCAATGAACATTTATTAAATATCTGTCATGTGCAAGATACTGTGCTAGACATGAGAGGAAAGAAAGATAAAAATGAAGCAATCCCTGACTTCCAGGAGCTTATATTCTACTGAGAGTGGTAGTGCAGGCATACAACTGACATACAATTAAATAAAATTTTTTAAAAATTCCTTTTAAAAAGTTTTTTATTGGTATATCTTATTTTTATGTAACTTTTTTTTCAAGGTTAGACAACTTCATCTAGTGGAGAGAGAACTGAATTCAAAGCCAGAAAAATCTGGGTTCAAACCCCTGCCTCTGACATATCTTGACTATGTAGCCCTGGGTGAACTACTTACCTACTCAAGGCTCTAGGCAACTTTCTAAGATGATAAATTGCTGGGAGGGTGCTGACCCACATTGGTAGAGTGAGTTATTCAGAGGAAGGTGTTTTGGAAACATTAAAGTGTTATTAAAATGTTGATTTATCACTATTATTCTCTCAAATTTCTTGGTAACAGAGCAGAGAGGTTCCTTCCTCCCAGGAAGTGGGCAGGCCACCCATGCCCCCTCCTTCGCTGCTCTCCTGCATCTCTGGACTTTACCAAGTCCTCACAAGGACACTTTCACTGTCTCTCCGTCCAGCCTCTACATTCTTTAGCGCCCTTTTGTGTGTTCTATCTCCTTGTTAGAATGTAAGTTTCCTCGGGGTAGGAACTCGTGTTTTTGGTTATGTTTGGATTTCCCGCTCATGGCACACCTGGTACATGGCAAGTGCTTAATAAATATGTTGTCTATCATCTCTGTCTATCCATTCATCCATCCATCTGTCTGCTAGAACTGTCTGTTCTCTGGTTTTACTGGGCAAAGGGGCAGGTTCAGATGAGTTTAGCCCAATCACCAGATAGAGGAATGAGAGTATGGGAGGATGGTACGTAGGTTAGGGACTTCTGGCCATACCATGGCAAATTGGCATCATAGCCCTGAGGGGAAGAAGACTGGGTTCTAACACTCACATTCTCTACCACATGTCTCAGCATTTAGCTACATTCATTTCAACCCTTGATCAACCATTTTCTTAGCTTATGGCCTGAAGGCAATATGGACTCTTAGAATAAGAGGATCTGGTTTCTAGGTATGCTACTCCCTATGACCTTAGACTTTTTTTTAATCTATAAAATAGAGACAATCATATCTGTATTCTTGATCTCAGGAGGTTACTGACCGAAAAGTAATGTTGGTCACTCAACAAACATTTATTATGTGCTTAATGTAGGGCAGCTAGGTTACACAGTGGATTGAGTTTCAACTCTGGAGTCAGGAAGACCTGAGTTCAAATCCAAACTCAGACATTTATTAGCTGTGTGACCCTTAGCAAATCACTTAACTGTTTGTTCCAGTTCTCTATTTGTAAAATGAGCTGGAGAGGGGAATGTCAAATCATTCCAGTAACTTTGTCAAGAAAACCCCCAAGGGGTCACAGAGAGTCAGGCACGACTGAAACAACTCAACAGCAGCAACAACAAAAGCAACTAATATGTTCCAGGCATTGTAGGGATGCACAACACCAAAGATACAAAGAAAAGCAGAAAAAAGTCCCTGTCCTTGAGGAAGTCACATTCTAAAGGGGGAGACAACATACAAACAACTGTGTACGAACCAGACTTTATAGTGCAACTTGGAGGTCATCTCCAAGGGAAATCACCAGTACAGAATGGACACAGAGTCAGGACGGGCCTCTGGGAGAAGCCGGGGTTTGAGCTGAGCTTTGGAGGAAGCAGTTAAGAGGTCAGTGGTAACTTCTGATGGAATTATGAGGTCAGAAACATCTAGACTGTGGAGAGTTTATAAAAGAGGAAGAGGAGAGGAAGCACAGGCACTGAATGGAGATGACTTTCACAAGTAATTTAGCCTCAAAAGTAAGGAGAGATACAGGGAGGGTTGGATCCAGTGAGAGGTTTTAGAAGTGGGGGAGACATGAGCTTCTTTGTATGCAGCAGGGAAGCAGCCAGTTAGATAGGGAGTGACTAAACACGATGAGATGGAATATGATCACAGGCACATGTAGAGTAATTTCTCTCAGCAAGGAGAGGGTCTATTTTTTCATGTGAGACAGGTGAAGGAGGAGATGGTGGAGAGAGTCATTTCTGTACATGATAAGAAATCAGAGAGCAGAAGGAACTCTTGGCAAATGACTTTAATTTTTTTTTTTTGTGACATAAGAGACAAGATCCTTAGCTGAGTGAGTAAAGAAAGAAGATGTCAGGAAAGGCTTGAGGAGAGATGAAAAGGTTCGATATAGTTGTGGGGAGTATCATAGTGAATAGATTAGGGAAGGATAAAAGAACTGTCTTACTATGGTGAGAGCCCAGTTCAGATCTGATAACATAAGTTTGTAGTAGACCAAAAAAATCATGGTCAGTGAATAGAGCATGGGTCCTGGAGTCAGGAGGATCTGAGTTCAAATGTGGCCTCAGACACTTAACACTTACTAGCTGTATGACCTTGGGCAAGTCACTTAACCCAAATTGCTCTGCCCTCCCCCTTCCAAAAAAGCAAAAAGCAAAATAAAACCCCCAACACATGCTTTTGTGATATTATCCAGTGCTATTTATCAGCATGTGAACAGGAGCAGAAGCAAAAGATAGCAGGAGTAATCCAGGGTTGAGGCTTGGCGAGGCTAAAGAGACGAGACTCAAGTACAGAGGATAGTGTAGAGAAGAACTGATTCACCAGGGGATATAGGTGTAGGCATGATAGCCTAATGGAATAATTGAGGATCACAGTAAGGATTAAGAACAAGGTCAGGAATCATGATGCAGATAGGAAGATGGAATGTTAAAAAACCATGATCAGAATTAATGAACATGGAAGTAGAATACTTCGGAGTGATGGCACGTCAAAGATAAAACTATTTGTATAGCTGAGGTAGAATGAAAGATCAAGTTATAAGAACTGAGTAAACTGAAGAACTGGAAAGTTAGAATGTTTGAATACATAGGAATGTGTGTGTGTGTGTGTGTGTGTGTATGTGTGTGTGCGTGTGTGTATGGGCATGGAATATATATAAATGGGGCATATATACACATACATGCATATACACATATATGTGTGTATTTGCATGTATATGCAATATATTGCATATATACACATATGTGTGCATGTGTATGTGTATATATGTGCATGTGCATGTGCATGCATATGTGCATGTCTATGACTATGTCTATGTCTGTGTATATATGGAGGTTTCCTAATGTGAGAGCAAGAGTTAGGGTGGTGACAAAGACTTTGTGAACCAGGCACTGAACTCATTACTCATTGAGCATAGAAGGAGAGTATCCTGGGTATCCATGGAGAAAAGATACCAACATCTTGATTGGACGATAAATTTGGATTGAATGAACCTCAAAAGGGAATGGGTTACTGATGGGTTACTGGTAGAGGGCTGGTCTGGAGGTGAAGAATCAGAGAAAGGAGTATTTCAACTCTCTCACCATGTTCAGTGAATTGAATGGCATTAATAATCACCAGAGCTGGAAAGGATAACCATGGATGCAATGTTATCAGGAGGGACCATGAATGAAAAGATTTAAGATTAAGGCAAGTTTCATCTGGTTTTCAAGATGCAAGATTGATAAATATGGAACAGGCAGAGAGCACAGTGGAAGGACTAAGTAGATCTGGAGTGGAACATGGGTGAGTGTAAGATAGTGCTGGAATGGGCAATGATGGGTGAGAATTATGGTTTCTTCAGTAACAGTTGGAGTTTCAAAATGACTGGGATGGGAAGAGTAGGACAGGGTAGCAGTTTGCTACATATTGTGAGTGCATTCTGGTTTTACTCCTCCAGAGCCAGGCAAGCCCCATTTGCTCCTAAGGTTCTAGGCTACCCATGAGGGGGTTTCTTACCCTACTGTTATCCACTCAAACCTGTACTGTTAGGTGGGACAGTGAAAAGTGTCCCAGTTCCATTTGACCACCTAACCTCAATTAGCTTTTACAAAAGAAAATTTACTTTGAAGATACAGCAATAACAAAAATACAAAGATTTACCCTTACAGTCTCAGAGTGATACCCTCCACTGCATGACCTCAATCTCAGGCAGAGTGGGCTCAAGCTTTGCTCAGTGTCTGCATAACATTGTTTCTTCCAAATAAGTTACCATCTCAGTGACTGGGCTGGGTCACTAAGGTAGCTTCTTATGCCTTGTATAAATGCTAAGGTGACTGCAAAACCTGCACCTTTTGACACCTGGAAACTCATATTCTCACATTCCTGACCTTTTAAAATTCAAATTATTGGAGTCTTTAACCCATTTGCCTAGAATTGAAATAAACAAATGCTTTAGAGGGGAAAAGGTCCAAGACCAAGTATTCCATTGGTGAAGAAATCCAAGTGATCAACACAACATAGCCAGAGATAAAAGATGGAGGAGATTCAGATCACTAGTCTCTTCAAATGCCTCTCCAGCCAAAGAACTTTTATTTACCAAGAATTTAGCAGAATAGAATCAGTCACAGAAGGTCTATACTTGTTCCATGTTTCTCCAGGGTACTCCCATTACATTTCATGACAACTCTCCCAGAAGCAGGCTCTGTAGTCTCTCCATGAGTGCAGAAACTTCCTGAGGTCCTCTATGCATGTGCCAGACCCTTGTTATATAACCAGTGAGAAATGAGCCCAGGCAGAGTATCAGTGACTGGAGAGAGGTTTACTGAGGGAGTCAGGTGGCAAGATTGTTGTTCAAGGCTCTTTTTCCAGCTCCAGCTTCAGGGTGGTTGATGAATTTGTGTCCTTTGAGTTCCAAAATAACCTGAAGTACTGGGAAAGGTCCTGGGACATAGATGGAGGACAGAGGCAGGCTTTGGGAAGGGTGCAAATCTAGACTGAGAGCTGATGCAGGGTTTCCTGGGAAGTCTCAATGGTGAGTTTGGTCAGTCAGGTTGTGTGTGGTTTGCTTTTCTCTCTCAAAGAGGACCATAACATCAGGGAAATGATCACATGACTGGCAATTGATTTTGATTTGAATGAATGAGGGTTGTATCTATGCCTAACACCTCAAAGACTTGGGGATATGCAGAAAGGCAAAAAAAAAAAAATTTCCCCAAACAAAAACCAGTCCCTGTCCTCAAGGACTTTACATTCTTTTTTTTTTAAGTTCCTTTACAATCTGCTTCAAATTATTTTTCTCCCCCCCCCAACTTAATAGTATTTTATTTTTTCCAATTACGTGTAAAGATAGTTTTCAACATTCAATTTTATAAGATTTTGAGTTCCAAATTTTTTTCTCCCTTCTCTCTTCCCCCTCTCTAAGATGGCAAGCAATCTGATATAGGTCATACATGTACAATCGTATTAAACATATTTCCACATTAAGGGATCCTACATTATAATAAGGGAGACAACAAGTAAGTAAACAGGTATGTACAAAATACATTCAGAGTAGATGCCAAGGCAACCTCAGAGGGGAAGGGCCAGCTAGAGTTTGGGGTGGAGTGGCATAGCAGGCCTCCTTCAGAAGCTGACATTTAAACCGCACTCTTAAAAGAGTGAGATGTTAGGATTGCTTTTGGTTTTCAGCTATTGAATCTCTTCAGTTGACCTTCTCAGGGCAGGGACTTTGTGGTCTTTTCCTATCTTCTCCGCAGAGAAGGAAAGAATAAGATAAGGAACAGGGAGGAGTTGGTAAAGCGGTGAAACAGACAGACAGACAGGCAGGCAGACAGACAGACAGACAGACATATAGATAGCTGATTGGTAGATAGATAGATAGATAGAGATAGATGATAGATAGACGATAGAGATAGATATGTAGATAGATAAATGATAGCGATAGATAGACGAGATAGATGCTAGATAGATGATAGAGTAGATATGTAGATAGATAGATAAATGATAGATAGAGATAGATAGATAGATAGATAGATAGATAGATAGATAGATAGATGGATAGATAGACTTATTCAGCATTTACTATGGTTCAGGCACTGTGCCAAGTGCTGGGATTACAAATACAAACAAAAAGAAAAAACGTCCTTTGCTCTCAAGGAAGAAAGGGGAGAAGACAGCACACAAATGGGATAAAAAGATTTTTTTTGGCGGGGTGGGGAGTTACCCCTGCAGGGATGAATGTGCAAAAATCCAGAGGATTGAGAGCTGAAACTGCTTTGAAATATGCATGGCTGTCTTGGTTGTGACCTCAAATGGAAGTTTTGGTGGTAGACTCACCAATCAGACAAGGGGTCCACAGGGAGGTAAAAAAGTTTGGAGAATCAGGAGCAGAGCCAGGTTTGAAGTAGGTAGAGACAGGAGGAGAGAGGAAGTAGAGATGGGGATGTAGAAGGTGGTGGTTGAAAGAAGGGAGCTGTGAAAGGGGTTAGACTGCTGCATAAAAGATGGGAAAGAGAGGTATCACAAAAAATGTGTTGAATTTTGAGCCAAAATGCTGGAATTGACTCAAACAATCCTTTTATGGCTCTCTGTTGAAAGAGCCAAAATGAAGCAAAAAATACGACCAGCTCAAATAAATTCTATGTCTTGACTTTGGCTTTTAGGACCCTGTGTTCTCACAGATGATTTTTCTCGGTCTTTGACTGTAAGTCAGGGCTTTGGAGCTGGAAAGAACCTTGCAGTTCATCCAGTCCAAGCCCCTTTTGATGTGGCAAGAGCACTGGGTTAGAGTTAGAGGACTTAGGGTTGAGTCTTGGCTCCGACATTTATTTGCTGTGTGACTCTGGGCAAATCACTGCATCTTCCTGAGACTTGGTTTTCTCATCTCTGAAATGGAGATAATAATAGGAATGCTCTTCACCTCTAGGAGAGAAGTGGGTTGTAAAGAGCAAATGAGATAATGTTTATAAAGGACTTTTAAAAGTAGTATATCAATGTGAATTATTGTTATTTTGATGAAATGTGTGTGTGTGGAAAAGGTGGAGGGGATCTGTTTCTGAAGAGTTCATTTTCTATGTGTTCATCATGGCACCGAAGGAGTTTGGGTTTAGTTGTATTTCTGGTGAGAGAGGATGGGACACTCAAATCCCAAGACCGATCCCTCTTGGTATCATGTATGTTCATCGTCCTTATTGTCACCATATACATGTGTCTCTCTCTCTCTCTCTCTCTCTCCCTCTCTCTCTATATATGTGTAGGTACATATAAGCATGCACATACATGTTTGCTTAAATGTGTGTGCATGTATATACATACATATATGTTTACATTAAGGGGAAGGTTATAAGGGGGGATAAAGATAGTACCAAGGCACTCTCTATGTGCCTTAGATAGCATGGGGTCAAGAGCATTAAATATGGAGTTAGGAAGACCGGCATTCAAAATCTACCTTTGATGCTAAGTGGGTAACTATGTTCAAGGCATTTGAATTCTCTGGGACTCAGTTTACTCTTCTATAAAATGGGAATCAAAATACTTTTATCTACCTCAAAGTTGAAGTGAGTCACAATGAGTTAAGGTAGGACCTACATTGTAGGTGAAATGCTTTCTGTCCCAGAGGGCAAGAATTTCACTCTTTGAATGCAAAAATTTGGCTGTTGGGGTGATTGCAGTAGGAGGGGAGGTAGATTTAGGAGGAGATATTCCCTAGATATTTTAAAAAAATTTCTTAGAAGTGGTGTCATATTGGGGAAGTCACTTTTCCTTTCTGGGCCTCAGTTTACTCAGCTGTTAAATAAATGGATTGAGCTAGTTGGTCTCAAAGGGACTTTTCATCTCCAGAAACTAGGGAAGTGAGCATAGACCTGAGGCTGTTCCTGGAGAAAAGAAGACTTAGGGGTCACATAACCACTGTTTTTAAGTAATGGAAAGGCTGCCTTATAGAAAAAAAGATTAGGCTTGTTTTGTTTGGTCCCAGAAAGCAGAACCATGAGCAACAATGGGTGAAAGTTCAAAGGAAACAAGTTTAGCCTGGATGTAAGAAAAAAAACCTTTCAAACAATGAGAGTCACCCCAAGATAGAATGGGCTCCCTAAAGTGGGATTCTCCCTCACTAGGAGTCTTGAAGCAAAGGCTGGAAGACAACTGACTGGGGATTTGGCGAAGGTATTTCTTATTCAGGCATGGGTTAAACTAGATAGTCCCTAAGGTATCTGGAACTCTGAAATCCATGATTCTGGGGGGATTGCAATCTGTGAATCCATAAAAAACTAGACTCCTTTTCCCACTACTTCTCAGTGCTGTCCTTCCTCATTCTTCAAGCCCTGGTTCATCTTCATCTTGTCCCCTAGACTAATAACAGTCTTTTCCTTCTTGGACCACCCCGTAGCACTAGTCTTGGTAACATACTGCCTTGTAATGTGTTTTTATTTTATTTTCTTAGAGAACAGTAAGAACCCTGAGGACAGGTAGGGTCTTGGTCATCTCTATGTCCTGCACAGTACAGTCCAACATACCGTAGGGTCCAGTACATTGTAAACTGATGGTGAAATTGAACTGTATAAGATTAAGTCTGGAACTTCCAGTCCCTGATGTATTAAGTCAGAGCTAACTGGTCAGGGGAGTTGAATACAGCATTGGATATTTGTGGTTCCGGATCATTTGGTGACTGAGCTGCCATGTAGACCCCAAAGCAGAGGAATGTGCTTGATGACCCCTGGAGGACCTAGACCAGGATTGAGGTCTATAATTCTCCACATTTTGCTCTTGGGAGAGCTGCCCTCAATCCCCTTTGCTGGAAGCTGAGAAGAACAAAAACAAGGTGGTTTGCTGTAAAAAGTACACGATGTGTCTGAGCTACGTTTGCCCAGAGAAATAAATACCATGATCCTGATTCTGCTTAATGTAAACTTGGTCTGATGCAGGAATTTTCCTGGGAAAGGAATTTGTGAGCTGAACCTTGCCCATTGTATAATGTGATACTTTGCAAAATCAGTTTGAATCAGGAGGAAAAAATACAGGCTCTTAGACTGGGCTGGAGCACATACATTGGAGGCAACTTGCTTCCCAGGACATTTTCCCCCATTTGGATGTTGTTTGGATTCGGAATATCCCCTTGCCCCCTCCTCCCCCATCCCATGGTTTCTAGTGTTAGGACCCTCTTTCAGCATAGACTGTGAGAGGGGTTTGTGAGGATGGCGGGGTTGGTGAAGAAGAAACAAGAGAAAGAAAATCGGCCATAGAATGTTAGAGCTTGAAGGGACCTTGGAGAGTATTTAATCCTACACCCTGATTTTACAGAGGAGGAAACTGAGGCTCAAAGTGGGGAGGGGGAGTAATTTGTTCAAGGTGGCACAATAAATCACCAGGGTCGGTTGTCTCCTGATAGCCAGTGTTATTTCTGCTCTATCCTGCTGAAATCAATTGAAAATCACTGATATCAGCAAAAAAGGAATAACTAAATGTTGTCCCTGCTGTGCCTGAATCTGTCTTATGGATAATTGAAGTAGGTAGTCAAAAGGAGGGATGCAGACTTGCTATGGAAGAGAATAAAAGTAATTGGCTTATATTCATTTATTCATTAAACATATATCATCTACCAGTAGCAAGCTACTAGCTGGGGTCTGCTGAGAAGAAAATAGACTAGAATAAGACATGAGTCCTGCCCACACACAGTTCTAACTCTAATAGAGTATGCAAATGCTGTTAACCCATTTTATAGATGGTCAGGTAGGTAATGCAGTGGATAAATAAGATATGCACACAGCTAATGATAATACAAGGCAAAATGTGGTCAGCACAGCTAGAGAGGAAAGACCAAATGATGGTTGATGTTGATAAGTGACAGTAGCAACCAATGAGCATGCCAGGAGTGAAATGACATACTTCACCCTGGGGATGTAAGATTGGAAGATGAGGGAGGAGGGGCAGCAGTTATGGAGCCAGGATGAGGTGTGGCAGGCAGACAGAGCCCTAGTCACACAGGGACCCACAACATGGTAAGACAAGGGCAAAAATCATGTAGGCTGAGGTGTGAGGGAGCGTCCACTTCAGCAAAGTCATGAATTCACTCAAATCTTGATGTAGATGGGATCCCATAGGGGAGAAATCAGTTCTAAGGGGGTCAAAGCAGAGCAGGGATCAAGTTAGGCTTTCTGGCAGAGATGATATTTGTGGTAGGTGTTCAAAGATAAGTAGTATTTCAAGAAGACAAGGGAGGGTATGACATTTTAGCCACAGAATAGAGCATGAAGAAAGATGCAGAAATCTTACAAGGTGACTTTGGGGCCGGGGCAGGGGGATCCAATTCAGCCAATTTATACACTGAGTGGATGGGAAATCAAGCTAAGTAGGTTGGGGACAGATTGTGGAAAGCCTTGAGTGTCAGAGCAAGGAGTTTGGATTTCATCCTTTGGACCTTGAATGAAAGTGTGGAAGGGAGAGGATCAAGGAAGAGTTTCAGAAAGTTAATTTGATAGGCAGGAAATGGAGAGGAATGGGGTACTTTTTATCTCCCCCTTGTGTGGGTGAGAAACCTCACTTACCCAAAGGAATGTAGAAGAGAACTTCGAGCAGACAGGAGTTTTATTCTTAAAAAAAATACATACCCTGGGGCGGGGAGAGACCTCTCCCCGCCACACGTCCGAAGAAGAGAGAGAGAGCAAGAGAGCAAGAGAGAGAGCACCTCCAGGTGCCCTTTTTTAAAAACCCTGAGAGTCATAAAAAGTACATTCTTTTAAGTTCTATTGGAAGAGAGAGAGGGTATGGATTCCACGCAGGTAAAGTCAGAGGGTCTCTGACTTCTCATTGGAGGAGGGGCGGAGTCCTGTTTCAGTGCGAATTTAAACAAAGAAAGATTTCCCCCACCTGTTCCACTCACCTTTTGCTTATGCAAAAGGTGCTGGCGCACAGTCTTTAGGTAGACAAGCAACTCTCGTGGGATTCCTGTCCCCACCCCGAGCCCACAGCAAAAAGATCCCGTCAGGTCTACCTCCAGCCAACCCTAAACAAAAGCTCTTGATTTGCATTCTAATACTGCCTTTGGAGAATCTCAACTTTAAAGGCTTCCCATTCACCCTTATCATCACCAACCTCAAACTGAGCTAAACTCAACCAAGAATATTTGCTGATCATTCTGCTTGCCAGTGGCTCCAAGGCCAGAGTTCTTTTCCCCACACCACATTGCCTTTGTACGTGCTCAAAAGATCATCACATTTAGGTTTGTAAGGGAACTTTGTAATCATACTTTCAGGAGAAAAAGTATGAGAAATCAAAGACTCTGCTGACAGTTGCCTCAGTTCCCCTCTAGTTAGGATTTAGAGAAGCAGGAAGTGAATGTCCTTTAGATGTGGGAATGTCGGGAGGAAGGGCCTGAGGGGAATGAGTAAATAGCTCTGCAGTCTCATTTTCACCCTCAAGTAGCATAGTAGTTAAAGTTCACTGTTAGATAGAACATTTTGATATTTATTTACAAATGTCTCTTCTTATAGCAACACTGTGAGTTAGGGGTATACAAATAATGTTAACCCATTTTACAGATGGGCTGGTAGGTGGTGGATAGAGTGTCGGGCCTAGGGTTAGAAAGACTTGAGTTTAACTCTAGCTTCAGAGGCTTACTAGCTGTGTGAATCCTGGGCAAGCCACTTCACCCTGTTTGCCTCAGTTTCCTCATCTGTAAAATAAACTGGAGAAGGAAATGACAAACCACTCAGAGTATCTTTGCCAAGAAAACTCCAAATGGGGCTGTGAAAAGTCGGACGTGACTCAAACAACTGAACAACAATCAATAGTGATTTAGGGTCAAAAGATGTGGGTTCAAATCCTGCTTCTGCTACTGTCCAGGTGTGTGCCCTTGGACAAATTCCTCCAGTATTTCCTGAAATCCCAATTTCCTCATCCATAAAATAAAAACTTCAGATCGAGATGATCTCTGAGGTAATTTATAGCTTGAAACTCCCTGATTATCACTCTTAATAACATCTCACAGACTAGGAAGAAGCTCATTTGAAGTTCGGTGGAAGGGCTAGGCATATGTCAGGGGTACAACATGACACTCATTTGGTCCAGGAAAAGGTGGTTCCCAAAGGAGGGAGAGAAAGGAATGAGACAGGTCTTCATCTGCCATTTTTCAAGCTCGCTCTGAAATTGTATCTGGCCCCGGCCAGTCCAGCTGCTTCTTCTCTGAGTGTACATCTCTCTCCTTTTAAGGTCCCTGTCTGTTAGCCTGCTTTAAAAAAAAAGTCTCTCAGGATTGTTTGAACAAGAAATACAAAAGAGAAAAACCATAGGGAGGAGCAGGAGGGAGCTTCCCAGCTCCCTGCACCACACACGCGCGTGCACACACACACACACACACACACACACACACACTTTGGATCCCATCCCTATGGGGTCAATCACCAACTTTCAGGGCCGTCCAAGTTAATTTAGGTGATAAGTATTAGTTTCCTCTGCTTCTGTCTATATTTGGGGGGAGGAAAGGGAGCCAGGCTGCGGAGAGGAGGAAGGGATTTGTAACCATGACATTCCACAGTACCTTTAGTCAACTCACACATAGAGTATAGGCCAGCTCCACTTCTTACCTCCTCCATGAAGCTTTTTGGGAGTCCCCCTTCCTCTGAGCTTTTGCTGTATTTATTTATTTTTTCTTCTGTTTTCTTCACCCAATGCTATGTTATGCTAGTTTGAGTCTAGAATCTTGCCCTCTCTGGTTTTATTGTTGGTATGTGTGTGCGTGTGTCTTGTATCTATGGGTTCCTTCCAACAAAGACTAGAACTGAATGAGCCCTTGACAGGTGGGTTATGGGAAGGGTTCTTTTATAGTTTGAGTCAGGCTATTAGCCAACATGGCCTTTAAAGGGCCTTTCCAGTTGAAATATCCTGGGAGTCAAATACCTGAGCAAGGATGAAAGAGTGAACAAAATGGAACATGACATCTTCCTGAAAACCAAAGTGTCCATGTATTTCAGTGACATGAGGAATTGGAATTCAAATCAATCCAACAATTCAATGAAAATTCCTTTAGAAAATGAAGTCCTCACTAGGTGCTAGGTGCTGAGGGAGGTATAAAGTTTAGATAAGACATAGTCTTTACCATCATTGGTCTGAACAGTCTGGTAGGGAGAAAAGATAAAAACACAGAACTACAGTCAATAATATTACATGACAAATGCATTCAAAAGGCATAAGAAAAAATGCCCTGTAAAGTCTGAAGTTGGAGTCAGGACAAGGGTCTGGGAAGGTTTTATGGTAGAGGAATAATTTGAGTTGAACTTTTTTTTAAAAAATAGGAATTTAGGAGGTAAAAAGGTATTTTTTTCCATTCATAGAGAATGAGTAAAGGCAAAGAGTTAGTAAAGGGAGTGTTTGGGGAATGAAGGAATAAAAATATAATTTGCCTTAGCATAGGGTATGTGAAAGAGAGCTATTTAAAGTAAAGGTGGTGCCAGATTGGGGTGGATTCTGAATGCTAGAGATGAAGTTTGAACTTTGCTTAGCAGGCCCTAGGGAGTCACTGAAGATTTTGAGCAGAGGAGTGACATGGTCAAAAAGGTACATAGAAAAGATCATCCTAGCACTGGTACTGAGGATCGATTAGAAAAGGAGCAGAGAAGGGGCAGAAGCACTGGTTAAAAGATTGTGATGTTATTTTCCAGGAAAGTATTAGCACAATGACTACAACAATGTAAATGGAAAATACAGCAACAAAAAAAAATGAAATTGTGAAAATTGTGAAAATATAATGGTCAAACTTTGTCCCAAAGAGGACATATGGCTTCCTTCTTTCTTTGCAGAAGTGGGGGACCACGGGTATGGAACACTATATCCAACGACGGTTTTGACTGATATGTTGGTCAGTTTTGGTGAACTGGTTTCCCTCTCTTTTTTATTCTTTGTTATAAGGGATGACTCTTTGGGATAGGGAAAAATGGAGAATCTATTGAAAGATAGAAGTGATTTGGAAACGAAAATGTCAATAAAATTGTTTAAAGAGAGATTAACCCAATCGTCTGGAAAGTTGGTGATGACACTGTGTTCTAGGGTGATGGCAGCAGGAGGGAATACATCTGAGAGATGTGACAGGAATGGGTGACAGAATTCAATGACAGCTTGGGTATAAGAATGGAGGGGAAGGGAAGATGCAGCAGCAGGGAAGAATGATTCTCACTGAGGAAAATTGTTTCCTTGCTGAGGAAATCAGACCATCAATCTCTCTCTCTCTCTTTCTCTCTCTCTCTCTCTCATTCTCTCTCTCTCTCTCTCTCTCTCTCTCTCTCTCTCTCTCTCTCTCACACACACACACACACACACACATTTTTTTTCCTGAAAAAGAAGGGCACCAGCACAGACTCCAGTCATCTTCAGGGTTCCAGCCCTACTACATCAGCCCTTTTTCCTGGGGGAATAAAAAAGGTTTTTTTTTTTTAATGTTGCAACCCGAGCTCACTCCATCTCTTGAAAGGCTGGTAATTGTTCAGGGTTTTATCCCTTCAAAAAACCACAATTTAGGAATATGGGTCAAAAGGGAGTGAACACATGGAGAATGAGTTTGTTGGAGATTCCTCTGGCCCTGAATGATTAAGATGTGCTTGATAGCAAGAATCTTTTGTGATGTAGACTTAGCTGTGGTTTGGGGAAGCAGCAGCTTTGGAGGAGCTAGCAACTTACTGTGCTGGGGCCTTACCTGAACCTTGCCTGAAAGTAAGACACTGGATTAGATGGGATTAAGCACTTCCTGGCTCCTCTGACCTCTTTGAATGCCATGGCTGGATTTCAAAGATGTTGGATGAGCTCTGTCCTTGGCAACAGAGCTTCTAGAAAAGGGAAAAAAGAATGGTATTAGTCAGCAGAACCCAGACCTTTTAAAACCTGAGCAATGGGTGGAAAAGCCTAGTCACGGAGATGGAAGGAACTGTGTGAGATGAAAGAGTTCGGAGTCTGAATCTAAGGTCAGAAAAGGTCTTTATTCTTTCTCATGAGAAAGGACTCTACCCCGTGCCGCCCAACATGGTGTCTACAGGGAGAGAGTGAGAGGTAGAAGGCAGCCCATGGTTATATAATCTTCCAATGCAGAAACCCAACCCCCCCAACCGGCCTTAACTCTTATTAGTAGGGGGGCTGTCCCACAACCTAAGCACGGGAATCTCTCTGAGACAAAGGACCCGGAAACATGTTGGTGTCCAATGAAAGCAGTCTTAGCCTTATTTGGCCTATCTTCTGCTGTGTTGGCTCTGGGGGAGGGTCTCCATTGCTCTAATGCTTGAAGGTCAGGTGACCTAACCCTAGGCCTACTGAGTACTGAAGCCGTTCTAGATTTGATTTTTCAGAATGGGGAAACTTCACTATAAATTATCCCTCACAGAACCTTAGAAATCAGATAATCTAATCAGACTGGCTGCCCCTTGATTAAGTCCTAAACTTTGTTCACACTTTTCTTGGCATCTGAAGCTAATTGCTGCACTAGACTAGACTTTCAGGGGTCCCCCGGCCCCATTAAGGAAGCGCTCCCCTCTTTCATGAGGTCACTAGGCAGATATGCAGGAGGACTATAATCCTGTTTGTGGATGCTTCCATTGGTCCTATGAATAACTAAGGAAAATTCCAGGTAGTTAATTAGCAAGTCTTGATTGTGGCTCCCTGTTTGTTTGTGCTTCTGGACTTGGTCCTAGGATGAAGGCCTAATGAGTAACTAGCCTTAGGCTGGGTAGGGAGTGTTTGAGACCAAAGGAGGGTCCTTGCATTCTGGTTACTAAGAATTTCTGCTAGAGGGAATATAAGCCTTGTAAGTTCTTTGTATCTTTGGCTCTGTATGAAATGGTTCTGTAATTAACAGACTATCAAATGTATCCCCATTTCTCTCTTTAATGAGCTGGTTGCTAGGCCATGCAACTGTGCTGGTCACGGTAACTTGCCACCCTTAACTCTGCCTGATGTGATCTTTCTTTCAACACCAACTCAACTTCCTCCTGTCCCCTGAAGCCGTGCCTGGTCCCCTTCACTGGAAGGGACCGTTCTGTCATTTATGACTTGTACAACCATATTGCCTGTTGGTTTCTAACATTTTGTCTAGTTCTGGAGGAGTGACTCAATGTGGTTCCTTACTGGATTTTTTGATTATTGTATGGTCTTGTGTGGTTTTCATGTATTTGCTGGAATAACCATTCAAGCAGGCATCTTGGCCAGAAATCCCTCTTCTTTTATTTTGCATATGAGAAAACAGAGGTTCAGGAGTGATTGGTTAAGTCAAGACCAGAACCCTGGTCATTGACTTCTAGTTCAATTCTCTTTTCATGATCCTACACTACTTCCTAGGCAAGATGACTAGTATTTTTTAGAGGCAAGAACCGAGAGTTCTCAGCTTTCTA
This sequence comes from Pseudochirops cupreus, assembly GCA_028627135.1. Classification (NCBI taxonomy): domain Eukaryota; kingdom Metazoa; phylum Chordata; class Mammalia; order Diprotodontia; family Pseudocheiridae; genus Pseudochirops; species Pseudochirops cupreus. The sequence continues at coordinate 316,760,308 of CM053583.1, read as the reverse complement.
GCACCTATATATGGAGTAACCCTTTAGTTCTTCTGGAGAAGATTTATTCTTTCTCCTTTGAAATGTGTATTTTTAAAGCATTTAGCAAGCAATGAAAAGGGGAGATATGGTGAGAGTTCTTGCTAAGCCATCAGTGACCTTTAAAAGGGAATGTTCTGAGTACCAGGGCAAATCCATTTGTGAAGTTTTTTAGGGGAGGGAGACATTTTGAACCTTGGCACATAAGGTTAAAAAAAATCTCATGGGGATATAGACCCCCAGCTATTTCATAGGAGTGTAGGGTATGAAGAAGTAACCAAAAACTCCAGGATAACATAGACTTTTAGCTATTATTGCTAGAAAGTTCACCTCAGGGCAAGGTCAAAGAGAAGAAATCTGAAGAAGGGTGCAGGATTATGTCATCACAGATTTAGGACATGAAGGGACTCTTATATCCTGGGGTTATCTTGTCCAAATCTCTCATTTTACAGATGAGTAAACTAAGGACCAGAGAGTTAAAAAATGTTTTTGTCATTATTTTTTATTTTAATTTTACCTAGAGTTCCTCTTGTATCCTTTTCCTCCCCCCTTTTATAAAATCATCCCTTATACCAAATAATTCTTTAAGAGAAAAAAGAAAAGTAAAAATTTCAGCACAACTGATTAAAAAATTAAAAAGAAATGTTCTATGCAGCATTCCACACCTGCTAAGCCTTATTTCTGCAAAGGAGTGGGGAAAGGTTTCCTCTCATATCTCTTCTTTGGTCTTCATAGTTTTACAAGATTTTATTTTAATTGTTTTGGGCCCGCTATTTGAAATGTAAATGTCTGAAATATAAATGTATGCATGTAGATTGTCTAAATATACTATAGCAGCAACCACACTGTCATAGCCAGCATGGCTGCTAGCACAGGTTCTTAGATCTGCTTTACTAGGAAAGAGAGCTGTTTAAGGGGTCAACAATCTTTTTTTAATTACATTCACTAGTTCAGGGGAAACGTCAGCACCCTGAACTTCAGAGAAAATACAAACAGAGAAAATTCAAGCAGAGAAATAAAGACCAACAGACAGGATTCTGACTGCCTGAATCAACTGTATACTTTACGTACATCCCTGGATTGAGAGAGCCTTAATATCTGAGTAGTTAAGGAGCTCCAAACATATGACCACTCAGAATTTCAACCAGGGAATCACAAGATCCTTCTCATAAGTGAACCCCCAAAGCAAAATACCAACTCAGAGTATATATACACTTCTCAGAGCCAGAAAACAGCATTACCCTCTGTGACTCAGTACTTAATTAGAAATTAGCATAAAGTGTGAAAGCCTTCCTACAAGCAAGCTTCCCCTAAGCAAGCTTCCCTTAGTGGACTCCATGTAAGGCCTATTAGTGGGCAGGGAAGATCTTATATCTCATTAACATTATATATACAGTTGTGACTCACAAGTGAAATGGATAAATATGATCCGAGATATTGTCAAGAGCAGCGGTTCTCAACCTGTGGGTCACGACCCCTTTGGGGGTTGAACGGGGTCACCTAAGACCATGGGAAAACACATATTTCCGAAGGTCTTAGGAACCAAGACACTGCTCCTCTATTCGTCTCCAGGCAGGTCCACCCACATGCAGATATGCCTACATATGAGTATTAAAGGGATGCGACATTAGTAAGGTTGAGAACCACTGATCTAGAGAGTCTAGACTACCTCACTTCAAAGGCAGTGGTGTCAAATTCAAATAGAATTGTGGGGCTACTCAACCCCACATAAAGATGGCATATTCACTTAGAAAACCACATATTATCTACGTCGTATTATATTTTTTATTTATTTTGCTAAATATTTCCCAATTACATTTTAATCTGGTTCCTCCATACCACAAAGATCTTTTGACACTTCAAACAGTTAAAGGGGACTGCTTGTGCTCCTTTGTGAGGCATAGTAGAAGTATCATTCTAGCGATGTCTGGAGTTTGAGGAGAGGGGAGGCGGGGTCCAGTACCACTACTCTTTCCTTAAGTCTCTAAAAGGAACATTGGACAAAAGTGATGTATATCTGCCACTCCTCAAATATCTCTAGTTTAGTAACAGGAGCCCGGGTTCATAAGAAAAGTCATTTGTTCTTAAGGGAGAGGGTAACCCTTGGCTAATACTTACCAATTTAGCCCCTGCCCATTAAATGTTGGCCCGACAAAGGATTATTATAAATAACAAATAGCAAGTAAACTCATTTCTCCCTCAAACAAAACAGCCAATAGAAAGTGGAGAAGTTTGGATGAGATTGTAACACATTGGATTAGAAATTGAATTAAAATATACCAAAGAATATATAAGAGAACATGAGTTCATCAGCTAAAAGTGAAATAAGGTCTCAGCTACCAAGGCAGAGAGAATAATCCTACTTAGGGCAGGCCTATTCACAAGGGTCTAAAGTTGTGAGCCTGAAGGTCAAAGGGCATGGATCTCAGTCTGACATTTTAAAAGTCTGTGTCTCATCTCTCTCTTTGGACAGTGTCCTCCAAGGTCCTCTTTCAAGTGTCTCTGTTGTCAACCAGGATCATCCCTTACACAGGTGCATAATGTGGCTCAGCGTTCTTTCAACCAATCAGGAGTCATACATACCTCCCTCCCCATATGCAGCACATACCACAATACTAGCTCCCTTCTCACCATACCTGGGGAGTGGGACTTACACTGTATTATAGTCATTTTATATATTGTTTTCTTAACTCTGCTTATTTCATTCTGCATCAATTCATGTAAGTCATTCTACTCTTCTCTCTGTTAATCATATTTGTCATTTCTTACAACATGGCAACATTCCAATATGTTCATGAGTCACCTTTTATCTAGCTATCCCCAATTGATAAGCATCTACTTTGTTTCCTATTCTTTACTATCATGAAAAGTGTTGCTATAAATATTTTGGTACATATGGAGCCTTTTGGCATTGACCTCCTTGGGGGATATGACTACCAGGGGAACCTCTGGGTCAGATGACCTATATATTTAATTATTTTATTTGTACAACTGCAAATTGCTTTCCAGAAAGGTCACACCTCAATTTACAGCTCCATCAACAATATGTTAGTGTGCCTGTTTCCACAAAATTTCTTCCAAATTTGATTATTCCCATCTTTTTCATCTTTACCAAAATGCAGGACGTGAGGTAAAACCTCAGGATTATTTTTTTGTTTTGTTTTTGGCCTTCCTTTTATTAACAGTGATTCAAAACATTCTTTCATATGGTTGCTAATAGTTTGTAATTCTTCTGAGAACTGTTTGTGCATATCTTTTGACCATTTATTTATTAGAGAATGGCTGGGTTTTTTTTCTTAATTTTTTTTTTGTTGTTGTTGAGACTGGGTCTTCCTATCTCACTCAGATTAAAAACGTATGCCAGTTACTAAGTGGTACAGTGGATAAAGCCCTAGACCTAGAGTTAGGAAGACCTGAGTTCAAATCCAGCCTCATATACTTACTAACTGTGTGACCTTAGGCAAGTCACTTAATCTCTGCCTCAGTTTCCTTAACTGTAAAATGTGTATAATAATGGCACCTACTTCACAGGGTTGTTGTGAGGATTAGATGAGATAACATTTGTAAAAAGTACTTTGTCCAATGCCTGGCACATGGCAGACACTCTGTAAATGTTTATTTCCATTTCCCTTCCCACTCTCGATCAGCAGGAAAGCTTTGGCCAGCTGTTTCTGACCTGGTCTTGTTTCTTCCTTCTCAGGCAGCTCGGTGGCCCTGCTCCCAGGGTTTCACCATCTTAGCACCAGACTGAGTGTGGACTCTCGATCCATTGGATCCCCTTGAGGATCCGCCGTCCTCAGCCTCTCCAATAGCAGGGATTACATACACTTGCTACCTTGCCCACATTTTTGATTGTTTATATTTCTACTAGTTGTCTGCATATCTGACTATCAAGTTCTTATCAGAAATACTGGATATAAAGATTTTTCCCAGAGCTGTTAGCTTCCCTTCTCACGTTAGATAAATTGATTTTGTTTCCATAGATTTTCGATTTTATATACATGAAATTATCTTTTTTATTTTTGTAATTGTCTCTATAACTTGTTTGATTAGAAATTCATTCACTCTCTACCTATAATAAAGGCATATGATCCATTTTTCTAATTTTTTATGGTACAATCTTCATATTCAGGTCACGTATCCATTTTGAATTGGTTTTGGAATATCGTGCTTTTCAGGTTTCCCAGTAGTTCTTTTGGTAATTTCTTCTAAGTAATTTACCTTTTCAGGTTTATGGAACATGGGGTTATTGAGTTTCATTATTTCTGATTCCCCTTTGTCTAGTCTGTTCTATTGATCTACTTTTCCATTTTTTAACTGGTACCGAAAGGTTTTAATAATTGCTTATTCATCATATAGTTCATATTCTGGAAATGCTGTTTCCCTTTGCCTCATGATTTCCTTTGACATATTACATTTTATTTTTGTCCTTCCAAGGGAATTTTGTTATTATTTTTTCTAGCTCTGTAAAATATCTTTTTGGTAATTTGATTGGTATAGCATTAAGTATGTAAATTTAATTTGGCAACATTGTGATTTTTCTTATATTGACATGACCCAGACATGAGCACTGAATATTATTTCAAATATATAGGTTGTTCTTTATTTCTTTAGAGACCACCTTATCAATGAATTTATGTAAGTACTAAGTGTGTTTTGGTATATTGATCTCCAACATTTACCTGAAAAGGTATCCACAGTGCTACCTAGCTGCCTATGTCAAAACAAAATAGAACAAAATAAAAACCTATTTTCTTTCTTCTAAGGGCAACCTCTTCTTTTTCCCTTTAAAACAAGCTGGTGGTTTGATGCCATCCCAGCCATCCACTCCAGAACCAGGTACTTCACACATGTGTCAGTTATCTCTACACACTGATACAATCATTTCTTAGTACTGACATATGTCCAGAGTGGGCAAATTGCATGCCCACCACAGGCAAATATTTCTTTTTGCTTAGGTGGCTTGGAGAGAACCTGGGGAAAGAGCATCTTAGCATTCAAATACTGAACATGTGACCTACACAAAGCCTAGGTATCCACTGACAGAGATCAACTACAAATGGAAATCAATCATTTATTCTCTGAATTCCATTATGACTTTCTCAGATTGAATCTCTCAGACTCAGGGAACATGAGAGAAGGCCCCAGAAAACCACAACAGAGGTATTATGGTTAATGACAAAAGAATATAATAAAAAGTGATTTTTTTAACGGGGCAGCATCTTCTGAAGATCTCTGATGCTCTTAGGATTTATGAGATGTAGTGTTATTCAGTAGAGGGAACACTAACTAGTGAGGACATCAGGAAACTTAGGTTTTTCAACCTGACTTGGCCATTGATTTACTGAGTGACTTTGGGAAAGTCTTTCCTGCCCTCTGAATGTTTCCTCTTCTATACAATGGAATAATAACTCTTGTCACAGAGTGGTGAGGGGGCAAATGATAGGAAGATGTGAAAATGATTTGTAGCCATTAACTACTTGACACAAGACAAAACAACAAGGATATTTAAATGATCACTATATACCAGTAAATAGACACTGTCTCCTTTTTTTCCTGGAACATTCTTACTATGTACCAGGCACTGGGCTGAGGCCTGGGAATACAAATTGAAGCAGAAAGTCCCTGCCCTTGAGGAACTGAAAAGGAAAAATAAAACATAAAAGGGCACTAAAAAGATTGGGAGAAGAAGGAAGTCTGGGAGGAGAGACAGCAGGTTAGCCCAGAGAGGAATGAAGACATGGGAAATTTGGCTGGGTATCCTCCTTAAAATGGAGGTTCTAGGTGAAACCAATCAAAAGGAGGGGCCACAGGGGTGGAAAGTAACTTCCAAGGTATGAAGTCTGGGGCTGGAGTGAGTTTCCAGAGTCAGGAGTGCAGCCATCATTGTTAATGTTGTTAACTGGAAATTAAGGGGATGCCCATCAGTTGGGGAATGGCTAAACAAGTTGTGGTATATGAATGTAATGGAATACTATTGTGCTATAAGAAATGAGGAGCAGATGGACTTCATATTTACCTGGAAAGGCTTATACAAACTGATGATGAGTGAGAAGAACAGAACCAGGAGAAATTTGTACACAATGATAGACACAATGCATGTGTGACGACTAACTTTGATAGACAGGGCTCTTCTCAGCAACGCAAGGTTGTAAGACAACTTTAAAAGACTCAGGATGGAAGGAGATGTCTACATTCAGAGAAAGATTTAGAAAGAACAGAGTTTAAATGGAGACTGAAGCAAACTACATGCTCTTGTTCTTTTCCATGTTTGGTTTTGTTTCCTCTTTCCCATTGTTCACTCCATCGGTTACAACC
>CM053583.1:316701123-316753472 GCA_028627135.1 Pseudochirops cupreus | reverse complement strand
CACACACACATTTACATTCCCTTCAACTATCCTCATACTGAGAAAAGTTTCATAAGTTACAATTATCATTTTTCCATGTAGGCATGTAAATAGTTCAACTTTGATAAGTTTCTTATGATTTCTTTTCCCTGTTTACCTTCTCATCCTTCTCTTGCTTCTTGTATTTGAATGTCAAAATTTCTATTCAGTTCTTTTTTTTTTCATCAAGAATGCTTGAAAGTCCTCCATCTCATTGAATGACCATATTTTCCCCTGAAACATTATACTCAGTTTTGCTGGGTAGGTGAATTCTTGGTTTTAATCCTAGCTCCTTTGATCTCCAGAATATCATATTCTAAGCCCTTTGATCCCTTGATGTAGAAGCTGCTAGATCCTGTGTTATCCCGATTGTGTTTCCACAACATTCAAATTGTTTCTTCTTAGATGCTTGTAATATTTTCTCCTTAGTCTGGGAACTCTGGAACCTGGCTATTATATTCCTAGCAGTTTTCTTTTTGGGGTCTTTTTCAAGAGGTGATGGGTGAATTCTTTCAATTTCTATTTTGCCCTCTGGTTCTAAAATATCAAGGCAAATTTCCTTGAGAATTTCTTGAAGGATGATTTCTAGGTTCTTTTTTTTTGATCATGGCTTTCAGGTAGTGCAATAATTTTTAAATTGTCTCTCCTGGATCTATTTTCCAGGTCAGTGGTTTTTCTGGTGAGATACTTCACACTGCCTTCTACTTTTTCATTTGTTTGGATGTGTTTAATAGTATCTTGATTTCTCATAAAGTCATTAGCTTCCATTTGCTCCAATATAATTCTGAAGGAATTATTCTCTTCAGTGAGCTTTTGAAATTCTTTTTCTATCTGGCAGATTCAGCGTTTTAAGGCATTCTTCTCCTCATTGGCTTTTTGGGCCTCTTCTGCCATTTGAGTTATTCTATTTTTTAAGGTGTTATTTTCTTCAGTCAGGTTGTTGACTCTCTTTTCATGATTTTCTAGCATCATTCTCATTTCTCTTCCCAATTTTTCCTCCACTTCTCTTACTTGATTTTCAAAATCCTTCTTGAACTCCTCCATGGCCTATAATCAGTTTATATTTTTCTTGGAAGCCTTTGGTGCAGGAGTTCTGACTGTGTTGTCTTCCTCCTGTTCCATGTTTTGATACTTTTTGTCCCCCCAAAAAGAAACTAAAGTTGGATGGCTGTGCTTGCTTCGCTTCCTTTGCTTGCTCATATTGTCAATTACTTGACTTTTGAGCTCTTTGCCATGGTAGAACTCTGCTTCCAGAGGGGAGAGCTTTGTGTCAAATCACTGGGGTTTTTGCAGCTGCCAGAGCTATTAGGAGGGCACTGTCTCTACAGCCCCCCAACAGCTTTGGCTCACTGGTCACACACCTTAGGACCACCACCCAAGACTGAGATCCTGACGTAGGCAGGTTAAAGCCAGAGCACTTAGCCTCTGAATGGCTTGGCCCCCTAGGATCTGCAGACTGGGAGTTCTGAAGTAGCCATGTGGAGGTGGCTGCAGGGCCACAGCTTCTGCCACTTCTTACTCCGGGGTTAGAGGTCAGACCACACTTTGTCCCCTCCAGATCCAGGAGAGTTCCACTGACCTTATACTTTGTCTTTCGTATTTCTGGATTGATAATTCTGGAAATGGTCACAGCTGCTGGTGATCCATTCTCCAAAAGTACTTCCAGCTGTGGCTGGTAGGGGTTGCCCTGAGATCATGAGAGCCCTTCCTGTCTGCCTGCCAGACTACCTTCAGCAGGAGATTTGTTTCTCTCTGTCACTTTGTGGATTCTGGAGCTCTAAAATTTGTTTAGAGTCATATTTTATAGGTAATTGAGGTGGTTATGGGGGGAGCCACAGAGTTTTCCTGCTTCTATGCAGCCATCTTGATTCCACCCCCTCGTAAGTTTTTTTTTTTGCGAAGAGTTTTATGCAAGCTCAGAAATGGTTTTGCTGAAATCCAGATTACCAGCCAAGAAACTGAAATTTGTAGAAATTTCCAATTTCTGTTTCTTGGCTTTGGGAATTTTCTCTTTGTCCATTTCCTTTTTCCTCTTTCCTGGTGCTTCTTTGATGAGTACTTCTACCTCCTCATCTACTTCCTCCTCATCTTTATCTTCTTCTTCTATATCATCTTCATCTTCTTCCTGTTCCTCTGATTCCTTGGCTTTCCCAGAAGCAGCCTTCCCTTTGGCAGGTATTGTATCCATAGGTTCCTCTTCAAAGTCATCCTCATAGTCTTCATCTTCATCACTATCATTTTTCTCCTCATCCTCAGAGTCTTGGTTGGCTAGAGCTGTTCCCATTTTTGTGGCATTGGGAAGCTCAGATTCTTCTTCCTTCTCATCTTTGCTGTCCTCTTTCTTGGCTTTCCTCCCATTTTGCCCCTCTGCCTTTTGGGGCATGTGCTGCTTTGGCTAGAGTGGCTTCCTTCTTGCATGATGTAGTCACTTTCTTGGCTGGGGCCACAGCCTTTTTACCAGGAGTCATGACTGTTTTCTTGGCACTTGTGGAGGAAACAACACCTTTTTTGGCTGCTGGTACCTTCTTTGCTGCTGTAGCCACAGCCATCTTGCCATTCTGAGGGTCCACAATCTCTTCTCCACTACTTTCTTTTGACATGTCCTCATCCTCACTGTCTTTTATCTGCTTTGGGAGAGAAGCCATTTTCTTTCACTTACCTTGATTTTTAGCAGCCTTCCTAAGCTTCACCATGGTGCTGGCATGGGACTAGGAAGCAGAGGATACAGATCCATCAGCAGAAGCCCAGAAAGTGTTGGTGGCAGTGGAGATCATGGCATCCACAAAGCAGCTTTTTGCTGGAAAAGACTGAGATTTTAATCCTTGTTCAGAGAACTTGATTTCAAATAAAAATTTAGAATCTACAAAACAGATACAGTAGATGAATATGTATGGTACCATAAATAGAAATTTTCTTCCAGGCCAAGTACCAAAATTGACCCCTGAAGCATGCAGTATGAAGAGTGAGTGCTTTTGTCTCTGTGTGTATGTGTGTGTGCATGTGTGCATCTGGGAAAGGGATTGGGGTGTAGGGAGAACAGTGACCTACGATGGCGAGATAGCAGCCCCCAGACACTGGCACTAATTTATTGCTGGGGAGGCAGCCAATCAGAAATGGAGAGGGAGCCAATCAGAAGTGAGAAGGGAACAAGGTTAAAAAAAAGAGGTTGCCTCAATCTGCCATCTGACAGCTTTCTATTATAACTAATTGTTCCTGTTAATAAGGTGCTAAGCTCTACTATTTCTTTCTTCTACATTTGACATCCCAGAGCAAATGTACTGGTTGATTCTCCCTAGTTGTGGCTCTGCTCACTCAGTTTATAACATTGTTTGCCCAGTTTTCTTTCCCTGGTATGTTTACATTATGCTTCATTTTACCTAAATCTAGATTTCATGATCTGTTTTTGGAGCAGGTTAGTTGCCTAAATAATGCACTTGCATTTTAAACCTTAAGAGCCTTCCTCATTATATGGTTTTGCTGCTTCTGTCTACAGGGTTGGTACTGGGATCTTTGAACTTCCTCCATATCCCCTGAGGCAGTGATGTTAAACATTTATATTACATGAGGTGATGAGCTAATGCCAAAAAATTAAAAAAAAAATCTACTGGGTTGTAATGTTAATGGGATTTAAGAGCTTCCCTGCCCATTAATAGGCCTCAAGTAAAGCCCATTAAGGGAAGCTAGCTTAGGGGAGGTTTGCTTGTAGGAAGGCTTTCACACCTTTTACTACTTTCTAATTAGGTACTGAGTCAAGAAGGTTGTGATGCCTTCTGGCTGTGAGAGGTTGGTATTTTGCTTTGGGGACTTGCTTATGAGAAGGATCTTATGATTCCCTGGTTGAGATTCTGAGTGGCTGTATGAGGGATGTATGTAAAGTGTATAATTGATTCAGGCAGTCAGAGCCCTGTCTGGTGGTTTTTATTTTTCTGCTTGTATTTTCTTCGTTTGCATTTTCTCTGAAGTTCAGAATGCTGACTTTTCCCCCAAACTAGAAAATGTAATTAAAAAAGATCGTTGACCTCTTAAACAACTATATTTCCTAGTAAAGCAGATCTAAGAACTTGTGCTAGCAGCCATCCTGGATATACCACTGTGGTTGCCATTACATGGGTGAGAAATGCTTAGAGGCTATGAACTGGGCTTACCCATCTAGAATCATAACGGTAAAGTTGGAAGGGACTTTGGAATCAACTCATGCCTTCATTTGCTAGATGAGGAAAACAAGAGCCAGAGAGGGTAAGTGACTTATCCAACACCATACAATTGTGTCAGTCCTTAGAAGCATGCTTTGCCCTAGATCTTCTCTTGGCATGCCTGGGTCAGGGGTCATGCTCCCCTCTAATCATATTTAAGCATTTCTAACTTTTGAGTAAGGACTGATTGGTAATCAGAGCAATCTGTCCCCCACAGTTTCTCATCTCTGCTTTTTTTCGTTGAGCCTGGTTTTGGCTGATTTCCAGCGACCATCACTCTTTGTGTGTCGGCTCAGCAATAATGATGATTCAATTCATTTCAGTGCAATTCGGTCCAATTCAACAAATGGTTATTAGATGTCTCATATGGTCAAGGCCTGTGCTGAGCAGTAGGCTACAAAGACAATGTAGGATATGTGTAGGACGTAAAGGAAAAATGACAAAACAATAATAATAATAATAACTAGCATTATTGTAAGACTTTAAGGTATACAAAGCACTTTAAAAATCTTCTCACTTTGCCTTCATAACAGCCCTGAGAGTAAAATCTCCATTTTACAGATGAGAAAACTGAGAAAGATATAGGTCAAGTGATTTGCCTAGGGTCACACGGTTAGGGCCAACCCTCAGTTGAGCAGATGGGCTGGGTCTTACCAACGTGCAAGCTAAAATGCAAACGTAAACCAGAAAATCACTGAATGCACAGGACAGGTCTGAGTGACGTGACAGACGCGGGGACAGAGAGATCTCTTCTCAGGAGAGAATTCAGAAGAAGATTCTTGGGGGAAGTAGCACTTCCCTTTTTTTGAGGGGGGAAAGCAAGGCAGTTGGGGTTAAGTGACTTGCTCAAGGTGACACAGCTAGTGAGTGTCAAGTGTCCGAGGTCGGATTTGAACCCAGGGCATCCTGACTCCAGGGCCGGTGCTCTATTCACTGCTCCTACCTGCTCCTAGCACTTCCTTTAAAGAAGGAAAAGAGAAACTATTCCATGCTATAGGAAAAGGTACATACAAAGGCTCAAAGGTAAAGGACAGGGTGAATTCAGGGAATTATGAATAATCCAGCTTAGATGGAAATGGAGTATGCACGAAAGATATTATTATGAAAAAATACTGAAAACATGGTTCTAGATTGTAAGGGACCTTGAATGCCAGCAATTGGGAGTCATCAAAGGTTTTTGAGTAATGGAGTGATATGATTAAGACATTAGGAAGATATCTCTGGTGAGGATTCTAAGAGGGCCAAGAATGAGAGCAGGGAGACCAACTAGGGTGGTCTGAGAATACATAATATATATTATATTATATATCATATAATATATATATACATATATCAACACACACACACACACACACACACACACACACACACATAAACCCACACACATATAATAGTATGGGAAGGCAGCAAAGTGGGCTAGAATTAGGACATTAGCATTTGGTTTGGAAAAGTGAAGATGGATACAATAGATATTGTGGTGCTAGGCTGTCAATTCAGACTTTTCTGTATTAAAATCCCCCAGTGTTCATCATCTTATTGTCTTCTTCCCTATGATAGCCTGACTCAAAACAATCTGACAACCATCTAGAGCCTTACCTTAAAAAATTGAAAGGCATAGTGGGAGCAGGAGGCAGGGAGCAGAATCCCACCCTGAAGTTAGTGATCTGGATTGAGAAATAAGAGGAAGACTTGGGACTGGAACTCAGTGTCAGGGAGGGAAGAAGGATCATACCCCCTATTCTCAGGTCAGTGACCTCCTTAGTGAGCTCTTAGTCTCTGAGATATAATGAAAAACATACTAAGTTTAGAGCCAAAAGGCCTGAGTTCAAACCCTAGTCTTGCCACTTAACAAGCTTTGGGTCAGAGTTTGGGTAAAAACTATGCCTAGAGCACAGGCGTTACTTTGGATCCAGGTTAAGGCTCATTCTGAGATTAGATCAGGGCTCAGACTGAGCAGTTACTTTAAATCTCCACCCGAAGAAGCGTGGATAGCCTTGTTTTACTAATCACAAAAACAGAGGGTCAGACAAGGTTTCTGTTCTCTTAATGTCTCAAAGGAAGAGCAAACGTGAATCAAAGAGAAAGGCACCATTAGCATAAAGGAGGGAGTTTGGTGAGATGGGAGGTGGTAATCTAGAGAAAGGTTTTCTTTGGAGAAATGCATATATTCCAGAGTAGTCCTCAGGGAATAGTTTGTGAAAGGAATCCTGAGATGCCTGAGGATGAAGGACAAAGTATAGACCAGAGTCACATGAAAAGCCCATAGAATTAAAGACGGAGAACAGGAAGGACCATTAGAAACCATCAAGACCAATGACCTCATTTTACAGATGAGGACCCAGGAATCTCTACCACTAGTATGAGCCCCAGGGACAAGCTGAGCTCCTGAAGTCACTAACACTACATCCAACCAATATGCCCCATTTTCTAGCTCAATAGAATCTCAGTGAACCAATTCAAATCACCAGTCACTTCCTTCTGCTGGGCGAAATTTTCTCTACCTTGATGTGATGTGCAGGCATCAAGGTTGCACATTGCTTGCTATGTATGAGAGTTCCTATAGAAAAGCTTGATGATGGACTGATGAGTTTTTTGAGCCTACACTCTCCACATCACGGAGCCCTACTGTGATTGGATGCTTCCTAAGAGAAGGAAATATGTCTTAGCTAACCTTTGTGTCTACCTTGGCAAAAAGCAATGAACAGTATCCTGAACACTCTGATCACTAAATAAATGTTGGAGTAATGAATGAAAGCCTTCATTCACACCACCCAATACACACATTGCTCCATTGACAGCATTAATGTTCTATAATTTTAACACATAGAATAGTGCCTCTTCCCAGCCATTAAAATGACAAAACTGCTTCATATTTATATAAGGCTTTGAAGGATTCATGGTCACTACCTCACCTAAACCTTACAACTGCTGTGTTCAGGAGGCAGGGTAGGGATTAGTATCTCCCCACCTTCATTTTGCAGATGAAAGAACTGTCATACTTCAAATCTGGTTTTATACACTTGACAACTAACTGTGTGACCTTGGGCAAGTCACTTAACCCCAATTACCTTGCCTTCCCCCTTCAAAAAAAAAACCCACCAAAAACCAAAAAAAACCTGTCATACAGAAAGTGAATCACATTGGGACTCAGGTCTGCTGACTCACCCTTCAAAATGATGGAATATCAGAGCTGGAAAGACCATAAAAATCACCAAGTCTAATCACTGCTCCAATTGTCCTGATGGCCCAGGGACTTAGACTGGTTGCTAACCAATGGTTGTATACCAAGCATGCATACACTGACCAGTCCATTAAATCAATGACCAGCCAAGGGACTAGCTAGTGAGTCCACATGGGAGAAGGCCCCAGTGTTAGTCAACAGGAATAGAGACTTGGCAAGGGATTAGCTGGTTAACATTTTGCAGAGGCAGGGATGATGGAGAGGGCCATAAATGCTGAGCAGCCCAGTCTGCTCATAAATGCTTTTGAAAATAACATTTGAATGACTTACGCTTCCTCACAATGAAAGGAGAGTCCCTGCAATGTGAGGTAAATACAAAATCTGACTAGATCCCATGCAAGACTTGTAGATTTTCCCAGCTGCTGCTGCTCAGGAATGGGCTTTAACATTCAGAGGAGGAGGCCCACTTTCACAGACCCTGGTAACGCTCCTCTCCTGTGCTTCACAAATTCCAAGCCCCCTCCTGCTGGGCCACAGTCATGTAACTTTGCCAATTCCTCCTCATTTCCACAGCCAGACTGGCCTGGGACACCCTAGGGGTAGGCTGAGCATATCATCGTTCTTTGCTATCGGCCACCCTTGTATTGTCCCTTCTTCTCATCTCTGTCCTTGTGTCCCTCAGATTTGAAAGCATACTCTCTTTGAGTTGACATGTTGTAATCTCAGTTCTGCTGTTTAGCTACTGTGTGACATTATCCTGGGCACAGACCCTCAGTTTTCTTTTCTGTAAGATGGAGATGAGTATACTTGCCCTGCCATTTTTACTACCACTTATCCCCCTTATGCCTGGAAGGCTCTGCCTCCTCCCTGTTCCCCACCAATTCTTTCCCTGACTTCCTTTGAGACTCAGTTCAAATGCCGCCTTCTACAGGAGGCCTTTCCTTGTGTCCCCACCTTCTCCCAGCTACTCCTCTCTCAAATTATTTTCCTCTACTCTGTATACTTCTCCTGCCCATTTAGACACCTACATGTTGTCTCTTCCACTCATTGCTTGAGGGCAGAAATTGCCTCCCCTCTCTTTGTATCCCCATTGCTTAGCATAGTTTCAGGTATATAGTAAGCACTTAATAAAAGTGTATTGACTGGTTGGTGCCCTTATGGGAGTTATATAGGGATCACATGAAATCATCAATGGAGAAATGCTTTGAAATCATAAAGTATAACATCATGTATTAATGCACTGATTATTGTCTAAACAGATGACTCTCCTACTTCTATATCCAGACCTCATCTCTCTTCGGAGTTGTGTCTCTAAATCTGCAGCTTCTTGTTGGACATATCCCCCTAGATGTCTCATAGCCATCTCAAACTCAATGTGTCCAAAACAGAATTTGCGATTTTAGGACCCTAAGCTTACTCTTCCTTCATGCTGCATGTGAAGTGACTTCATTGGAAATGTCTAGAAAAGAACTTAAGAAGGGCTTTTAATACCAAACCAGTGAATTTGTATTTTATCCTGGAGGCAAAAAAAAAGATCTGAACTCAGGAAGATGAGTCTTCCAGACTCCAGGTCTGTCATTCTATCCACTGTGCCACCTAGGGGCCCCTCACAAGATTGTAGCATTGATCAAATGAGGTAATGTGAGTATAGCCCTTTGCTCACCTTAAAAACTCTACATAAATGTGAACTGTTTTTATCATCATTATCTCTATTTCTGAGAATTTTCTGCTTCCTCCAAGATTCAATGTGGGTGCCAAGTCCTATGGGGAGCCTTATCTAATCCCTTATTTGTAAATGCTCTCTCCCTCACCAAATTATCCATTTTTACTTATCTGTTTGTATGTTGAATGTAAGCTTCTAGAGAACAAGAAATGCTTTTCACTTCTGTCTTCCTATTTCCAAAGCCTAGAACAGTGCTGTGCACATAGTAGTTATATAATAAATACTTGAATTTCATTTATTTATTCATTGTTACTGAGGCCCTACTATGTGCAGAATAGAAGTGAACAAATCTTGATCCCTGTACTCATAGCATTCCTCAGTGCAAGACAGACAAGTAACTATAATACAAGCCAGAGCATGACAAGGACCTCTAGAGAAGGATATAATGTCACTGTTAGTCACTCTGTCACTACAGTGAAGGAAGGGATCTCTTCTACTTGGGGGTGGGAGTTTTAGGGAAGGTTTTGGGGAGGAGATAACTTCTGAACTGAACCTTAAAGGATAGGTAGAAAGAAGTAGAGAAATGAAGATTTTTTTAATTAAGTTGTATTGTTTTAATTTAACAATTACTTATTTTTTTCTCCCCTCTTCCTTCCTTCAAACCCTTACCTGTAACTATTAAATTAAAATTAGGTTCCTAGCCTTGAGTCAGTAAGACACAAATTCCAATTTGTCCCCAGACACTCAGATACTAACTAGCAATGTGACCCTAAGTCTGAAAAAGTTTTTGTTTTTTCTTTTTACCTTAGTTTCTTCAACTACAAAATGGGAATAATAATAGCACCTACCTCGCATAGTGGTTCTGAGGATCAAATGAGCGAATATTTTTAAAGTGCCTAGCACATAGTAGGTGCCACATAAATGCAAGCTATTATCATTTTCAAAAGAAAAACAAACCTTTGAAACAAATATGTCTAGTCAAGCAAGACCAATCCCCACGTTGGCCATGTCCAAAAATGTTTGTCTCATTCTGCATTTGGAGACAATTTGTTGTGTCTCTGCCAGAAGGTAGGTGGTAGGTTTCATCATCTGTCCTATGGAATCATAGTTGATCATAACAATGCTGGGGGTTTTAAGCCTTAAAAGATGGTTTGTTTTTACAATGATGTTGTTATGGTATAAATTGTTCTCCTGGTTCTGCTCACTTCATTATGCATCAGTTCATACAAATCTTCCCAGATTTCTCTGAAACCATCCCTTCCATCATTTCTCACAGCACATATGTATATACCATGTGTTGTTCAGCCATTCCCCAAATTAATGAGCAACCCCTTGGTTCCAATTCTTTGCCACCACAAAAAGAGTTGCTATAAATATTTTTGTACATACGGCTTCTTTTCCTCTTTCTTTGACTAGAGAGATGGTGTTTTTGGAGGTTGAAATTGGGGAAGTAGTAGGAATTTCAGGCAGATGAAGCAGCAGGGAGATAGGAAGTATGAGGTTTGTTCTGAGATCTGTTAAATACCAATTTGGCTGGCTTATGGAAAATGGGACCCCAGGTCCCAAACCCATTATTATGGGACACTTTTTTTCCTATGAAAATTGTTAGCAAGCAAACAGATGCTTTGGAACTCAGGTTACAAATTTGCCATGGGGATTAAGGTGAGAAAATCATGGAAAGGTATGTAAACTAGGACCAGATTGGGGGAAAGGGCTTCAAAGTCCAACTTGAAAATTTGGGACTTGTCAAAGGGGAACTATTGAAGATCACTGACCAAGAGAGTGGCCCATCAGTGAGTGCTTGAGTGATTACTGTTGTCATTATGGTTTTCCTCTTTTTGGGGGGTGTCTTTGAGGGTGGAGAATTGCTATTTTTCGGAAACAACAGATTCGTTTTCCTTCTGGCTTGAGGTTGACGTCAGTTCAAGTTTTTTGCTTTTAAGTTTCTCCCCTGGGATATGGGAGGTCTCTTCCCTGCACCAACTGTACTGCAGGATTTATGACTGGGTTGGCCCCAAGGTGCAGGAAGAGAGTGGGGGATATCAGGGCTGGAGCTTCAGAACAGCACTTGGAAGTAACTTTTGGGAAGTTATTCACAGTCAGAATTTCTCCAAACTCATAAAGAAAACTTTGCTCTGACATTGTTGCGGCTTTGAAGAGCTCTTTTAGCTTTGGGGTGATGAATGAAATTTGGCTAGCAATGCTGAAAACAGCCAGCTCCCTTGGTAAGTGCATACAAAGGAATGATTTCACTCTGATGGAGTTGGATTGAGGAGATAGGCTGAAGGCAAGGGTTTGGGAGTGGGGAAAAGTCTTCCAATCAATCAATCAAAATTTATTAAGCACCTACTATGTGTCAGGTAGTATACCAAGCACTGAAGATACAAAAAGAGACAAAAGACAGTCTCTGCCCTCAAGGAGCTTACAATCTAATGGATTCTAGAGTGGTGGTTTCAATTTTTTCAGTATAGTAGGTTGGTGGAGTCAGGAAAGCGGGGTTCTATTCCTGACTCCTTTGCTAATTCACTGAGGCAGTGCAGCGTAGTTGCAGGGTATTGGACTTAGTTTAAGAAAAACCTGGATTCAAATCCTGCCTTTGATAATTACTATCTGTGTGACCATTTCACTTCTCACCGTGATGTACACTCTTTAGGACTGACTTTGTCATCATTTCCAAGGAACTTGCAAGATCACATCAATACTAGAACTCACAACTCTTCGGTTTCCTCTTCCTCTAGGACCCATCCCTCTCGTTGGAGAAGGTAGAGCTGAAGGGCTCCTTCTGGAACCTTCATTTATGGAGTTTTCACTTTCTAGCCATCTCTTTGTTTCCCACCTGGCTCTACTTCCCTGGACTTCACCGACCTCCTCCCTGCTTTTCTATCCTTTTCTATGTTGTCCTCCTAAGAGTGTAACCTGCTTGAGGGTGGGAAATAGCTTCAAACATTTTTTTTATCTTCCCAGAGCTTGACATAGTAGGTACCTAATAAATATTTGTTGACTATCTGACGATGAACAAGTAATTGAACTGCACTGAGCCTCAGTTTCTCTTCTGTGAATAGTGATAGTAATTCCTCTCATAGGATGGGTTGTAGATCTCAAGTGAAATATAAAGCACTTACCCCCACATAGGATGACATACTTTATGCTGAAGTATGGGGCATTTCCTAGTAGCTGACATAGCTACTCTAGGGTAACCCATGAGATGGAATTCCAAGCCTTGAATAAACGGTTCAAGTAACTGCGCATACATGGGTGGAATTGATCAGTCCCAACTCCTTTTTATTCTGTCTCCTTTGTATAGATGGCACCTAGCAAGTCTTCACATTTCTCCCAGGCTTTCTCTTTCAGTGCCTTCCATGGTTTCTATCTAAAGACTGGTTAATTCCCATAATAAATCATAACTAACTTGGCTTGTGTTTGCTCTCCTCCCACTGGATTCTAATCTCTTTTCCATCTTCAGCGTGACCTAGTTAGATGATTTCATTGACAAATAGGTTATATGCATTTACTGAAACAAATAAAAAGCAACAAGATTCATTTTTTAAAAATGATGATCCAAAGAGGTGGAATTAGCCCCGACCAAACGCTGTATATCCTCTACTTTGCTTCCTTCAGCTCTGCCTCTCTCTGCAGACAGAGATAAGCACACCCAAAGGTTACAGTGCTGGGGAGTTATCCCCACACATTTCTTTAGGACTGAAAGATCACAAGGTCAAGGAGGACTTGAGCTTACTGACTTCACCCTCTACCACCTGCTGCTTCTGTCACAATCGACTTTCAGCCACTTGCTAGGAGAGGATGCTGTTCCATGCCTACAGGGGATCATGGGAGATTTATCTGTCTTCTCCTGTTATCACTGACAGAGTATTAGAGTAGTGGGTGTGTGTGTGGGGGGGCGGGGGATAGGTGTCAGTCAAACCAAAAATGTAGCCACTGACCAAGGACATACTGAATCCCCAGAAGAGCCAGTCACTGTAGCCTCAATAAGGAGAATTGGGTAGTGATGCTTTGCTCTCTTGAAAGCCTGTCTCATAATTTTTAGTGTGACTTCTTTTGCTCCACTTACCATAACCCCCTAAGGCTACTCAACCCCACACTCCCTACCTTTGTGGTATCTCAGGAAAAGTATAGAGCAAACAGGTGACCAGTGGGGGGGGGGGGGGAAATGGAGAAGCGAAGAAGAAGAAGATGAGTGCTGTCCAAATGAGGGATATAGAGAAAATATATTTAATGCACTTTGAAAACTTTAAAATGCTAGTTGTTGTGCTGTGATCTTTCCTCTCTGTCAGCCTCAGTTTTTCACATCTGTCATATCAAAGGTTTTACCAAGATGATCTCAAAGGTCACTTCTAGTTTTGATATTCTATTCTATGACAAAAGGAAGTAGTTAGCAAAGGAGGATGTCTTCTCCCTCTCAGTTGTGTAGGAGTGTGTGGAGAAAGGGAAGGGGACTAGCTCTCTCAATGGCAAGGAACATTTCATGTTTAATGCCCCACAAGCAGAATGGGTGAGGGAAATACAAAGCTCTTTCCTGGTGTGGGTTAAATAACGGTGTGTGGTGAGAAGAAAGAATAGGGTTTGTTGGTTTCTGTTGGCAAGGGACTGCTCTGGTTCCTTAAATAATAGGGGTGGTTCTCACAAAGATGCTGAGAATGGGGCGAGAGTCTCAGACAGTCGCCGTATCAGACAGACATGCAGCTTTGACTATTTCAGAAAGACTTCATCATCGTACACTTGACCATAGCAGACGAACACCTTCTCTTTTATAATCCAACTTCCCCCCCGCTCCCTAGAGATAGTCAATCATCAAATATTTATTAAATGCCTACTATGTGCTGGTCATTTTGCCAGGTACTGGTGGGGACACAAAGAAAGAGAACAACGAACTGGTCTTTGAGATCAAGGAGCCTCCATTCTACTGGAGACATTTATACAAACAAATACATACAAAATAAATACAAGGGAATTTGGGAGGAAGCAACCACTAAAGGCTGGAGGAATCAGTCAAGGCCTCATGCACAGGTGATGCTTGAACTGAACTTTAAAGAGACCTATCAGTTTTGAGGAGCAGAGGCAAAGAGCAAGTGTATTGAAGGCCTTTAAACTCATGAACACTGATGAGGTCACTGGTTGCGTCAGGAGAAGAGGGCTCAGTACAGATTGTGTGGCATATCTACAGTTAGGGAAAAGATGTTGATGCTGATGCAGTAAAATAAGTTGGGGAATTCTCAGGCAAGTAGGGAAACCAAGAGAGTACCATACCAAGGCTACCCAGAGAGAAGAGAGTGTCTAGGAAGAGAGGGTTATCATTAGTAACAAAAACAGAGATGTCAAGAAGAATGGGGCCTGGGAAAAGGTCACAGCACCAAAGACAACTTGGGGAGAACAAAGAGAGATTCCACAGATTCTTTACCTAGCCAACTCCCTAAGGGTCAACATTCTGGGAAAGAAACCTAGAGAAATGACACCCATATTAAAGAAGGTTCCTGGGGAGTTCTAACACTCTTCCCAAACCTTGTGGGCTCATCAGTGTCTGAATCACTCTGTTTAACATGCTTCAAGATCTAACCAAAGTGATTAGTTCACTGCTACCCTCAGTTGGTTTTTCTCCTCCTTATGTTTCCTAATCATCCATGATGTTGGCACAAGACAGTTCAGGTTCAAGTAGCTTGGCATTCAGGATTTCTGACCCAAGATGCTGATGTCCAGTTTGCTGCTACCCCTGGCCATAATGTTGATACCTTGGATCATTTAGCAACCAAATCATCCTTAACCTGGAAGTTTCATAAATAGTGAGTAAGATGGAGTCTTTTTAAGGGATGTTGCCAAGACAAAGCACATTCAGAGGAGGGCAAATGGGATGGTGAGGGGGCTTGAAACTATATTATATAAGGATCAGGACTTCATAGGTCCTCTAGGCTAACCCTTATCATAAGCATGAATTTCATCTGTAACATTTCTGAAAGCAGGTATAATAATTTGATTTGAGCAACTTTGGCAGTACCTACTAAGTACCTACTAAGGTCTTCCATTCTACCTTTGGACACCTGTCCTCCTGTAACTCCAATGCATTGATTCTGTCCTCTGGTGCCAATAAGAATAGAACAATCTCTCTTTCCCAAGAAAGTCCTACGTGTTTTTTTTTTTAAATATTGTGATCACCTTCTAACTAATTGTATTCTTCATGCTAAACCTTTTTCGTTTCCAAATTATATGCTGTATAGTTACTTATGGGGGATTATGTAGGGGACATCTGTCTCTTAAGTACCATTGTTGGTTCAGAATAGATTGTGTATGAGACCTTGGTTCTCATGTGATCTGGTTTTGAATTTCCTCATCATCCTTTTGTCCCTTCTCTGGATATGCTCTGTCTTATCAAAGTCCTTCTCAAAGAATGATGCCTAGAATTGGGCACAAGATATCATAGAGTTCAATCTCTCCCTTTCCTCCTTGTACACTGGAACCCACCCAGACTCAGTGTGATGAAACTTTCCTTATTTTAGAGAATTTTATCTCTATGAAGATGATTTTATAGAGTTGATTCCATAACCAGGATCTAGTAAAACACTGGTGCGAGAACATTGAGAACATTGGGTCTCATTCAACCATGATGAGTCTTGGAATGACCTTGAGACATTCACTACTGCTTAATCTTTTGGGGGCCATCGTTTCTGTAAACCAGCAAGCATCAAAGCTGATTGTAACTGGCCTGAGACGAACATTGTGATGCCAGCCAGTGCACAGCAGAGAATGCCATACTTGCATTAATTTGCTAATCCATACAATTCCCAAAGGCTTAGTGATGCTCTGCTGCTCCTCTCCTGGTCCCTAACCTTAGAAATGATAGCAATGCAGACTTGGCTTTTTTGGTAGATCTACAATAAGGAGGGAATGTAGTATATTAGGATATGCCTTGGGTTTGGAATCAGAGGTCTTGCATTTTATTCCAACTCTGTTAATCACTACCTATGTGAAATCACTTCACTAGGTCTCAGTTTCCCAAACAGTAAAATATTAGGAGGTTGAAATATATAATTTCTAAGGGCTCTTTTAGCTTTAAATTCTTTGATCCTAGCTCTCCGCATTCATGTAATTCAGAGAAGGTCTATTAAGTGCCTACTTAATGTATTAGAGCATTGTGGTATTGCTAGGGATAGAAAAGCAGAAGCAAAATTATTGAGGTCCTTAAAGTCTAGCTAGGGAGAAAACATTTGCCTATCTAGACCCCACACTGACTTTGAACATACCAAGCTGATCCCTGTCTTTTTCCCTCTCTCTTTGCTGTATTTTTTCCACTTGGAAATTCACTCACTGCTTATCCCAATACTATCAGCTCCTCAAGGCTCAGCTTTGTGGAGCCTTCCCTGTGAGAGTCCTCCCTCCTCTGATTCCTGCACTATGGACATCTGTAATGCTCATTTGGCCCTTATCACAAATTGCCTGAGACTGCTGTATGTGGGTTTCAGATGTGAGAACGTCTGGCCTCCCCACACAGACTGTGGAGGCCTTGAAAGCTAGGACTAGTGTCCCCTAGAGTAAGGTTTCATATGTTTCATTGAATTGGATTGTGCCTATCCCAGTGCCTTGCACAGAGTAGACAGTAGCTGGTGACTGAGCAATGCCTGGAACATAGTATGTAATTAATAAATGCTTATTGATGGATCGAATAAATATAATACATTATAATAGACATTTGGAGTCAGAGGACCTGGGTTCATCACAGATCTGACACTTAGTAACTGGGTAACTGTGAGGAGTCATTCATCTCTCCAAGCCTCAACTTTTTTCTCCCCTGTCAAAAAAAAACCCAATCAATCATCAACAAAAATTTATTAAGCACCTACTTTATGCCAAGCATTGTGTTTGGCACTGGGGAACACACACACACACACACACACACACACACACACACACACACACAGCCTGTCCCTTCCCTAAAGCAGTTTATATTTTGTTGATGGAAACATATACATGTAAGTTTAAGAAAAAGGACTTGACTTGTGATTTCACTGGCATAGAAACTCCCTCATGAAGAAATGCTCTTTACTAATGCAGATCAACCCTTTTTCTATAATTAACAGTCTGAGAGTTACCCAAAGCAAGGAGAAGGAAAGTAATTTGTGGTAGAGGGTCACATAGTCAGAATGTCTGAGGCAGGACTTGAACTCAGATCTGCTTGGCTCCCAGGTCAACTCTCTTTCACTATACCATGTTGCCTACTCATATATAAGTATGCAAAATATGCCAAAAATAGATACAAGAACAAAATGGGGAGGAGGGTAGGGTTCATGTAGAAGGTTGCATTTTAGCTAATTCTAAGGCAGAGGTGAGGAGGCAGTGCATTCCAAGCATGGGGGACATTCAGGACAAAGGCAAGGAGGTGGGAATTGGAAATTATGTGTGAAAAACATCATGAAAGCCAACTGGACTGCAGAGTATAGGAAGGGGAGTACTATATAATAAAGGGAGCTTGTGAAGGTTGTAAAAAGCTTTAAAAACAAAACAGAAGAGTTGATGTTTAATTCTAAAGTACTGGGAAGCTATTGAAGTTTAACATCCAGTAGGGAAGTAACAGGGTCATATGTGCACTTTGGGAAAAACACATTAGCAACTTGGTAAAAGGTGGATTAGCGTGATAAGACTTAAAGCAAGGAGACCAATTAGAAGACTCTTGTAATGGTCTAGGTAAGAGGTGATGAGGGCCTGAAGTAGGGTAATAGTTATGTAAGTGAAGAGAATAGGATGTTCTCTTCTGAGAAATGTGGTAAAGATAGAAACAAAATAAATAGCAACTGAATGGATATGGGTGTGTGTGATAGAGCTTGGAGCCGAGAGTGATGACAAGATTATGGCTGACTGGGAGCATGTTGGTTCTCTTGAGAAAAAGAAAAACAACGACAACAGAAATTCAGAAGAAGGGGTAGGTTTCAAGATAGTGAGCTTGTGATGGCTAAGAGAAACAGCAATTTGAAAGGTCCAATGGGCAGTTGGAGAGGTGTGATTGGAGCTCAGGACATACCAGAGCTGGAAATATAGATCTGGGATTAATTGACATAGATATTATAATTCCACCCATTGGATGAATTCACCAACTGAGAGATTGTAGACAAAAAAGAGAAGATGAACCTCCAGGATAGAACCTCGGGGTACATCTACCTATAGTGAGCACACAGGATATGGATGGAGATTCAGCAAAGGAGACTGAGGAGTAAGTGATCAGATGTGTGATAGAATGAGGAGAGAACAATGTTATGAGAACCTAGACAGGGATGAGTATTTGGGAGGAGAGGGTGGTCAACAGTATCAAACATAGATGCATGAAGAAGGGTAAAGACTAAGAAAATCCTAGCAGATTTAGTAGTTTAGTAACCAATGGTAACCTGGGAGACAGCAATTTCAACTGATTAATGAGTTTGGAAGCAAGATTACAGAAAATTAAGAAATGAGAGGAGAAGAAATGGAAGCAATGTATTTGGATGTCTTTTTCTAGGAGTTTGACAGTTGAGGGAAGGAAAAATGTAGCATTAGGGGATGGGAGCATGTAGTGAGGAATTTTTAAGAATGGGGGAGACTTGGTAGGTTTATAGGCAGTAGGGAAGGAGACAGGGAGCGATTGAAGATTAGAGAAAGGGGGATAATCGTAGGGGATAAGGTAAATGCTTTATGAACCTCATTAAGGTGAGGAAAAACACTGTATACTAGAAAGAGCACTGAATCTAGAGCATCGGGATTCACATCCTATCTCTATCACTTACTGCTATAAAACCCTGGGCAAGTTACTTAATTTTCTAGACCCCAGCTTCCTTAGCTATAAAATGAAGGGATGTAGCAGCAACCACACTGGCATACCCAGGATGGCTGCTAGCACAGGTTCTTAGATCTGCTTTACTAGGAAAGATAGCCATTTAAGAGGTCAGTAATCTTTTTAAAATTACATTCACTAGTTCAGGGGAAAAGTTACCCTGAATTTCAGAGAAAATATAAACAGAGAAAATACAAGGAGAGAAATAAAGACTAACAGACAGGGCTCTCTCTGACTGCCTGAATCAATTACACACTTGGCATACATCCCTGGATTGAGAGAGCCTGTACATCTGAGCAGTTGAGAAGCTCTGAACATACAGCTACTCAGAATCTAGACCAGGGAATCAGAAGATCCTTCTCATAAGCAAGCCCCCAGAGTAAAATACCTATTGAGAGTATATATGCACTTCTCAGAGATAGAAGGCATCACAGGCCTCTTGACTCAGTGCCTAATTAGAAATTAGCAAAAAGTGTGAAAGCCTTCCTACAAGCAAGTCTTCCCCTAAGCAAGCTTCACTTAATGGGTTCCGTGTGAGGCCTATTAATGAGCAGGGAAGACCTTATATCCCATTAATATTACAAGGGTTTGGATAAGATAACATCCAAGGTCCCTAACAATCAAAATCTATGATCCGATGAATTGTAAAAATTGTAATCTGTTATCTGATCAGAAATATAAGAGGGACTTCATCCTCCAAAAGCCTACATGGAGCATGTTAGGTGATGGATTTACCTTACCACTGACTATGACTATGATTGTAGCCGTGCAGAAGACTGAGTAAAGCTCTCATGACAGATGGGATAAAGATTTGGTTGGAAAAGTTGGAAGAGACAGCCAAAGAGAGACAGAAAAGGGGGATGAAGAAAAGAGACATGGAGTGAAGAGGCTGATTACTATTGTCAGTTCTAACAACAATATTGTCAATTACAACTTGTCCATCCAATTTCTCTTCCTTTTAAGTCCAATTTTTGGGTATTGATGAAGCAGTGATTTGCAGACCCTCAGGCTTCACTGATCTAATGCTGATGGACAACATTTTCTTCCAGGTACTGAGAATTTAGCATGTACCCACTGAGCAAGTCTTTCCTCCTTTTCTGTCCCCTTGATCATAGCACTGTGTTGATGGACCAGCACAGAATCTCAGGGATTCAAAACCCTTTGGCACTGGAGGCATGGGAGGATAGAGTTTTGGAAAATGGGTGAAGAGAATTTTTATTTTCTGGAATTGACCCTTTGTCATTTTTCTTCCATTCTATTTCAAGTAAAGTCCTTGTGTCTTCTTGTGATGTCACATGACTAAATTCTGACTGCCAATCAGGACAGTGCGAAGATAATAAGAGCTTGGAAGCAGTTGGTCTGAAAAGATGCAGAGCCCAAATAGGTTTTGAGAGCCCAAATGCAATATTGGGTAATTATAATAATATCACAGATTCTCGAAACATCATTGATATTGCTCTTGCTTTCAATGACTCAGATACTCCCTTCATGACTCACCAGTGTGTTTCATGGGTGTTTATGATAGAAAAAAAATGATCAGATGGAAGCCAAGCCTTTGTTGAGAACACAGAGTCACAGTGCCATACCGTATAGCCAAGGTAGCATTGGAGAAGCCCAAATCAGTGACAAAGAAGCAGGTATGGGCATAGTTTGTTTGGGGGTCAGTAAGGAGACTGATCTGGCTAATGAGGAAGGCCTGAATGAGTTAAGGTAGGGAGGACTCCTGGGATCAGAACAGGGATAGCCTTAAAGGCATTTTTCTCAGTTCTACCAAGAAAACATGAAGGTCAGCGACACAGTCACAGAAACTGGCTAATCTGTTGACTGACAAAGGTTTGATGACCATTAAGCAGGGGTTCTCAGGGGGAGCTCCTATGATAGGTGGGTGAATAAGATAACCTCCTTTCAACTCTGTGAAGCTGTGGGTGAGTTGGTTTTGTTGATATATAGGTCGTGTCAGGACTTATTTGCTTTGGACCAAAAGTCAGCTTGAAGGCTAAAGGTCTGTGGTGGGGAAGGAACGATGTTGGGGGAGGTAGTATATTTGTTTTACTTAGCTTTTTACGAGGCTACAAATCACCCACCTCGTAGTCAGAGTCAGTGGTGAGGTAAATTCGTCACCTAACATGTTCCATGTAGGCTTTTGGGGGATGAAGTCCTTCTTATATTTCTGATTAGATAACAGATTACAATTTTTATAGTTCATCGGATCATAGATTTTGATTGTTAGGGACCTTGGATGTTATTTTGTCCAAACCCTTGTAATATTAATGGGATTTACGATCTTCTCTGACTGTATCCTCACCTTCCCCAACCAGAGAAGTGACTCTGGACCCTGGTTCTGGCATTTTCTCTCACCTTGAAAGACTTCATATAGGGACCCAGTAATTCAGGTTTGCTGTCCAAGGACCAGCCTAGTCAAATTCAAGAGGTTTATTCCACCTTGGATGGGGTGGAGGTTGCCTGTCAGTGGGAAATGTGTTTGAGAAGATAAGAGTGAGAGAAGCCCTCCTGGGCCACTAGTAATTAATACATTCAAGTTGACATTTAAATCAAAGCCCAGAGCCGAAAGTCCCCCATTCCCCTGAAGGCTTTCTCTGAGGGGACCTGGGAAAGGGTTGGTAACAGCCAGTGTTCAGGTCAGCAGGGAACTCCAATAGATCCTTGTGGCTCTTATTCAAAGAGGAATACAAGAGGAGAACATTGCTTCTTCATCAGTGTGTTTGCTTTTTAATTTCTGGAGTTAATTATGTGTGGTGACCAGTCTCTGGGCAGCAGCAGGGCTTCCACAGAGCCCATCTCTGTGAAGCTTCAAAGCCTTTTCTGCCTTCTGACGTCAGCTGCAGTGGGTTGCTGGGATTTGAAAAGCAAAGTCAAGGATATTCCCCCTCCCCCATCCAAATGCCCAGTTCTCTTCTTGGGCAATATGAAAGTGGTGAAAGAATTTAAAAGAAATTAACATGATGGACAAAGCCTTGGCCTGGAAATCAGGACGCTGGAGCTTTAATCTTGGCTCAGCCCTTAACAGATTGTATGACCTTGGGTCAGTTTTACCTCCTCTGTCTGGGTTTGAACTTTGTAATAATAGTAATAACTAACATGTTTATAGTGTTTAAAGGCTTGCAAATCACTCTACATACATAATTTCCTTTTGTCCTCAAAACAACTCTCAGGTTAGTACTATTATTGTTATTACTCCCATTTTATGTTGAGAAAACTGAGGCTTGATGAAATCAAGGTCAATGGTCATACAGACAGAAAGCTTCAGAGATAGGAGTTGAGGCCAATTCTTTCAGATTTCACATTTAGCACTCTGTCCTCTGCCACACAGCCCTTCTGTGGGACATATGGAGTGGCCTCTGCTAAGTCAGTCAAAATCTGTGTTTTCTATCTACCTATCTATCTATCTATCTATCTACATATACATATACACACATACATACATATACATGTGTATATGTATATATGTGTATATATATCAGTTATATATAAATATATATTTATAAATATATAAATAAATATATAATATATATATATATATATATAACTTTTATCAGTTATACTATTTTCTCATTTGGAATAAACTGTCTGCCCCTCCTTTGTCTGTACTAGTCTTATCCATCCTCCATGACCCACCCATTCAAGCTTAGAGGGATCTCTGAATTTGGCCTTTGAATTCCTATGGCACTGGCTGAATCCCTCATTCATAGTTGATTAATGTATGTAAGAGTAGGAAGAGCTCTTGACTTGCTTTTACCTACCTTGACCTGACATTTTCTGTTCATGTGCATTTGTCCAGGCTGTCCTTCATGCCTACCATGCACTTCCTTCTCCTCTCTGTCAGCTGAAATTCTCTTCTACATTCTAGTGTTGTGTTACGCATCTCTTCCTCCATAAAGCTTATTTCTCTGATCTGTCCCCAGCCCTGAGCCTCCGACATAGAAAGTGAGCTCTTCCCCCTCAAAGTGTCTGCATCTCTGTTTTCCACTGTTCACATTTTATTCTACTTGTCTAAGTGCTATACCCTCTCTAATAGATTATAAGCTACTTTATGACAATGATAACATTTTTGTAGCCTAGAACAGAACTTTAAGTTAGCAATTTTTGCTATAGAAGCAAACATTATAAAAGGAGGTAGGGAGAGACCACAGGATGTTGTGAGACTGCTGGTGGGAAGACTGCCTACCATGGGGCAAAAGGGAGGGTTCAGTGCAGAGCCAGGGAGAAACTCACCCAGGAAGTAACCATGGTTGGAAAAAGCTCCTGGAGCTCTCTTTTAAAATTACTTATTCATGCTAATTTGGTTCTAAGCTCAGTTGTTACTACCAGTTTACAAATCACATGTGCTATCTATAGCTTTTAAATTGTGACATCTTGGTGCAAAACACTGGCTGTTCTGCCCTAGTTAGGATTTTGTCTTCGTACCATTGTACATAGGGTATCGAAATAGGAATTGAGCCTGTAATTTCATTGATATAAAGAACTTCTGGATGAGGAACTTTCCTCTACCAAAGTAGGCTGGCACCTTCTCTACAAGTGATAGTTTTAGAGAGTTGTCCAACACTGAGAGGTTTAGTGACTTGCCCAGGGTCAGACAGGTAATATGTTTCAGAGGACGGACTTGAACACGGGGGTTCTGATTTCCTTCCAGTGAGGAATTTCCTTTTTACTTTATAACCTTAGAAAATATCTAGCGGCATGAAGAAGTTAAGTGACTTGCCCAGAGTCATACAACCAGTATGTAGCTGAAGTAAAACTTGAACCCAGATTTTTAAAAAAAATCTGAGCCCAACCTTATATTCTTCATACCATTAGTTACTCTGCCTACAGTAATAATAAGAACAACACAAAACAGTTATATAGTGCCTTAGGGCTTGATAATGATAATAGTTGGCATTTCAATAGCACTTTTAAGTTTTACAAAATGCTTTACCTAAGTTATTTTCTTTGGTGGTCACAACAATCTGGTGAGGTAGGTTCTATTATCATTCCCATCTTGCAAGTGAGAAAACCTAGCCTCAGAGAGGTTAAGTGATTTGCCTACAGTCACCCAGCTATTAAATGCCCGAGGCAGAAATTTAAATCAAGTCTTCCTAATTCTGTGTCTAGTGTTCACAATGCATATGTTCACTATGCACAATGCCACTTAGTTGCCTTGCAGAACACAATTTCAACATATTAATCTTTTTGTATGATTTCTTTGGGGCAGCTAGAAGGCACAGTGAGTGCTGGGCCTGGAGTAAGGAAGACTCATCTTCCTGAGTTCAAATCTGGCCTCAGACACTTAGTAACTACATGATCTTGGGTAAATCACTTAACCCTGTTGGCCTCAGTTTCCCCATTTGTAAAATGAGCTGGAGAAGGAAATGGTAAACCATGCCAGTGTCCTTGCCAAGAAAACACCAAATCGAGTCACAAAGAGTTGGACACTACTGACCAACAAAGAGACAGGATCTCTTTTATTCCATGGGAATATTTTAGTGAGTAACTATTAGTCTGGGTAAGTAGACTGGCTTTACATATGGTTGATGGACCTTCTTCATCTATCTGATGAGTCTATCAAAGGAACCCAAGGAGATCAGGCCCTGGTGAATTGTCTTATGCTAACTAAACTCAAAGAAAACTGACTAGGAACCAGGTTTGCCTACTAATTTATTAATATATAATGTGAAAAAGAGAGACAGCTTGGTGCAGTTGTAGTGCCGGGGCTCAGAGTCATGAAAACCTGCGGTCAAGTCCAGCTTCTGACACACTGACCCTCAGTAAGTCAGCCTCTCAGCGCCCTAGGCAACTTGCAGATGACCTGCTGATGTGCATTAAATGGGGGAATTTCTATCCTTGAAGGCCCCTGCACTAATGAAACCACAGGGGCAGTTAGGTGGCACAGGGAATAGAGCACCAGCCCTGGCGTCAGGAGGACCCAAGTTCAAATCCGGCCTCAGACACTTGACACTTACTAGCTATGTGACCTTGGGAAAGTCACTTAACCCCCAACAGCCTTGCCTTCCCCCCTCCAAAAAAAAATTTGTGAAATCTAACTTTTGGAGCTTCTATTTCCTCTCTGTGAAATGGGATTAATAGTTAAACAGTCACATGGCACTTTATAATTTGCAAAGCACTTCACATAAGCTATTGCATTGAAGCCTCACACCTGCCCTGTGAGGTCAGAACTGCACTTACTGACCCATTTCACAGATGAGGATGGACAGGAAACTCAGGGCCATTAAGTAACTTGTCTATGGTCACACTGCTAGTAAATGCTTGAGGTGGGAGTTCCTGACTGCAGAACTCTATCTACTATGTCAGTGGGGTCAAACTCAAACAGAAACAGGGCCACTAGACCACGTGTGTGTATCTCGGCAGACTGAATACTTACTTAGAAAACCACTTATTAAGATGATCTCCATTCTATTGTATTTTTGCTTATCTTGTTAAATATTTTCCAATTACAATTTAGTCTGATTTGGGCCCCCCAGGAGTGTGGCAGGCTACTGAGTATCTGATATGTCTGTACCGTATCGTGATGGCCTTCGAATCAGCACTTTTCCAGCTTCTTGCTATGTGGTGTCTTCCCCCATTAGAATGTAAGTGCTCTGAGGACGGGCAGTGACATTCTCTTTGCTTGTGTTTGTACTCCCAGCACCTTGCAGGGTGCTTAGCACTTAATAAATGCTCCTTGACTGACTGTTGAAATATAAGTGACTCCATGAATAAAGTAAGAGACAGATTGGAAACAGGATGCCAGAGCAGCAGGCAATTGAAAGTATGTACTACTACTAGTAATGGTGGTAGTAGTAGTAGTAGCAGCAGCAGCACTAATAGTAGTAGTAGTAGTAGTAGTGGTAGTAGTAGTAGTAATAGTAGTAGTAGTAGTAGTAGTGGTGGTGGTGATAGTAGCAGCAGTAATAGTAGTAGTAGTAGTAGTAGTAGTAGTAGTAGTAGTAGTAGTAGTAGTAGCGGTAGTAGTAGTAGTAATAGTAGTAGTAGTAATAGTAGTGGTGGTGGTGGTAGTGGTGGTAGTGGTGGTAGCAGCAGTAATTGTTGCTGCTGCTGTTGTCACTAATATAGTGCTTACCATGTGCCAGGTGCAGTGCTAAGTACTTTATAAATATTATCTCCTTTGACCTTTACAACAATCCTGGGAGGTGTTTAATATTATGGTATTCATTTTACAGTTAAGGAAACTGAGGCAGAGGATAAGTGACTTTTCCAAGGTCACCTAGCTTTTAAGTTTCTGAGGATGGATTTGAATTCAGGTTTTCTTGACTCCAGACCCAGCTCTCTATCCATTGAACCACCTAGTAGGAGTAGCAGCAATAATTTTGGGAATGGCAGTGGCATTGGCAATAAGAATGATAATAAAGTTGGCATATTAAATAGTACTTTAGAAGACTGTGCTTTATCCACTGGGACAGCTAGGTGGCTCAGAGAACAGAGCACAGGGCATAGAGTCAGGAAAACCTGAGTTCAAATCTGGCTTCAGACACTTCCTAGCTCTGTGACCCTGGTCAAGTCACTTAACCCTCTTTGCCTCAGTTTCCTCATCTGTAAAATGAACTGGAGAAGGAAATGGCAAGGTACTCCAGTATCCCTGCCAGGAAAATCCCAAATGCAGTCACAAAGAGTCAGACACAATGGAAACGACTGAACACACTATCCCCTACATAAATGCCCTGAAAATCTAGTGTGAGGATCAAATAGATAATGGATATAAGATTTCAGAGTTGCTTTTCCTCTTGGAATCAAAGTTTTTCCATATGTTAAATGGGAGTAATAATTCTCCTTCTGTCTACCCTACCGGGGTGTAGTGAGAATCAAAAGAGATTATGGATTTAAAGATCCATTGGGGTTAGAATGATGGACCTGCAGTCGGGTAGGTCTGAATTTTGAATTCAAATCCTACCTCATACCCTAATTGGCTGGTTGTATGACCCTGGGTAAATCATTTAACCTCCTAGCCTCAGTTTCTTCAAATGTAAAATGGGGGTAAAAGTTTTTGCAAGTCTCAAGTGAGATAATGGCTGTAAAGCAATTTTGCAAATATTCAAATGCCATGGAAATGCCACGTAAGCGATCCATTGATACTAGAAGGACCAGGAGGGTCAATGGATCCAAAACATTTTAAAAAGATTTTACCTTGATTTTACTACAATTTCTTCTATCTTTGAAAATGAGCATCAACCACAAACATTTACACTTAATTAAAATTATAATCATAATATTACTTTGAAATAAAAAAATCATCTTTCTATTTCTAGTCTCTTTGTCTTACGGAGGAAAAAACAATAACGTACTGTGTCAATTACCATGGGCCGGCTTGTTGAAACGTTCTTAGATTCTGGTCCTTCTACTGTTTGTCAATGTCGTTTCTTCCTCAATAACAAAGAGACAGCTAAGACCTTTGTGTCATGGACCCTCTTGGCAGTCTGTTGAAGTTTATGGGTCCCTTGTCAGAATAATGTTTTTAAATGATTTAAATAAAATCCATAGGAATACAAAGGAAATGAATCATGTTGAAATACAGTTATCAAAGTATATTTTAAAAGTTCAGAGACCCCAGGTTTTCAGAACTCCTGAAGAGCATGTGCTAAATAAATCCTAATTATTATCCATCATTAGAAAGGGAAGCTACCAGCCCCATTCTTTTTTCCAGAGGGATAGAGTTAATTTGGATTATGAAGCTGGGCACAGTGGGTTTGTCCTCTCTGAAATGCTGTACCCAACCCCCTCCTGGCTAAGTCTTTTACCTTCAGGCAGTTTCTAGGCTTCAAACACCTGTCTTTCAAGGCAAACCACTTATGGGGCCCTCAGATTTCATCATGTCTCTTTAAAGACTGATCACAGGGAATCTTGTGCCACTGATGATATTCTTTCACCTATGACGGACAAGCAGTCAACCTCCCTTTTCTTGATAAAGTCTTCATTATTTGTCAGGAGCTGAAGGGACTATGGAGAGTAAGTGAGGGCCCTGGCAGGAAACCTGGGCAATCACGAGACGAGGGATTGTGTGAACTAGGTGGGGACCGAAAATGTCACTGGCACAAATTAATTAAAGACATTAAGGAGCACTGGACAGTTCATCACTGTCCCTCTGTGAGGGGGCCTGACTGGAACTGGTTTGAGTTAAGATAATAATTCTTCTAAGACTGAAAGACCAGTGCTTCCAGAACTCGGTTCCTTGAGAAGAGGGATTGTTTCATATTTTGTATTTATACCCCTAGTACCTAGCAGGATGCCCGAGAACAGAGTAGGTGCTTAATAAATGCTTGTGGATTGATGGACTAGCTCTTCAGTTCTCTTCTATCAATCAGTTTGCTTTCACTGCTATAATAACAACAAACATTTATTGCATATGCCAATTGCATTTGGAATACAGTGCTAGGAACATGGAGAGATTTCAAATTTAGTTAAGACACCAAAGACACAACTGTATTTTCTTTTATCTGGGGCAGAAACTGTTGGTAGTAGTAGCAAAGAGGACAATAGGGCAGAGGTCAGTATGATACGGCGGAGGGGGAGAGTAGAAACATGATAATTTGACAAGGAGTATAACTATGCCAGAGGAGAGGGCAGCCAATACCATGGAGTGTCTGACCTGAGACCCTGTAGGGGGTAGGGGAAAGGCAGGCCCAAGAGAGAGGCAAATCGAATGACAAGGTCCTGGAGGTGGTGACTTGAGCTTGCACTATATGGTACTGGCCAGCAGAGGACATCGAGGCATGATCTTTGGTGATGTGATTCTGGTCTTGGGACCCTATAAGGAAATGCATCCTCCATGTGGTTACATCGTGGCAAAGTTCTGGTTGCTTTGACTTAGTTACAGCTCTGTGTTACACAGTGTACTACACTGGGAACAGCCCTGAATTTGGAGCTGAAGACATTGGGCTCAGACCTCATCTCTGCCACTTACTGAATGACCTTGGAAAAATTACTTTATTCTATGGACTGCATTCTCCTCATCAGTCAAATGAGAAGGATTGAACCAGGTAATTTCTTTTTAAAAATTTTTAAAATTTACTTTTAGTTTACAACATTCATTTCCACAATCCCTTGAGTTTCAAATTTTCTCCCCCTTTCCCTCCCCTCCCCCAACATGGCAGCGTGCAATCAAATATAGGATCTACAAATACCTTCACATTAAACAGGTTGTAAAGAAGGATTATATGACTGAACAATGGGAAAAAGGAAACAACAAAAAAAACAAGAAAAAGAAAGAGAGCCAGTAGTTTGCTTTAATCTGCATTTAAGCTCTAGTTCTTTCTCTGGATGTGGGTATTTCTTTCCATCATAAGTCAAATTTTGGACTTGTTTTACAACTGTACATTGCTAAGAGGAGCCCAGTCTATCAAAGTTAGTCATCATACTTATGTTGTGTCTGTAATTGTATACAAATTTTACCTGAACCAGGTAATTTCTAAAGCTCCTTATTGCTGTGAATCTGTGATTCTAGGACCTTGTATAACTTCTGTCATCAAGGAGCTTCTTTTTTATTTCTTATCTTTGTTTTTTAATTCTTATTACCTTTTTTAAATTAAATTTTAGTTTTCAACATTCACTTCCATAAGTTTTAAATTTTCTCCACCTCCCTTCCCTCCCTCCTCCCCAAGACAGCATGCAATCTGATATAGGCTCTACATATACATTCCTATTAAAGTATTTTCACATTATTCATGTTGTAAAAAAAGAATTCGAACAAATGGGAGAAACCTCAAGAAAGAAGAAACAGAGAGAGAGAGAGAGCAAATATGTTTCAAACTGCATTCAGGTTCCATAGTTCTTTCTTTGGGTGCAGATAGCATTTTCCATCATGAGTCTTTTGGAGTTGTTTTGGGTTCTTGCATTGCTGTGAAGAGCTAAGTCTAGCAAAGTCAGTCATCACACATTGTGGCTGTTACTGTGTGCAATGTTCTCCTGGTTCTACTCACTTCACTCACCATCATCTCCTATAGGTCTTTCCAAGTTTTTCTGAAGTCTACCTGTTCATCATTTCTTATAGCACAGTAGTATTCCAGACTTAGAAAACCTACAAATTAACATTATCTATGTTTTATTTTATTTTCATCTATTTTGTTAAATATTTCCTTGCTTGACACCTCTGGTGTAGGACACGATGTGAGGTACCTGGGGAAGATAAAAGGTTTAGATAATACATGGTAGAAATTTCCTTGTAGAAATTCCAGTCTGGTAGGGGAATGGCACAAAGACAATGTTAACTTACAATATTGCATCACATTTGCATTAGAGGGTTACAAAGGAAAGAGCTATCTGGTGTCTAAGGTGGAAGGTCATCATCGAAGACAGGTGATGGTGGTAGGAAGGAAGGCTTCATAAATACAATCCATCCTCGACATTTTTGTGTTAACTTTCATGACTTCAAACATCAGTGAGATTTTATTAGTAACCTTATTTTCACTTTTGAGTTGGAGACCCTGAACATCTGGGGGTATGCCAGTAGGGAAAAAAACCGAGAAGTCACCTTTACCCTCTCCCTAGAGCCCCAGCTTCACGTGCTACCAAGCTCCCTAGATTCCTGGGCAGCCAGGACTCGCCCCAAGGCGAGCACTTTCCGCTGGGGAGCAGTTCAGCAGTGGAGCCAAAAGGGAGGTTAGAGACGGCAGGCTCCCCCTTCCCTTTTTTACCTGCCGTGCTTCTGACAGTCACCACTGTCCCCCCCAAACCAGCCAGATGTGCCTCTCTTCCCCACTGCATTTTGTGAATCATTTTATAGCTACTGTGCTAGGAAAAGTGCAGATGTAGGAATTAATGTTTTGTTTTGAAGAATTACATGAAGAAAAGTGTATTTTCAGCAATCTCTAGCAAAAGGTCACAGTTTCGGTGGTCGCTGGAACCTAGCCCCCTCTTTCCCATAGATTTGATGTATTGAAATTCATGTTTTTCATTTTTGTTCTGCTTTCTAGGAACATTACTGTCCGCGAAAGCTGGCCACTGACAGTCAATGAGTGCACAAAAAGGTGTTTATTAAGGCCTTAGCAGACGCCGAGTACCCTGCTAAGCACTGAGGACACGAATGGTAAAAAGACAGGTCCTGGTTTTCAAGGATTTCAAAAGCGCTAAAGAGAATTGATGATATGGCTCCTCTTCTGGTCTACCCTAAGCAGAAACCAGAGAGGAGCAAGAGAATGGAACTGTAGCCCTGGAGCTAATAAGGGTTAGGTTCTAATGCCTGTCCTCCTACTGACGATTCTGTATGAACTTGAGCAAATATCTTCTCCAGGGCCTCAGTTTCCTCATGTTTAGAATAAGAGATTTGCTCCAGACTTTTTCTGAGGTCCCTTCCAGCTTTACCTTTTCAAGATCATGTGATTCAAATGATTTCCCCATGCATATGGTGAAAGGAGAAGTGTAGAATAATGGGGAAGAAAAATTAGGTTTTAAGTAAGAAATTGTTTCGGTTTGATTCCCAGCTCTGCAATTTAATATTTCTGGACAAGGTAAGTCACCTCTTTGGACCTCATTTCCTCATCTGTAACATCAGGGCCATGACTAGAAATTCTTGCACCAAGGGCAAGTACCACAAATGACATCCAGGGTAAAAGGCAGGTGAGTGGGAGAAAATGATGGAAAGACATGGGACTGAGACCATTGCAAGGGAAGCCACTGGGAAGAGCTCATGCCAGGATCGCCCTGTCACCGCCAATCTGACAGCTTCCTGCTTCAATAACTACATGCTCAATGCTGTGGTTTCTAAACTGCTGAGAGATTTCAGTGCCATTAGCATCCTTTCTATTCAGTACCCTGGAACAAGGTCCAGATTGCTTCACTGTAGTGATATCTCTGTATAAAATGAAAGGTTTGGACTAGGTGATTCCTTCCAGATCTAACTCTCTGATGAGGATTTAGAATACAAGGCTTTAGGGTCTGCTCTCCTTTTGTGAGCCTGGATGACAGGAAGGAATGAAATGTTGCCCAGTGCCACAGTCCTGAGGGCTGGTCTTTGAAATACCAAAAGAGACAGGAGCACAGTTAGATAATTCTCCCCCCACCTCCCCCATGCCCCAGGCTCTACACATTCCTCTTTATGTCTCAGGCAGCATGTCATTCCATGGAAGGGATAGCAAGTAGCCAGGCACGTGGGCTGCTAGGGATGTCTCCACGGAAACCGCAGTCAAGGCCAGTGTGTGGGTGGACATGAGGACCTTGCGATTCTGTTCTCAAGCCCTCTGGGCTCAGGGATTTCTTTTGGAGATCCAGAAAATAGGACATAGCAAAAGACCCCTGAGCCATTGGTACACAGAGCCCAGGGGTCAGTGTTAGGACTAAGGACAAAAGCTTCATATGGAAAAACCCAAATAAGCTAATCAGACCCTCCACCCCCACCCCCTGAGAACATCAGCATAGCAGGCTTATTCCCATTATCCCTTCTACTCAGGACCTATGTGGCTGGAATATAGTTTATCTCCAGCAGACAGTGACCATATCTATGAGACTGAGTAGAATCTAATTTGCTAGATAGCTGATGTGGGGGGCGTATTTCTTCCTTAAAAAATCAGTCACATAATTTTCATAGTCATGTTTTGTATGTATGTGGGGAAAATCAGGCCCTCTGTGAGTCACTAAAATAACGATCTAATCCCCAGCCTTGGTAAAATCAGTAAGAGGTAGAGCCACTGTTCTTGAAGGAAGAAGAGATATGAAAACCGTGCTCCTCCCCACCCCTTTCTCAAAGGCCACAGATACACAAATCCCTGTCTACATCTGACTCAACTCAGACTAAGGCTGGCTGAGTGCTGATTATGTGTAAGGTACTGTTTATAAGTGAGGGGAATTCCAGGTGTGGAAACTCTCTCCACCAATACAAATCACAACATATCCTATGATTTTACAAATAATTCCTAGGATGTTGCTTGAGCTAAACAGAAATTAGGGTATACTCAGGGTAATTTAATTAGCAACAAATCAAATTAATAATTATTAATAATAATTGATAAGATGAGAAATGTGCTCAGGATTAAGACCAGTATTGTATCTATCAAGCAATACTGCTTCTATGGGCATTGGGAAAGCACAGATTCATAAAATTAGGAGTGGAAGTGGCCTTAGAGGTCATGTAGTCCAACTTCTCCTTTTATAAATCACAGGACCCTATGATCCTAGATGTAACAATCTTGTAGTCCAATTCCCTCTCATTTTTCAGAGGGAGTAAAGGTCAGAGTCCTTGTCTCAAGTCATGTAGACAGTAAGGAGCAGGGCTAGGATCTGAATTCAGGTCCTTGGCCTCCAAAGCTGTGTTCTGTCCACTTTGCTGCTTCTTATGATGAGCTGAGGTTCAGAGAAATGAGTCTCTTGATTGTAAATCCAGTCCTCCTGCTCTTGAGTAGTTTACATTCTTAGCTATCTCACTTCAACAGCACACAATAAACACTTGAAAATGCTGGCTGCCTGACACAAAGCCAAATTTGGTTGAAAATTTCAATTTGAAAATCCTTAAGGTATGTACAGATCCACCTGACAGATAACCAGCCACTCTGGAGAGTCAGAAAATCACAGAACCAAAGGGCAATGTAGGAGAAGCCCCAAGCTCCTTTTCCTGGTGCCCTCCTCACAGGTTAGAAACATGCTCTGTTAACAACTTCCACATCCATTGGTTTGTCACTCAAGTTTTACGATTTAAGAGATGAGTAATTATTCATAAATTGATCCTAGAATATCTAACTTGATAGGGATCAAAGAGGCTTATAGACTATGGACTTTATTCATGAAAGGAAAGAGAATGGAAAAAAAAAAAGGAAAGGAAGAGAACAGTTTCCAAACTACAGGCAAATGAATCTCACTTTTTTTTCCTAGACACTATTCTAGAACATGTTATTTAAGGGTTTGTTAGTAAACATTTGGAAAAGGAAGAAGAGCTCACAAACAGCCAGCATGACCTCATCAAGGCAAGGTGATAGCAGAGCAACTTTATTTCTTGGAACAGTGTTAACATGCTGGGTCCAAGGAATACTCTTAACTATACTGTTTGCCTAGATTTTATCACCAAATAACTTCTCCCATTCTAATGAAGAAGGTGGAGAGATATAAACTAGTTGAAAGTATAACTAGATGAATTTGGAACTTATTAAGTGACTAGAACCAAAAATTAGCAATTAAATTTTATTTTCAGATTAGATTACTCCCCTCCTATCTTTCTATCTCTCTTCCCTACCCACTCCACACCCCAGCCCAAGGAAAAAGCAAGACAAATAAAACCCTTGTTGCAAATATATACACTCAAGAAAAACAAATTCCTACATGGGCCGCGTTTAAAAAAAAGTTTCATTTTCCACTTACCTCACTATTTTCAGGAGGTGACAGGCCAAACTAGGTGTCTCAATGGATAGAGCGTCAGGCCTAGAGGCAGGAAGACTCATCTTCCTGAGTTCAAATCTGGCCTCAGATACCTTGCTGCTATACGACCCTGGAGAAGTCTCTTAACTATGTTTTCCTCAGTTTCCTTATGTGTAAAATGAACTGGAGAAGGAAATGGCAAAATACTCCTGTATCTCTGCCAAGAAAACCCAAAATGGGATTGTGAAGTGTTGGACGTGACTGAAACAACTGAACAACATGCAAAATTCAGGTAGATGACTAGCATGTTTCGTCCTCTGGAACTGTGGTTGGTATTGCTCAGAGTTCCCAAATCTTTCAACATTATTTGTTTTTGCAATGTTGCTATTATTGTCTAAACTGTATTTCTGTTCACTTCACTCTGCATCAGTTCAGATGAGTTTTCCCACGTTTCTCTGAAACTACCTCCTTCATCATTTCTTATAACACAATAGTATTCTTTAGAAGACCTCTGAGATCCTGTCAAACTCAGAGATTCTGTGAAAGCTTCCCATATAATTCACCCTTCATCGTTAGTAGTAAGTTATTAGAATTTAGAGCTAGAAGCAGAGCCATAACTAGAAATTCTGATGTCTAGGGCAAGTTAGGTTGAGGGAGGGAGCAACAAAGACCTAAGGAGAGATCTCAGAGAAATCCCAGGACATCAACCCGTTTCAGAATGGTGCTATTTCTGGGCAGGCTAATGGGGTTGGGAGCAGGGTCAGAAGAGACTGAGGAAAATTTGTCTAGGATCTAAAAAGTCCTCAGAATTCTACTTGGGCTGCCAGCATTTCCCAGGCTGCTGAAACAGCATGTTCCTCATGAAAGGTATCACACGGGCATTACCTTTTAGAAAGCTGGAAGAGCTGGCTCAGCAGGCTGGGGCATGAGGGAGGGCATGATAGCCATATGACACAGCTTGAGAGAAGGTGTGGAGGTAGGAGTGGGACAAATGGACAAATATCACCAAATATTGCTGTTCATTTGGAGGCAGAATAGGTGGCAGGGGTAAGTGCTTTTCACCAACCCCAGTGTCTGGCAAAGAGGTTGATTTTGGTTCTCCTTTGCAATATAGTAGTAGCCACAGAAATTCCACCTAATATCCCGCCCCTCTCCATTTTGTGTGACTGATATGTCATTTGTATGTTGCAAGTGGCAACCTATCATCAGTGAGGTTTAGTAAAATGTGCAACCCTAGCAATGTTCCTCTACTTCTCTGGGATTATTTTCCTTCATTTCTCTCTTAATGACAGCAGTACTGATCATGAAGGGGAAAGTATAGCTTTGACTTGCCTTCTGTCTTTGGGAACAGCCCTAACTCAAACTTGCTTTCAACTGGCATTGTTTGGGGTAGGGAGTGTTGAAAGTAGGGATCCTTTCTTCAGCTCACTGTCCCTGGAAACCACTATTCATTTATCCTGGACAGTTTGTTTAGGTGGCATGGAAGAAGGGGGGACAAGCACTGAATTTAGTGTCATAAGATGTTAAAACTGAAAGGGCACTTAGAAGTCATTTAGTCCTTCTTACAGAAAAAGAAACTGAGGTTCAAGCAGGTGAAGTTACTTGCCCAAGGCTATTCAGCTTGTGAGTGTCAAATGACAACAAAAATCCAACTCTTCTGAATCTTTTAAATTCTGAACTTTTTGAACCTTTCCTAAATGCTATATTTACTTCCTTGGATTTAAGGACAAAAAAAGCTAACAGTTTATATGAGAAATTATTCGGCCCTTCTGTGTCCTCCAAGGTTCATCTTACATCATCTCAGAGGATGTCTTCTCTGGCTCTTCTAGCTGATTCTTCTCTATACTCTCGCAGGTCTAAGCATTCTTTGTTCCAGGGCTCTGTCTTATCTCTCCCATCAAAACTTAAGCTCTCCTAGGGGCATGGTCTGTTCCTTTTCTAACCTCTTCCCTCAACCCTACTGTGTTTAAATTGGAGTTTGTACTTAATCTCTGTTGATTTCAGTGAAATGGGTGGGGGCTTATGAAACTTCCCTGAAAAGGGGAGTCTTATTTCTATTCCATCCCCCAGGCCCAAAACACAAGCCAGGAATCACACTGAAATGAGTTTGGGGGAAATGTCACTGCCATTTTTTTTTAGGTTGCCAAGGATCAAGGGATTAGACCCTGAAGATGCAGACAACCACAAAATTGTCTCTGCTCTCAAGGAGGATTGTTAAAACAGTACTCAGATGAATAAACGCAAAGTAATATGAAAAGAAGGAAAACTCTCACTGGGTGGCCAGATAGAAGGGAGAGGGAGCAGGACAGATCTCAGGAGGAGATAGCTCCTGAGCTGAGCCTTAAAGGAAGATAAGGATGCTGAAAGGCTGAGAAGGGGGCAGGGTACATTCTAGGTGTGGAGAATGGATGGCTTTTACTAGAGAGAGAAGAGGCAATGTGCATTAAATGGGTTATAGCCAATAATCCAATTTGGCTGG
Organism: Pseudochirops cupreus; assembly: GCA_028627135.1. Lineage (NCBI taxonomy): Eukaryota > Metazoa > Chordata > Mammalia > Diprotodontia > Pseudocheiridae > Pseudochirops > Pseudochirops cupreus. The sequence goes on along the minus strand of CM053583.1, from coordinate 316,716,848 downwards.
AGCTTTAGACTACATGCAGTGGAGCCATTCAAAATAAGATTGGAAACCTATGTTGGAGGCCCTTAAAATCCACCTTTTTTCCTAGAAGAAATCACCCAAACTTCTTGAGCAGAAAAAAATGCCATAGTCAAACCTATGGAGGTAAATGAACAGGACTTGGCAAATGCATGATAGAAGACAAGAGGGAGGGAAGGGTCAAGGTTGCCTCAAAAGATATGAACCAATCAACAAGTATTTATTAGTGACCTTAACACAGTGCCAGGCCTGTGTTAGGAATTTAAAATTAAATTTAATGAATGAAGCTATCACTACTCATCAGGAACTCAGATGACTGGAAAGAGGCAGGTACTCTCAACAGAAACAGGAAAGTTTGGGGAAGAGACAGGTTTAAGGAGGGAAATTAAAGTGTCCACAGTATAAGTCACTGAGTTTGAGATGAACAGTGAGGCATGCATGTTGAAACATCTGGTAGACAGTTTAAGGGTTGCTACTGGAGCTCATAAGAGAGCTTTTAGGATAGCTCTCCCTCCTCCAAATGATTCCTTCTATGGTGCAGTTTGATGGTTGGGAATTGATGGAGAGTTGCAAGACAGGATGCAGAAGTAGTATAAATTCTTGAACCTTCTCTCCTGAATCCTACTGAACCCAGAGGTGGTTCTCCTCCCCTTAAGATGATAAGTCTCTAGGGCTGGGTCCTGCAATTGTGTTTCTGTGCTGAGTGGCAGAGGGGAAACTGAGGTAGAGAACGGGGTGGGGCAGAGCACTGAGAAAAACAGCTCTAAAAATTACAGGAACATTTCAGTTAGAAGTACCTGAAAAGACAATTAGAAGACATGGAACACTGGAAAACCCTTTGAAGGGATTAAGTGCTGGTGGCCTGTTCCTCCTTTAATTTTGCTCTATGTACCCTCTGGATTTCTGGAAGTCAATTTAACACCCTTTCCCCAGTGATACCCAGAGTTGAGATAGGAAAATTTCCCCAAGGAACCAAGCAGACAGACCCCTTGGCCTTGGTTGAGGACTCTAGAATGTTAGGGTTTAGGTCAAGCTTCATTTCTAAGTCCCCCCCTTTTTTCATCACCTCAATCTTCAAGCCTCTTGCTCAGATTCTAAAAGATAGAAGACAAGAAAGCAGTGACAGGCAACGTGGGAGCTTTGATGCCTGGAGAAACCTGAGAATGGTAAAGTCTTTGAGAACAGGGATCATCTGTTTATTGCATTTGTATCTTTGGTGCTTATCACAGTGCCCAGCATATAATAAGAACTTAATAAATGGGCATTCATTCATCATTCATTTATGGTAGTTTGGGAGACAGGCAAAAGGGCACCCAGAGGGAAGATAACAGATACCACTAAGCAGTGAGGGGAAAAATCTCTCTCACTAGGAAAGCAAATATTGTATATGACACAAACCTCACGACCGATTATTCTCATGGGATAGAATACTCTTGCTCTCCTTGTCTTCTCCATTCCTTGGTGACTTGGACAACTCCAAGTCACTTGTTCAGTAAGGAGACTCATAAAAGTTATGAAATGGAGGAAAAGGCGGTGTGTGATGAATACACCGGGACCTTCTCTTTTTCAATGTCCTCCCTACTTCGTCCTCTTCGAGGATGGAAGGAGGGCAAGAAACAAAATGCAGTATTTTCTTTTCTCCATTAGTCCTTCCAGGAAGGAAACGCCAGAGAGAAATGTGTCAGATCCTTCATCCTGTAGGGGAAAAGGCCGTTTCCCATGTTCTGAAAGATAGGACATATATATTGGTATGTTAAAGTTAAGCACCCGAATAATCTTTGTTTGATTTTATAATGAGGCCATTAATTTTAATCGGGCCAGGACTCTGACGACAGGTCAAAGTCAGAGCTGTGTTCCCTCCCAGAGGGAGGAAAGTAGTCCAGAGTTTACCTGATAGGAAGAACATTGCTGTTCCAATGCCTCCTCTGGAGACCAGGAAGGGATTTTCTCTGGTTTGGGACTGGTGAGGGGTCAGTATGCAAAATCCAAGGAAAAAACAGACTGGATGTTACCTATGGGACCAAGTGGATCTTTCCCCGGTTGAAACATTCAAATTGGCAATTTTCATCTTGATATAAATCTTTTATTAACAGCCTCTTTCAACAAGTCACTCACTGTTAGTCTTTCTTAGAAAAAGAAAGAAAAATTCTTGGGATCCTAAATAGCATAATACCAGTGAGCAGTATTATGGAAGGTGCCTAACCTTTCTTCTTCCTTTTTCTTTCTTCTGAAAAAGATTGTGCTGAATATCACCCAGGCCTCACCTGTTTGTTTCCATTCTGCCCCCTTGCCCCTCCCCCAGCTGCTTTTTCAAATAGATGCTGAAGTATTAATCATTTATGTCCTATTATAAATATTAACTCACTTTTGGTCTAAGTGCAGTATAATGGCCCTCAGACTCATCAGGTTCCTTTCTCTAATATTTTATGGAGTTTATAGCAGGTGAAGGAGAGGCAATGTGCCATAGTGGATAGAGAAAACTGACCTCAAAGTCTGGAAGATCTGGGCTCAAATCCTGTCTCTGACATACACTGGGTGTGGGACTCTGGGCAAATCACAGTGCAACTCAGTGCTCTCGGTAACTAAGATTGAGTAGCAGAGAGGGTGGCAACCTGCACTGGTAGAAAGATTTCCTCTGCTGATGAGACCAAAGGTCCATTTTCTATCTCTTTAAAGTTTGAAAGAACTTTATGTACATTATTTTATATAAGCTTCACAATCCCGTGACTTAGGCATTATGGCTGCTGTTATTTCTGTTTTGCTGAGTAGCAAAGGGACTTGCCTGTGGTCACAGAGTTAGTCACTGTCAGAGAGCCATGTCTTTGTGACTACAAGCACGACACTATATTCATAGAGAAAATTCATCACGTTGCTTTAAAGAACCCTACCATGTGTTCCTTCTGGATGTGATTTGGTCATGTCTTCATATTGGTCACAAAATACTGTATAGGATTTTTAAATGTGTAGTGCTTGTTTCTCTAGATAGGATCTAAGTCCTTCGATGCTTTCTGGAAACTTCTGCACTTTCCCTGGAAGGGATAGGTGGCACCGTGAATAGAGCACTGGCCCTGGAGTCTGGAGGACCTGAGTTCAAATCCGACCTCAGACACTCAACACTTATTAGCCATGTGACTTTGGGCAAGTCACTTAACTCCAATCGCCCTTCCCTCCCCCGTCCAAAAAGCAAAAAAGAATGCACTTTCCGTGATCTTTGTATAGACTCTCTTTCCTAGTTCTCTTAGAAGTGGCTGGCTCAAAAACGAAGATACACAGATAAAGCAAGACAGAAGACATCTATTATCTTCCCTTTCCTCAGGGATAACCATCCCATACCTCAGGAATAAAGTTTTCCCCTTTCTCTGCCCAGAAGGAAAAAAAAAATTACTTAGGAGCTTTGTAACTATAATTTTCTGCAGAGTGAAATCCTAAAACTGGTTGTTATTATTATTGGGAAAAGGGGAAAGATATGTTTTTGGAGACAATGCGGCACAGTAGAAAGATTCTTGATTCTGGAAACATAGAACCTAGATTCAAATTCCATTTCTGATATTTAGTACTTGTGTAACCTGGGGCAAATAATTTAACTTCTCTGGGATTCAATTTCTTTATTTCTAAAACAAAGGACTTAGAGACTTCTGGGAGCCAGGATGGAAGAGTAAGCAATAAATTGCTGAACCTCTCCTATATTCACCTCCAAACAACCATAAAATATCACTCCAGAACAAATCCTGGAACAGTGGAGTCAGTGGAAAGATGGATGGAGCAGTCTTTTAGCCCACGAGACTTGAAGGATTGTCAAGAAAGGTCCATTTCACTCAGGTAAAAGGAGAACAAATTCCAGGACAGGAAACATCCCAGCAAACAGATTTCATCTCAGCAAACCAGTGGGAGATTCTGAACTCCATTGTGGTGGAACAGGCAAATGCCAACAACAGGCCTTCCGCACCACCCCCTTCCCCCTTCCCCCCACCCCCATGTGTCTTAGCATAGTCAGGGGAACTGGCAGAGCACAGCTCTGAGAATCACCACATGATTTGGTTCAGCCCAGGGCAGACAGCCATCCTCCAGGGGTCAGAGCTCCATGTGTCTCAGTGTAGCCCCAGGGAAATGCAGAAAACCCACCTGATCTCAACACATAACAGATACCCCAGTTCAACACCAGGTAAGCTGCCAGACCCCTACAGCTTCCAGCACTGCCAGCCAACCCCAACCACACCTCCTCAGTACAGCACCAGACACAAGGCTTCCCTGGTGACCTCAGAGCAACATCAGTGCAACACCATGTAAATAGTCAGGACCTGCAGCCACTGGCACAAGAAGCCTGAGACAGAGCCCCTTTCACCTTGGGAGCACAGATCAAATTTAAAAGAAAGAAAAAAGCACCCCCCCCCAAAAAAAAGATGAGCAAAAAGAACAGCAACAAAAAAAGATTCTGACCATAGAAAATTATTACAGTGACACAGAAGACCAAGACACAAACTCAGAAGAGGACAATAGTGTCAAAAGACCTATGGGCAAAAGCTCAAGGAAAAACAGAAAGTGGTCTCAAAATCCAAAAAGAATTTATGGAAGAGCTCAAAAAGGAGCTTAAAAATCATATAAGAGAAGTAGAAGAAAAATTGGGAAAAGAAATTAAAGTGAAGCAAGAAAACTATGGAAAAAAGACTCAGCAGCTTGGAAAATGACATAAAAAAATAGAATTGGTAAAATGGAAAAGGATATACAAAAATCCACTGAAGAAAATAACTCCTTAAAGAGTATAATTGGACAAATGAAAAAAAAAGTACAAAATCTAGTTGAGGAAAACACCACCTTAAAAATTAGAATTGGGCAAGTAGAAGGTAATCACCCCAAGACATCATGAATTAATCAAATTCAAAAGAATGAAAAAATGGAAGAAAATATAAAAATACCTGAAGAGAAAAACAACTGACCTGGAAAATAGATCTAGGCAAGATGATATCATAATCATTGGACTACCTGAAAGCCATAATCAAAAGTAGAACCTGGATAGCCCTGATGTAGATGGAGAGCAAAGTAGGGGTAGCAATCCTGATTTTTAGACAAAGTAAAAACAAAAACAGACCTAATTAAAAGAGATAAGGAAGGAAACTACATCTTGCTAAAAGGTACCATAGACAACAAGGCTATCAAATTAGAAGAGCAAACAATAGTCTATGGGGAGAGGAAGAATTCATGATCAAACAAGAGATAGAGAGCATTATGAAATATAGAATAGATAAGCTTGATCATATTAAATTGAAAAGCTTTTGTACAAACAAAACCAATACAACCAAGAATAGAAGGAAAGCAGAAAGCTGGGAAACCACCTTTTCTGCAAGGATCTCTGATAAAGGCCTCATTTCTCAAATATACAGAGAACTGAATAAAATTTATGAAAATACAAGTCATTCCCCAATTGATAAGTGGTCAAAGGAAATGAACAGGCAGTTTTCAGATGAAGAAATCAAAGCTATCTATAGGCACATGAAGAAGTGCTCTAAATCACCTTCGAAAAGAGGAATGAAAATTAAAACAACTGCAAAATACCTTTTCACTTTGGCCAATATGACAAAAAAGGAAAGTGAGAACTGTTGCAAAGGATATGGGGAAATTGGGGCACTAATGCACTGTTGGTGGAGTTGAGAACTGATCCAACCATTGTAGAGAACAATTTGGAAGTATCACCAAAGGACAAGCAAACTGCATAACCTTTGATCCAGCAATACCACTAGTAGGTCTGTATCCCAAAGAGATCATATAAAAGGGGAAAGGACCTACATTTGCAAAAATATCGATAGCAGCCCTTTTCAGGCGGGCAAAATTCTGGAAATTGAGGGGATGCCCATCAATTGGGGAATGACTGAACAAGCTGTGGTGTAGGAATATAATGGAATACTATTGTGCAATAAGAAATGATGAACAGGCACATTTCAGGAAGACCAGGACAGTCTTGTATAAACCGATGAAAGGTGAAATGAACAGAGCCAGTAAAACACTGTACACAGTATCAGCAACATTGTGGGGTGATCAGCTGCGAATGACTCAGCACTTCTCAGCAACACAATGACCCAAGACAAGTACAAAGGACTCATGAAGGAAAATGCGATCCACATTCAGTTAAAGAACTGATGGACTCTGAACGTAGGTTGAAGCATTTTTTTCACTTTATTCTTTCTCAGTTGTTTTCCCTTTCGATCTGTTTCTTCTTCCACAGCTTTGATGAATATGGAAATATGTTTTGCATGACAGCATATGTATAAACTATATCAAACTGCCTAACATTTTCAGAAGAGGGAAGGGAAGGGAGAAAAATTTGGAACTCAAAATCTTGTAAAAACGAATGCTCAAAATTTTCTTGATATGTAACTGTAGGGACAAGAATACTGTCCAAATCAAAAAATAAATAAATAAAACAAAGGACTTGGACTAGACCAGTGGTTCTCAACCTTCCTAGTGCTGTGACCCTTTAATACTCATATGTGGGCATATCTGCATGTGGGCAGACCCACCTGGAGATGGATAGAGGAGCAGTGTCTCGGTTCCTAAGACCATTGGAGATATGTGTTTTCCAATGGTCTTAAGTGACCACTGTGATCCCTGTGAAAGGGTCATTCAATCCTCAAAGGGGTCGTGACCCACAGGTTGAGAACCACTGGACTAGACGATAACTGAGGTTCTAGCTCCAGAGCTATGCTCCTATGATCCCAGCTTGGATCCTTCCTCTTCTTGGTCTCTCCTTGATCTCATCCTCCCCTTTCTCCCAGAGAATTCATATATTCCTCCTTGCTTCTTCCTAAGTCTCTGCAGCTCACCAGGACCTCTCTGAGCCCCAGTTTACTCTTAATCAGAAGTCGACTTTTTTGTTGGTGGTAGGAGTAGGGGATGGGGAGATGGTGGATAGAGCTTTCCACTCTTTAATGAGCACTGGGGAAAGGGTGTCTCACTGCCTAGGAGATTCTTAGAGAGAGAAGATACTTCTATTTATGGAGGAATTTGGTTTTTAACAATCTTAGAAAGTAAAATAGCATTTTTTTTTGCCTTCTCCGTCATCCTTGTAAAAAATGGGGAAACATATTGAATTGAATAAGAAAATATTACTACATTCTACATTCATGGTCAGAGTGGGGAAAGCAATCACAGTCCCTTTACCTTGGACATGGGCATGCCCAAGAAAGTAGGGAAGGCCTGATTTTCTCTGGCTAACTCTGCTTTTGTATACAACTCACAGGTAGCCTCAGAGGAGGAGAAAGAATAGTGTCCTTGTCAGGGATATAGGCAACAGCTGCTGCCTTCTTGCCCTACAAATCAATTGCTCTGCCTTTCTTGTAGAAAGAGATGGGAATGGAGTGGAGGGGAGCCTAGTGGGATAGCCCATTTACAATATTTTAAGTGAAATTCTGGGGTGGAGCCAAGATGGTAGCAACCTAGCTGAATTCTCCCAGCATTCTCCTCCAAATAACTTTAAGCTAACTCCTCAAATCAAATTTTGTAGTGGTAGAGTCAACAAAAGGTCAGAGAGAGATTTTTCTGGCCTAAGGCAACTTAGGAGATTGGCAGTGACACAGAGTTGGGGGCCAGCCAGGAGTATGGCAGCAGTCCTGGATGGTGGTCCCTGGACAGCATGACAACCATGGTGGCAGCAGCACCTTTGGAAGCTCTCAGCCCAGAGTTAGTAAAAGGGTCAGATAACTAGTCAGAAAGAGATTACAGGAGACCCTCTGCAGATACTGGGTACAATTGGTACTGATTGGCAATTCTATTGCCCATAAATAATTCTGGGTCACAGTTCCAGGGTGGAAAAAAAGCCTTTGTGATTGGTCACAAGGAAGCAGTGGTCCTGGTCACAGTTCCAGGGCCAAGAAAAACACTAGCTCTTGTGGCTGGAGGGGAGCAGGGGCCCTTCCTGCGTAAAGAGCAGAGTGTAGACCAGGAGAGCAGCAACCATACCTCTCCTAGGATAACACCACCTTAGAAGCACAGAAAACTTGTAGACCCTCAGATCTAGCTCCAAAAATAGCAGCACTACAAGGCCTGAAACATGGCAGAGTGCATCCCCACCCCCAGTAAGCATAGCCCAACTTTAACATAAAGTTCAAAGTGAAGAAAAAGGCTGGAAAAATGAGCAAACAATAACAAAAAGGACTTGAACAGAAAAAGCTACTACAGTAGCGGGGAAGACCATGACACAGTCTCAGAAGAAAACAAGATGAAAACAGTTATAAAGCAAAGACCTATATTACAAAAATATTTATAGCAGCTCTTTTTGTGGTGGCAAAGAATTGGAAACCGAGGGGATGCCTATCAGTTGAGGGACGGCTGAACAAGTTGTGGCATATGATTGTACTGAAATAATGTTGTGCTATAAGAAATGACTAGGGGTGGTGGTTTCAGGAAAAAACAAAGGAAAAATGGGAAAACCTAAATGAACTGATGCAAAGTGAAGTGAGACAAACCAAGGGTTCATTGTGCACAGTAGATGATGATCAACTGTGAAAGACCTGGCTATGCTGAACAACGCAGTGATCCAGGACAATTCCAAAGTCCCATAATGAAAAAATGCTATCCACCTCCACAGAGAGAGAACTTGTGAGCTCTGAGAGCAAACTGAAGTATAAGTTTCTCACTTTTAGTTTTGCTTTTTTTTGTTATGTGGCTAACATGGAAATATGTTTTGCATCATTTTACATGTATAATTGACATCATTTTGCTTCTGTTCTCAGTGGGTGGGGGGAGGTTGAGAAGGAAGAAGAGAATTTGGAACTCAAAATGTAAAAAGAAAAGAATGCTTAAAAATAAAAATAAAAATTTCAGGTGAGATGCTGACATGTTAAAATTATGCTCCTGCGTGGTTTTATTTATTTGTTTATATTTATACAAATTTGTGTACATATATTTATTATCTATTTGAACTCAGATCTTCTTGACTCCAGGCGTAGCACCTCTGAAACCTTAGTTCAAATCCTGCCTTTGACACTTACTAGCTGTGTGCAATTCAATGGGAATTCAACTGTCTTCTCTGAGCCTCATTTGTAAAAGAGGCATAATTACAACTGGGCATATCCTCCACCGCATTGTCTTGAGGTTCAGAAAATAGAGAGCGTATAGAAATGAGCTTGGCAGACTTTAAGGTATCCTATACCCACGTCCCCGATTCCTACTAGAATGATCATAATTATTGTGTCACCTCCAAATTTGTTTTCTTCTCTAAGCTAAATATCTCAAGTTGTCTAGAAATAAAAGACACTCTTTCTGCCTTGGGGACCTGAGGATAAACATCTAAAGAACTCTGCTTATAAAGCTGTTCATTTAGATCTGTCAAAGACTCCTTTTAAAAATCTTGCCTTCTCTGTGCTGGAGCAGAGCCCACTTTGCCCAAGTGTCCTTCAGATGAGAGCCATCTGTCAAGACTGTGGGTCAGGTCTGTATGGGGGCTGAAGGAATGAAACCCTTGGGGAACCAGACCTCTGCTTTATGACCCCCAAATTATGTTTTTCTCAGCCAACTAAGGCCTCCCCCATATGGTTCCCTTCCTTCCCTCCTACCAGCCTCCCCCACATTTTCATGGTTCATGCTTCCCACCAGATAGTGGTGGATGAATCCTGGCCATTGATGAAAGAACTGAAGAATTGAATCAGAGTATCAGGGCCAGAAAGGACCTCAGGGCACAGAATTGTGGAGCTGGTGGGGTCCTTACTGATGATCTAGTTCGAACCTCACTTTACAAATGAGGAAAGTAAGCTTCAGAGAGAGGATATGTCTTAGTCCTTAAGATCATACTGTAAGTTGGTAGAAAGCTAAGGCTACACCTGCTTCTTAATTCACTCCCCCCTTTGATTTTTGTTCTTTAATTAATCTGTCTCTTTTACTACCCACTCCTGTTACAATTTTTTTTAAAAAAAAAATCCTCAATATGTAGTTGCATAGTTTGACAAAACATATTTCCATATTGACTGTTTTGGGAAATGTAAGTTTTCTTCTGCATTTTAAATTCATCACCTCTCTATCAGGAGACAAGTAGCCTGTTTCACCTATGTTCTTTCAGACTCATGGCTAATCATTATATTGATCTGAGTTCTAAAGTCTTTAGAGGTTTGTCTCCTTTGTGTTGTTGTCATTGTATAAATTGTTCTCATTCTGCTTACTTCCTTATGCATCAATTCCTAGATATCTCCCCAATTTCTTCTGAAATGGCCCATTCATCATTTCTTTGGCAAAATAGTATTCCATTTCATTCCACATAACATAGTTTGATTAGCCATTGCCTAATAGTAAGATAGGGCCTTAGTTTTCAGTTTTTGACTCCAATGAAAAGAGCTGTTAGAAATAATTCTCTATGTGTAGATCTTTACCCTCTTTCTGTGATTTATTTGGTATATAGGTCTAGTGGTGAGGTAGCTGGTTCAGAAGCCATCCCAGAGTTCTTTGTCCTGCACCACTGAATGTTATGATGATAAGAAGTTGGGATTTGAAGTTAAAAGGCTTGAGTTCTACTCTGTCTCTGCCAGGTAAATCAGTTTGGTTAAGTTAGTTTACTTCTCGGGACCTTAGTTTCCTCATCTGTTAAACAAGGGGATTGGGCTTGATGGCCTCTGGGGTACCTTTCTGCTCAAAATTTATGATCCTTTCTTCTTATGTGACAATCATTTTGGTGATGAGAGCCTTAGTACTTCAAAGGACAAATGGGCAAGATGGTGGTAGAAGTTCTCCATTCTTCTTACTAAGAATGGAATAAGTCTCTTGATGCTGCTTGGAAAGTTCTGTCTTCATCTCTTTGCTGACAAGGTTTTTGCCTCCCCTGGTCATCGTAGGAACCTTGGGGAGCTCCATCCTTCCCAGAATTTCACACCAATAATTATCACAGCTTCTGCTCACTGGGCATCCCTAACTCATCTTCCTAAACCTTCACGCTTCTGCTTTCTGGCCCTTTCAATTGGATTAGAATTTATCTTTAGGCTGACAGATTTGCTTTTAACAAGTGCATGTATATATTAGGCACCCAGTAAACAAACTGCTGCTCCATGTATGCAGATAAAATGGTCCCACTTTTATGCCGGTTTCTCCATCAAAAATAAAGCTGAGGCCATTTCCTAAGTTCAGCAGTTCCTAAGTTCCATCAAGTACTGGCCATCTGTAATAAATACAGGAGATTTCAGACCCTACTGTGACTGGCCACTCATGGCAACGGAGGCCCTGTCCCTTTATGGGCAGTCCTGCTGCAAAGCTAGGTTTTCTAATCTTTTCTCTTTCCCCATACTTCAAAACCATTGTGTAATCCTTAAACAAGGGAAAAAAAATTGCAGGAGTAAATTAGACCATGTCTATCTTAACTATTGCCACTTTGGTACAGTAGAAGGATGTGTTGGCCTGGGAGTCAAGCAACCTGGGTTTTAGTCTTAGCTTTTCAACTAACTTGCTGAGCAGCCATGGGCAATCCTTTCTCTTCTCTGAGGCTCAGATTCTCCATCAGTAAAATGATGGGCTTGGACTAGAAGATCACTAATGTCCTTTATAGTTCTTATATTCTATGAATTTCTGATTCTATGCATGCCATACGCTTGAGTAAATGCAGTGCTCACTACATGAGATCAGAGTATTTATTTTACTGATGTGAGGTACTGTGGAAACACCACTGGATTTGGAGTCAAGGGATCTGGATTCAAATCTCTTGATATTTGGGTGACATGGGACAAGTTGCCTTATTTCTCTGGACCTCAGTTTCCTCATCTGTAAAATGAAGCAATTGGACTAGATGATCTCTAAGGTCTCTAGCTAATAATCAACGTTCTGTGATACGAGCTGTGATATGAAACTGAGCCCCAGGCAAATGAAGAGCCATACCTGCTGTCATACAAGGAGTAAAAAGATAGAGCTGTAATTGAAAGTCACCTCTCAAAACTCCAAATCAGTGCTTATGACATAACATTTGAAATTTTGCCATATACTCAGTGAAAATGACACTTTAATCTAATACTACATGCAGTGCCATAATTTCTTCTTTTTTCCTTCTTCCTTTCCTTTCTCTCTCCTGTTTTTCTGTCCTTTTCTCTCCCTCCTTCCTTTCCTTCCTTCCATTTTCCCCTTCATCCCTCAATCCTTTCCTCCCTCCCTCCCTTCCTCCCTTCCTTCCTTCCTTCCTTCCTTCCTTCCTTCTTTCTTTCCTTTCTTCCTTCTTTCCACAAACACTCATTAAGAAACCCTGAGGGAATGATAAAATTTAGATAAGACACAGTTCCTGCTCTAATGCAGTTTCCATTCTGGGAAGAGAACATGGTATAACACAGGTATGTCAAATATACACTGTCCTAGAACTACATTAATGGTCACTTAGCACTGGGATCTAGCCTTCACATTGGAAGCAATGTTAGGCTATCTTACACAACCATTCTATTTCACAGATGGGAAAATGAAGTACAGAAAGAGAGGCTAACTTGCTTCAAGGACACACAAATAGTAAGTGACAGAAGCAAGATTTGAACTTGGCTCCTCCAGATCCAAATCCAGTGCTCTTCCACTCTGCCATGCTTCCTTAACAAGTAGCACACAGCAAAGTGCTTGGTGAAGCCTGAGAGGTGAGATCATTACTACCTCGAGGAATTGGGAATAACTTCTTTAAGGAATTGGCATTTGACTTGAATTTTAAAGGATAGGTAAAAATTTAAGAAAGGGGTAAAAAATATCAGATAAACATTGGGAACAGCATGAGCAAAGGAATGGGGGTGGGAGATCCCAAGGCATGTTGATGACAGAGATTAGTCCTTTAGATGAAGTATAAAGTACGGGAAGGGGAGTAATATGAGGTAAGATTAGAAGGGAACAAGGACAGGTTATGATGGTCCTTGAACACCATATTTATCATGCTTATAGCTGTCCTCTCTACCAAAATGCTTTCACTTCTCACTGTTGCCTCCTGGAGCCCCTGGTTTCTTTCAGGATTCAACTCAAGTCCCACCTACTAATGTGAGATCTTTCCTGGTTTCCTCAGAGGCTAGTGCTTTTCTCTCCAAGGTGACCTCCTTGTTGATTTGTATCTGTCTTGTCTGTATATATGTATGTTGTGTCTCCTATTGGAATAGAAGATCCTTGAGGGCAGGTCCTGTTTCACTTTTGTCTTTGTAGCCCAAGAGCTTAGCAAAGTGACTGGCGCATAGGAGGTGCTTAAGGTGTATATAGTATAGTATAAGCACAAGTGCAGTTATTTCCTTTTGCATCCCAACATGAAGAGAGGTGGGATAAAAGCAGGTGAGTCGAGGTATATTGTGTAATAGTCACAGGAGATCAAGAATCAGATCTGAGAGGATAACTAGTTATGCAACACTAGACAAGTTATTCTACTTCTCTGTGTCTGAGTCTTAATCTCACCAAGAAAATGTTCATCATCTATCACATTTGCATTCCTTACTTCACAGGGCAGTTGGGAGCAAAGTGATTAAAAAAATATCCAAGTCATATTATAAATGTGAATTGTTATGGTTTATTTGTGGACTTTGATGGTGGTCAAACTCTGTCTCCCTACAAGTCTAAGGGGAGATGTAATCTCAAAGAAAAATTCCCCACTTTGTAGCATTTTGCAGAGAAACAGGCTTTGTCCGGGAATGAATGCCAGCTGTCCCATCTGCAGCAGTGGCTCAGCCCTTCTGGCAGGAGCAGAACACAGATAAACAGCCACATCCCACAAGGCCTGCCTGGAGATTGTAAGAGCCAAGTATCTGCCCATCAGCCCATAGCACTCTGAATGAGGGCTTCTGGGAGAGTGAGGGGTAAATAGACCCAGTGATTGACCCTGAACTGTCCCTTCCATGCTCAACATTCTTTGATTCCCCTATATACTTTGTAGTGGTATCTCTGCACCATGGAACACAAGATTCTGAGCTAGAAGGAACTTCGGAGACCACCTAGTCCAACCCTGTCATTTTACAGATGGGGAAACTGAGGCCCAGAGAAATGAAGTAAATTGCCTGAGGTCACCCAAGTAATAAATAGCAGAGTCAGGATGTGAACTCGGGGCCTTTGATTCCTGCTTAAATTTAATTTATATTCCACTTTACTGCCTCTCACCAAGGCTGTGTCTACATGAACAAGCCAGTTTGGAAAGAAACCAGAGTTGAATTTAGTCAAACAAATGCTTATTTTGGACATAATCTATGAATGAAGATGTATTTACTGAATCATAGAAAATAGAAAGAGCTAGAATGGGATGCTGCAGACCATATGGTTAAACCTCCTCATTTTTAAAGAGGAGAGAGCGGAGGTCCAGAAGGGAGGAATGACTCAGGTAACGATTCAAGGTGGGGGTGGATCTGAGAATCCAGACTCCCGACTCTTCAGACTCCTCGTCCGGAGCTCTTTCCACCCCCACCCCCTCCCCCATTCTGCCTTCTCTTCATGAAAGTCTGGTTGCAGAGTCTCCTTGCCGGCCTCCTGGGCTCCTCTCCCTGCTTCAATCCCCACTGCAAATCTACTGCCGGACTAATCTTCCTAAAACCCCGCTTGGACCATGGAGCTTCCTTCCCCCAAAAGCTTCCCTGTCGCCCACTGCACTGAGTTTGGTAAACTCCATAGTCTGGTATTTAGACCCTTTGTGATATGGTTATGTTAACCTTCCAGCCTTGTCTCCAATGATTTTCCAATCTGCACCATCTGCTTCAACCAGTCTGGTTTCATCATCCCATGGCGCCATAGACTCTATAGCTGGAAAAGACCTTAGTGGTTATCCAATTGAACCTTGAGTGCATTGAACGTTAATTGTGTCTTTGGTCCTATGCTGGAATAAGGATGGGGGGGAAAGGATAACGGACAAGAAACTGTTTCTGATTTAGGAAGCTCATGATTGAGTTCATTGGATTTAAAACTAGAAGGCTTCTTGGAAAGCATTTACTCCAATCCTGCCACTTAAAATGCGTTTATGCATGTATGTAGGTATGCATATACATATGTGCACATGTATATATATATATATATATATATATATATATATATATACATGGTTTCCAAACTCTTGACTTTCTACATGTATGTACATACTGTGCATATCTATATACATATGTATACACACATATACATATAAATATTTATATATGTTGTTGATGTTGTTCAGTCCTGTCAACCTCTTTGCAAACCCATTTAGGGTTTTCTTGGCAAAGATACTGGAGTGGTTTGCCATTTCCTTTCCAGATCATTTTATAGATGTGGAAACTGAAAGCAAACAAGGTTAAGTGACTTGCCCAGAGTCACACAGCTAGTAAGTGTCTGAGGGTAGATTTGAACTAAGAAAGATAAGTCTTCCTCTCTCCAGGCCCAAGGGATCAGGGCAGTGTGGTGCCACCTAACAGCCTATCTACATATGCATGTATATGTAAATGAGAGGGTGGGATTAAATTATCTACATGATGCCTTTTGGTTCTATCAGCAGTTCTTGGCCTGTGGGTTATGTTCAATTTAAATACATCCTGCATATCAGATATTTACATTACAATTCATAACAGTAGCAAAATTACAGTTATGAAGTATCAACAAAAATAATTTTATGGTTGGGGGTCACCACAACACAAGGAGCTGTATTAAAGGGTCGTGGCATTAGGAAGGTTGAGAACCACTGCTCTAAATACTGTGAACTTAATGGTGATCTTCCTGAAGTCTGAGGCAGTCTTTTCTCAGATATCCTTACACACATACACACACACACACACACACACACACACACACACACA
>CM053583.1:316680210-316700623 GCA_028627135.1 Pseudochirops cupreus | reverse complement strand
ATATCTCATTGGAATAACCACTGACCTGGAAAATAGATCCAGGAGAGACAATTTAAGAATTATTGGACTACCTGAAAGCCATGATCAAAAAAAGAACCTAGAAAGCATCCCTCAAGAAATTCTCAAGGAAAATCACCCTGATATTTCAGAACCAGAGGGCAAAATAGAACTTGAAAGAATTCACCGATCACCTCTTGAAAAAGACACCTAAAAAAAAACTCCCAGGAATGTTATAGCCAGGTTCCAGAGTTCCCAGATCAAGGAGCAAATATTACAAGCTGCCAAGAAGAAACAATTTGAATACTGTGGAAACACAATCAGGATAACACAGGATATGGCAGCTTCTACATTAAGGGACCAAAGGGCCTGGAATGTGGTATTCCGGAGATCAAGGGAACTAGGATTAAAACCAAGAATCACCTACCCAGCAAAACTGAGTATAATGTTTCAGGGGAAAATAAGGTCATTCAATGAGATGGAGGACTTTCAAGCATTCTTAAGGAAAAAAAAAAGAACTGAATAGAAAATTTGACATTCAAACACAAGAAGCATGAGAAGGTAAACATGGAAAAGAAACCATAAGGAACTTATCAAAGTTGAACTATTTACATGCCAACATGGAAAAATGAGAATTGTAACTTATGAAACTTTTCTCAGTATGAGGATGGGTGAAGGGAATACAAGCGTGTGTGTGTGTGTGTGTGTACATATATATACATATATATATACATATATATGTATATATTTGTATACATACACATATGTCTATATAGGAGGGTATTATGCATATGAATATATATGGGAGTGTGTGTATATATGTGTACATAGACAGAGGGCACAGGATCAATTGAATAGGAAGGGATGATATTTTAAAAGGTAAAATTAAGAGGTGGGAGAGGAATAGACTGAGAGGAGACAGGGAGAGACAGAATGGGGTCAATCATTTCATATAGGAGAGGCAAGGGATAACTGTTACAATGGAGGGGAAAAACAGGAAGGCCAAAAGGGAATGGGTCAACCTTACTCTCATTGAATTTGGCTTAGGGAGGGAATGATATACACTCTAAATTGAGTATCTTGCCCTGCAGGAGAGTAGGGGGGAAGGGGATGAGAGGGGTGATGATGGAAGGGAGGGCAGGTTGGGGGGGAGGGCTGTTAGAAGTACACACTTCTGTAAAGGGACAAGGACAAAGCAGAGAATAGAACAAGGGGAGGGTGGGATAGAAAGGAGGGAAATATCAGTGTTACATAATATGTCCATTGTGGAGATGTTCTGCATAATTACACATGTACAGCCTGTATTCAGTTTCTTGTCTTTCCAGTGGGGGTGGGTGACAAGGGAGGAAGGGAAAGAATTTAGAATTTAAAGTTCTAAAATCATATGTTAAAAAAAATATATATATATATATTATTATTATTATTATTATTATTATTATTTACATGCAATTGGGAAATAAGATATACAGGCACTGGCATAGGGAGATCCATCTTGCTCTACCAGAAAATCAGAGGGATGATGGGGGAGGATATAGGAGAGAGCAGATTGGGGGAGGGGTTATACAGTGGGATCACTGTTTTGTGAGGGTGGGTAGGGGAAAGATGAGGAGAAAATTTGTAATTCAAAATCTTGTGGAAATCAATGATGTAAAGTAAAAAATAAACAAAAGTTAATTTTTAAAAAAAGAAAAGAAAGTCACCTATACTCTCTTGCCTAGAACTCAAAGGTATACTGATAAAGGTTTAACAACTGGCTCTCTGAAAAGCATGATATATATTTTTAAGTTTAATATACTATTAACTTTTGCTCCATCGCTTTCTTCAGCCTAGACAATCAACAAAACAAATCAAACCCTGGATTATAACATATGTTGATTTCCAAGGTGTAAGCTCACACTGAAAAATTTAACAATCAGTTCTCAGGAGTCAGTATGAGCTGACTCCAGCAGATCCCTTCTGGTATTTCTTAAGACCAGTGGGATTTATGCAGAAGAGAATAAACTGCTTCTCTAATCATTGGTCAGTAGACAACATGAAATTGTGGGGAAAGTGACTGGATTTCACACCATAGAGCCTAGATTCACACCCCAGCTCTCCTACACGCTATTTATGTATGGAATCACTCCACCCCTCTGGTACTCCTTGTTGTGATCCCCTAGTGGAGTTTTCTTGGTAGAGATACTCCCGTGGTTTGCCATTTCCTTCTCATTTTACAGAGGAGGAACTGAGGCAAACAGGGATAAGTGACTTGCCCAGGGTCACAAAGCTAGGTTAGTGTCTGAGACCAGATTTGAATTCATGAAAATGAGCCTTCTTGATTTCAAGCCCAGCACTCTATCCACTGTGCCACTTAGTTACCCCTCAGGTGTGCAGTTTCCTACAAAATGGTGGAATTGAACTTGATAGGCAATAAAGTCTCTTCAATTCTAGTCAATAAACATTTATTATATCCCTACTATGTTCAAACCACTATGGTAGATGCAGGGATTACAGCAAAAAACATAAACTAGAACATGCCTTCAAGGAACTTAATTGTTCTACTAGAGGAGGGGAGTTCTACTGGGGCAGATATTACACGTATACTGATAAGTGAATGCCAAGTATTTGCAAAGTAGTACAAATAATTTGAAAAGGAAGAGAATACCAGCTACTGGGGCTGGGGATGGTAGAATCAGAAGACGCCTGGTGAAGAAGGTGGTCACTGAACTATGCATTGACAGAGGCTAGAGTTTCTACCAGGCAAGCAGAGGGAGAGAAGGAAGGAGCGTATTCCAGACAATGAGAGGCCACCTGTGCTGTGACATTAACTGGCCTCTAACAATCCCCAACACCAGGTGTTCCTTGATGCCCTCTTCCCCAGCTGTGCAAACAAGCAGATACAGAGTTTGAAGGACAGAGGACGTGTTTTCCCTTGTGAACCGGGAAAAGCAGTATTCATGGCTTTCAGGCAAGGCTTGCTAATGACTTCACAAAGATGTTGACAGGAACAGAACAATTAGCCCCCGAACGTAACATCCCTGTTTCCTACAAGGTAATTTCCCTAGAGAATAGGACCGTTGATGATGAACTCTAGTAGAACTCGATAATTCATAGGACTCCTTGGAGAGAACTACCAGTTACATCTGATTGTTACAGCGCTTTCAATAAAACCTCTGCCTCCCACAGCCCTTATTTACACTGACTGGCAGGATGAATACCAGACTGGTATTTATTACGAGAGTTTGCAAGGCCTGCGTCTGCTCCTGCTTCCCCAATAGGTCTATGACAATACTAGCTCACGTTTATATGGTGCTCTTCAGTCTACCAAGTGCTTTCCTTATAACCATCCTGTGAGGTAGGGGGTGCCAGTGTAATAATCCCCAATTAGCAGAAAAGGAAACAGGCTTAAAGAAGGCCACACAGATAGACAGTAGATGTCAGAACCAGGATTTGAACGTAGGTCTTTTGAATTAGCCTAGCATAGTGGAAAGGACACTGGATTTGGAATCAGGAGACGAAGATTTTAAGTCTTGGTTTTGCCCCTTACTAGCTATGTGAGCTGACTGTGAACAGATTATTTTACCTCTCTGAGCCTCAGATTTTTCATCTGTTAAAATGAATATCATCTCCAGTCTCCACTGGATCCAAATCCCATCATCAAACCCTTTTTCCACAACATCACATTGCAACTATTCCAAGGGACCTCCAAATGAAGAGGAAAAAAAAGGACTTCCCAGCTAGCATCTAAGGCAGGATTAGAATTCAGGTTTTCCCAACCCAGGCCCAGTATTGTATACTCTGTCCAGTCACCTAGCTGCCCTCAGAGAGATTTATGACTAGAAAAGGCAGATTAATCATGCCAAACTTAGAGTCAGGAAGACCTGAGTTCTAATTCTGTCTCAGATACTAGCCCTATGACCCTGGGCAAGTCATGTAATCTTTGTTCACATATATCTATATCTTTGTGTGTATATGTCTAGGTATATGTGTGTATGTGTGAATGTGTATGTGAGAGAGAAAGTTCTGTATATATACATGTGTGTCATATATATGCTTAATTGTAGCCTTGAGCAGGGGGGAGGAGGAAAGGAAGGGGGAAAAAGAACAAAGTAAAAAGTGCACAGCAGAAAACAAAAGAAAACTTACAAGGAAGCAAAGAAAAGATGGACAGTTCTGAATACAACATGTAGCACTTATTACATGGGCTTTCTTGAAATGGAAATTTATTGTTGTACATTTTGAATCCTCTGTTGTGTTCTGCTGTGCACATGATTGCATTTTTTCTCTTATTTTGTATTTGTTTAAATGAAAAAAATTCCAAAAAACATCTCTGTTCACCTAAGTTTCACCACATATAAAACAGAAATAATGGTAGCACCCACTCTCCGAAGTTGTTTTTCTGAGATAATAATTAAGTGCTTTGCAAATCCTATATAAACTATATAAACACTATATAAACACTAATTATTATTATTATTCCTTCTCTTCATTCACATAGCACACATAATTGTGCAAGCTCAAGAGCTCCCTTAATTCTCTCCATGCTAAGATCTCCTTTTCTAATGAAATCTCTTTGAGGGACCGTCTTGTTTGCTTGTATTTGCATCCCTAATCCTTAGCACACTGCCTTACTCGTAGTAAACACTAAATAAATGCTGTGTCTATCTGTCTAAAAAGATATCTTACTTCTATAACCAATACAAAGAAAAGCCACTAAAATTTGCATGGAAACTACCTTGCTGACTCAGTTGGACTATTGTGACCTGCAATCCTGTTCCTACAACTGTATGTTGGGGCAGCTAGGTGGTGCCATGGATAGATCACTGGGCTTGGAAACAGGAAGACCAATCTTCATGAATTCAAATTCGGCCTCAGACGTTTACTAGCCATGTGACCATGGGTAAGATATTTAACCCTGTTAGCCTCAGTTTCCTCATCTGTAAAATGAGTTAGAAGGAAAGGCAATGGCAAAGGAGAAGGAAATGGCAAACCGCTTCAGTATCTTTGCCAGGAAAACCCCAAATGGGGTGATGAGTCAGACACAAGCGAAAAACAACAATAATAACTTTCTGTTGCTTTGCAAAGTGTGGTCATCACAGAAAACCATATGAGGCAGTCAAGACACTCTCCCATTTATGTAATAAATCGGACAGTGACAGCATCTTAAGTTCACCAAGCATTTTCCCCATATCAGCTCTGGGATTATTACCCTACTTTACAAATAAGAAAACTGGGACCCGGAGACGTTGAATGGTTTGTCCAAAATCCCCCAGCTAGTCTTGCCCCACAGCCTCGCCCAGGGCTGAGGACCTACCATCTTTCCCAAGCACTCAGGCTGAAAACCTTAGAGCCCTCCTCAGCTCTGCCTTCTTCATTTCTCATATCAATCAACTACCCAGTCTCACTGATTCTTCAAACGCAATACTCCTCTTCTCCATCGCCTTTTCTCTACTTCTGTGGCCACCTAGTTCAGGCTCTCACGCCCTCTTGTCTGAACTGTTGTAATGGTTGACTAGAGTCCAGTTTCTCCTCTGCCTAATTCATCCTCCACACCGCTGTCAAAATAATATCCCTAAATTACTGATCAGGGCTCAAAAATCTTCAGTGGCCCTCTCCTACTACCTTTAGAATACAATACGAACCTCTGAGTTAGATCCTCCAAGCCCTCCACGGTCTGACTTCCACCTTCCCTTCCAGATATATTTTATATTATTCCCTTCATGGGCGGGTAAAACTATAGAACTAGCCTGCCTGCCGCTCCCCCAGCTCAGCATTATCATCTCCTGCGCCCAAGCCTTTGTGCAGATTGCCCCACATGCCTGGAGTGCACTCCTTCCTCATCTCTGCCTCTTAGACTTCCTTCAGGGATCTCCTCCTCTGGGAAGCCTTTCCCCATCCCCAAGTTGGCAGTGCTCTCTCCTTCCTCCAATTACATTTGCTTCTCTGTTTCCCCTATTAAACAAGTAACCCCTTGAGGATGAGGACTGTTTTCTGTTTTCGTCTGCATCCTCATAATCCTGTAACATTAAGGCTTAATATTAATATTTGCTTTAATTAATATTTTATTTATTAATATAATCATTAATTAATATTTGTTGAATTAAATTGAACCAAGATCAAACTCTAAACGATCGGACACTTAGAATTCTTTCTCCTTCATCATATTGTCTAACTGAAGATGTACAACTGGGCTTACCTTCTTTGGTTTGCTTTTGTGTGTATATACATATATATGGATATATGTATAGCACGTACAGTTATCCCTTCCACATCCTTGGGGTTAGGGGTCCGGCACTCCTGCAATCTGGAAAAATCTACGTAAAATGTTTCATACCAGAGAAGAAGTCTGAATTATTATGATATTAAAAGATAAAACATATTGATATTATGCAATACTATACATATATTTTATGTATTTCTAAATTTCTAAACTTTTTCTGTGTTGTTTGCTGCCCTTTGCATGTCCTCTGAGGTTCTGAAAAATTCCCCCAAAATTCCCATTTAATTTTTTATGCTGACCCACAATATATCAAAAACTTAATGGGGAAAGCCACAACATGGAAAGGATAACTGTATATATAATATGTAGATATATACTACTCAGAATCTTCTTCTCCCTTCTGGCCCCTCTCTCTGAAAAGAATCAGGAACCACATGTCTTCTCACTCAAAGCTGGAAATCAGAAGACCAAGATCTCTCATCTCTCAAGCTTTCACCAGCTCTGCCTGTCACACAGGAGAGAGGGCCACTGGGAAATCAATCTCTGCCAATGAGGATAGTGTCATGCAAATGGACTGTGAGCCAAAGGTTATATAGATCAATTTTTCTACCCCAAATCAATACTGTCCACTCAATTTAATTCCAATTCCAAGTAGTCTTGCAATGAAGAAGACTACTGAACATGCTCAAGAAAAGTCTCCTTAGGTCTATGTATGGAAATGTAATTCATTCTCATTAATCAGATATGTATTTTAGGTCTTTTTGTAGGGATAGATTAAGACTGAGTATCACTCTTTTGTGACCAAAAACATGCATTTGTGGCATGGATTTCCCTGCCAAGGTTATCCCTCAGTCTATAGACTAGGATATCTAACCTTGAGGTTGGGGTCAGGGATCATATTGGGGGGTGGGGGGTGGGGGATGGGGCAAGGTTAAAGTTTACTCCAGAGCTACAGTTTGGGTCTGGTCTAGGTACGGAGTCTGGGTTTAGTCTGAGGCTAAGGTCAGTGGTGAATCTAAGAGGTCTGCCTGTCTCCAGGACCAGGACTCAATCTGAGGCTAGGTTCGGATTCAGTTTGCCTCTGGCTAGGATTGAGACTATAGCCAAGGTTAAAGGTCTTTCTGTCACCTGAATTATGAGCATCCTGAGGCTGGGCTTGGGGGTCATTCTAGGTGTCAGCCTGCCATCAGGTTTAGGAGGAGGCTGGGGAAAAAAAAAACAAAACTTTGCAATGTCCAAAACCAATAGGAAAATATGAGGCTAGGATCCATTCCTTGACCGCCTTTTTGGCAAGCTCTAATTGAGGTAAAACTATCCACGGTATGAAACTCAAGCTCTGAGCCCTTCTCAGATGCTAAATCTGTAATACAGAAGGCTCCAGTCTTATCTTTCTTTTTAATGTTCTGTTATCTGTTGGTAAGAGATAAAAGATAGCACCTTTAGGATTTTCTTTAAATGTCCAAGCAGCTTAGTGTCTCCTATTAGAACAGGGAAAGGGTGACTGCAAACCTGGCTGTAACAAAAGGCCAGCTCAGCAAAGTTTGTCTACAGCCACCCCCAGGTGCTCTCTCTGCGCCCTTGACTTTTTTCCCCAGCTCCCCCCCTGCCAGGATCTCTTCTTCAGAGGGACAGCACCAAATAAACTTGCTCTCTCTGAAGTTTAGGGATTGAATATATGCCCCCGCCCCATCTCCAGAGGTGGGGTACATTTTGACAGGGGAGTGAAAGAGTTACTTAACTCCCAACGGAATGACACCCGAATGGAGGAATTTCAGGTGGTATAGTAGGCCAGAGAAGGAAATTCTCACATCTTTCCTAATACTCCTTACATGCATCCCGTGTATGGATAGTAATAATAAGAAATGATGTTCATGTAGTATATTGAGGTTTGCAAGGGACTTTATCATACATTGTCTCATTTGAGTCCCATGATAATCTTGTGTTTCAGTCATGGTTGTCTCCATTTCACAGAAGAAGAAATTGAGGCCAAAAAAGACTAAATGGCTTGTCCAGGGCTATTTACCTAGTAAGTACCTGGAAAAGGATTTGAACTCAAATATTCCTGACCTCAGTTTCTCCTCCCCTCCCCTTCTGTCTCCTTTCCTCCCTTTCCCTCTCCTCATCCTTACTCCTCCTCCTCTTTCTTCTCTCCTCCTCCTCCTCCTCCTCTTCCTCCTCCTTCTCTCTCTCTCTCTCTCTCTCTCTGTGTCTCTCTCTCTCTCTCTGTCTCTCTCTCTGTCTCTCTCTCTCTGTGTCTCTCTGTCTCTCTCTGTGTCTCTCTGTGTCTCTCTGTCTCTCTCTCTCTGTCTCTCTGTCTCTCTGTCTCTCTCTGTCTCTCTCTCTGTCTCTCTCTGTCTCTCTCTCTCTCTCTCTCTCTCTCTCTCTCTCCTTTTCTTGCCTGTGGAGTTTAGTCAACCCTGGTTGTTATTTATTTTGAAAGTTGCTTTTCGTCATTGAAGCAGACAGAAAATGCTGACAGGTGTTGCTTATGTAACTTCTATTTAATATCGGGTTTTGCTGACAAAAGACACCAGTCCTGGAGAGAGGCAGTACAACTCTGACTGTGCAATGAATCTGAGGGGGTCTGTGTTTCCCCTCACACTGCTAACTCAATACACTATCAGAGTCTGCCACGTTTAATTAATGTCTCATCCAAAGGTTACTGGAGAGGACAATGTGAGTTTTGCTTATTAAAGGGGATTAATCTATCAAGGCAGGTGTATTTTAATTAAATGGGAAAACATATCTATGTTTCAAAAGAGAATTTCCCACGAGCAAAGAAAATAAATTGCACAAGATATGTGCGTGTTTTTAAGTAGATTTTGACACTCATCTGTAAGAAGTCTTCTGTCTTCTCTAGAAGTAGTTTCCCCCTCCCAGAAATCTCTATCTCTTCTATCTTATTGAGATAGACACGACCGTATTCTTGAGTCAACATACATGCATTCAGCAAGCATTTTCTAGGTGCATAGACTTCTCGGTTAAATCTACCCCATCCCTGCTCTCAGGGAGCTTCCAATCCAATAGGGAAAATCAGACTTAAACACAGATACCTATAATATTAGGAAGAATGTGCTAACTGTATCAGGAAGGTGTGGGGACAGAGTTTTAGAAGTTCAGAGGAAGGGAATAAGATTTCTAGGTAGTAGAAATCAAACATTTCATGGTGGAGATGGCTCTAAAGTTGGGTGTAGAATGCAGGGAGGGCATTTCAGGTAAATAGAGTCCACATTTCATGTTGATGGACAGAGATGAGACCCTTTTGGTTGGAAGAGAAGGTTGGGGGAGATGATGTCTCTGGAAAACGGGTGATGCTTCTGTAAGGTATTGGTTTGAATCGGGTAACAATAACAGTAAGAAAGATGTGCTAATTGGGAAAGTCTTAGAGGTCAAGACCTCTTATATTTATTCCCTGTCTACTACCTATTACTTACGTGACCTTGGTCAAGTCATTTAACTTCACTAGGTCTCAGTTTCCTCATCCATCAAACTCAGAGGTTGAACTAAACAACCTCCTAAATTCCTTCCAGCTTGAAATCTATGATCTTATGATTAAGACTTGTTGTTATGGCTAGGCAGGGTACTGACTGTGTGTGGGGTGGTCCCTCAAACAACCCATTTTTACCTCTACTTGTTACTGGATTGTTTTCTTGTTAAGTTTCTCTCTTGGGTTCCTAGGTAGTCTGAAATAGGGATATTGTGAAGATTACTAAAATTACAGAAATTTCCCCTATGGTTGACTCCCCACCCCTCAGTCTCTAACCTCAACCTTCTGAGTGAGGAAAATAACCTCTTCTTTTTGAGTTTATGTCTCTTTTCTCAATCCAAATAGATTTGGACAAAAATAATTTAATATCAGTTCTGAGTAATATAGACAGGCAAATGAGCAAGGATCTAAAAGAACAGACTTCTACTTGTAGGCTGTGATGGCTGCATCTGGTGGGGAGGACCCCACTGGAACCCCTTTACCCACTGATATGAGGGGAAACAGGAAGTGAGTGAACAGGCAAATGGAGGCCAGTTTCCTTTGGCAGTGTTAAAAATAGGAAGAAGAAAGGCACTACAGACTGGACTCCTGTAATAGCACCAACCACCATAGCTACTTTCCACTCTGGTCTACTCTCTCAGCCTGCTGATTTTGACTCCTCTCATCTTAATGAATGCTCTGCAGGATCAGTCCTCCCTCTCCTCCATCTTTCCTCTTAGCTTCTCTGCACATCAGCCATAGGACTTCTTTGCAAAAGGAACTTCCTTCCAAGGTCAAAAGCCACTGGAACCTTGGAGAACTATGTGCAAAGCCAACAAGCCTGTATGCAAATTCACCCCAGCAGCTCTGGCATGTCAGGGGATGGTTCAAATTATCACAGTTGAACAAGTTAGTCACCTTATAAAGGTGAAACTGTGAAAAACCCCATCAAAATTTCTATAGTCTTTTCCTCTTCTTTTTGGGGCTCCTGAAATTATTGTGTCCACGCTGGAATGCTGACCCAAAGTCACATCAACAGTTTGGAACCAAGTCTGGCCAGCTTGACAAAGCCAAACTGGTGAACATTAACAATGTCAAGTCCTTGGTAGAAGGCCCTGACCTTGTGGTTTTACAATAGACCACACTCTTCACCAAGCCAATAGGGAAGTTTGGGAGGCCTTAGTAGGTCCTCTGTCCTAAGGTACTAGACAACAGGCCATAATATTACTCTACCCCATTTTCCCTTAGGATTTTTGCTTCTCTTATAGAACCACAGAACATCAGAGACAAAGCTGGGAGTGGTCTGAGACTTGGGATGAGAATTGCCCAGGATGAAAGAGTAAATTGTTGGTAGAGCAAAAGCCAGGACCCAAGTCTTTTAAGATCCTATCTAGAAATCCTTCTATAGTTCCCTCATTCAAGTGGCTTCCCCTTTTTCAGCCTTAGCCATGAAATCTGTAAAAAGACAGAATGGATCAGCCTCAGAAGATTCAATTCTACAGTCATTTATTAAGTGTTGACTTTATTCATTTTTTTTTTAAAGTACAAGGTCTTTTGCTACACTAGAAGACAAAGAAGAATAGACACAATCCCTGCCCTCAAGGAACTCAGAAACTAATAGAGAGTGTAATATGTAAGTATGAATCATGAGAGATGAATGTAATAATTACACAAGAAACACTGTCAAGGTGTTGGAGAGGAAGCTTGGAGGAAGCAGGGATCTTGGGAAACGGGAAAAGATTTCAACACATAAAAAATGAGTGATAGAGATAATCTAATGTGATTGCTGTATCTGGAACACTAAGGTCCAATCCAGTGATCTACCAAGACACCATCTCCCAGCCATTGCTCCCCTTTCCACTGAATGCTTCAGGAATAATAATTAAATTGATTTTTCCATGCCTGGAAAGGACATGCCATGTGGTTCAACTCAAAATCCCTATGACTAGAAGGATCCTAGAAGGAACTAAAACTCCCCTACGCGTATTGTCTAGAACCTACCACACTGCCTGACATATGGTAAGAACTTAATAAAGGTATATTGGTTTACTGATAAATTTGTGAGGTCCTTTTTAGATTTACACTCCCCTATATGTGTTGCCTTCACCTATTAGACATAAGTTCATCTCATTCTTGTATTCGTACCCCCAATATCTATCACAGTACTCACTACATAGTAGATACTTAATAAATGCACGTTTGGTTAATTGATAAGGCTCATTTTAGACCTAAAACTTCCATGATTCTACAATTTCATATTCAAAGCTCATAACTACCTGAATGATTGGACTTTTTTGACTAAATAAATGAATGAATTTGCTCATCACTGATTACACATGTAGACATATGCTAGAATAACCTGTTCCCTGTGTTATTTCTCATCATCACAGTTTCTAGAGAAGCACTCATGCTGTTGGTGTACATGAATATAATAGAATATTAATGTACTTTAAGAAATGGTAACTCTAGGGAAGATATGAGAAAATATATGAACTGATGCAGTGTGAAGTCAACAGAACCAGAAAAGACCACAAGAGCCCACAAGAGCTAACATTTGTTGAGGTCTCTAAGGTCTGCAAATTACTTTACATATATTATCTCATTTGATCCTCACAACAATCTTATGATGTGGATGCTCTTATTACCCTCATTTAATAGAAGCAAGAACTGAAACTGAGAGATGTAAGTGTCTTGTCCAAGGTTACTTAGCAAGTGTCTGGGGAAGAATTTGGATGCAGATTATCTTGACACAAAGTCCAACACTATTCATTATATCACCTAACTGCCTAAAAATGATTTCATTATTGTTGAGTCATTTCAGCAGTTTCTGACTCTTTGTGACCCCATTTGGGGATTTTTTGGCAAAGATACTGGAGTGCTTTACCATTTCCTTCTCCAGCTCATTTTCCAGACGAGGAAACTAAGGGCTATTGGGCTAAGTGACTTGTCCAGGATCACACAACTCATAAGTGTCCGGGGCCACATTTGAACTCAGGTCTTCCTGGCTCCAGACTCAGTGCTCTATCCACTGCACTGCCTAGTTTAAATGACTTCAACAAAGTAAGTGGAAAGAAAACAACAAAATAATCACAACTGCAAGTTACCAAAGTATAATGAGCAGCTCTGATACCAAAGAAGAAATATGAGAAGACCCCTCAAATTATGAGATCCTTGAGAGCAGGGACTGTTTTTGTTTGTCTTTATACTCCTCATCTCCTTGGTGCTTAGCATGTTGCCCAGCATGTGGTATATGTTTAATAAATTCTTGTTGATAGAATTCCTCGTATTTCTTTGCAGAGATGAAGGATGATCAGTATGGAACATTACTTTAGTACCACATTTCTTTCATTTGTTATTAATTTTGCAAAACTGCTTTTGCCCCCTCTTTTTTGTTTTTCCCTACCACCACCATTAATGACTCTCTGGGAAGGGGAATGGGGAAGGATATATCATAATAACTAGCATTTATATGGCACTTTAAGGTTTGTAAAGCACTTGACAAATATCTCCTTTGATCCTTATGAGAACCCTGGGAGGTAGGTATTATTGTGATGCTCATTTTAAGAATGTGAAAAAGTGAGACAGAAAGAAGGTTAATTGATTTAGCCTAGGGTCAGACAGCTAGTGTCTAAGACAGAATTTGAACTCAGGTCTTCTTGCCTCCAGCAATCTACCCACTGTGTTGATTTAAACAAAAAATCACAATAAAATATATTTTTAAAAAAATACTGGCCATTCCACCTCCACCCTTTATACTGCAATTGCTTTCCCTCCCAAAGCTTTGAAGCCCATGTCATGTAAGGATAAAAACTGAGTTAAGTTCAATGAGGAGAAGAAAGACTTGGGATTGGAGGCGTGATGACTGCATTCAAGCTTTTGAAGGATTGGCATGTACAAGAGGCATTATTAGACTCGCTCTTCTTGGCCCCAGAAGACTGAACCAGGAGCAACAGGGTATAATTTGAAGAAGGGTAGATTTCAGTTCCATGAGAATAACAGCTCCCTAACAATTATTGTTGTCATGAAGTGGGATGAGTTGCCTCAGGGAAGGCATGAGTTCTCCATCCCCAAAGGTCTTCCGTTGACCTTCCAACTTGATGACCACTTCTTGGTTCTGCTTTATAATGGATTCCTGCCTAGGTTGGGTTTCTCACTCTGAGACTCTATGATGCTACCACTATGAGCCAGCTTGGGTTCATTAAAAACAAGCTATTTTTTTCTCCTCTTGGGAGAAGGCAGTTTAACCTCCACAGGACCCAGATGAGAAGACTGCTTCAGCCTGCCCCTCCCCTGACACTGAACATTAATTACGTGTTTCCCCAGAGAGTTCTGGGGTTTCCTACTGGTTGATTAACTGAGGACTAAAAGGGCCTCGTGAGCAGCCAGGATGAAGGAGGACTGACGAACTTTGCGGTGGAAGGTTAATGAGGAATACTTCAAGCCAGTCACCACAAATCTAAGCACCTACTAATTGGACAAAAGGGATGGGTTACTGTTAGCCTGGACCATCCAGTGAAACCCCAAGGCAGCAATCTGCTGACTTCTCACAGGAAAAAGAGCTAAGCCCAAACCAAGTATTCTCCAAATGGGTATTGGTGGGTTGGTGGGTTTTTTTTCCTCCTCCTCCTGATGATTTGTATCAAAGTACTATTTACAATAATTCATTATCAAATTGGCCTCCCCTCTGCAAGGAGTAGACTTAATCTGCATATGTAAATAACTTAAGCCTTAGGAATTAATGAGTTGCCCTAATTGAGTTTACCCTTTTCAATTAATCAGATTCCTAAGACCTATTCAGAGCTCATTAGCATCTCAAGGATGCTTGGGTCTAAGCTTCTTCTTACTGTACAGTTTAGGATTCCTAGAGAGCTGCCTTCAAGAGTCCCAAGACCACTGAAACGGGCCCTGCCAATAGAATATGGAAGGGCTCAGAAGGTGTTATGAAGGATACATATGAGTTTATAGCACTGTCCTTACTGTTCGATCCTTGGGTGCGCTCTAGTCTTAAGCTGGCCCAAGGAATGAGATATTCCCATGGACACAGAAACACAAGGAAAGCCACCAGATAACCAGATTCTTCAGAGCTACACTATTTTCAAATGATGTGGACTCATCTGGCTTTCATGCTCTTCCTCTTTTCAAACCATGTAGCTATAGCTCCAGAGGATTATGGTTAGACCAAAGACCAGTGCAGAGGCTTGGGCTTTTCTTGTTTTGGGTAGTGCCTCAGAGCAGGAGAGAGATTGATACGTGGCCCTTGTGATGGCTATTGGCAGGATCTTCCTGCCTGTACCTCCCTGATTTTGGTAACAAGATTGGGATGATGCACTTTCTACTTTACACTGCAGAGCATATAACAGGCACAGAGACACTCCCTTCCAACAGGAGACTCCTCCCCAAAGAGTAGGCCAAGAACTTCAAGCTCTCAGGAAGATCTCACTAAATATCTTGGCAAGTAGACAATGATTTTCTACAGTGTGTGAAGTGATCCTACCCTAGACCTGGAAATATCTCCTCCATTTGGCCTCTCCCTGGTGCCTGAACTTCCAAAAAGAGAGTGAGCACCTGCCCCTATTATAATGCAAGCTCCCTAGAAACTGGGTTATGTCTCAAGCTATATATTCTAGTCTCAACCCTACCAATCACCAATTGGGTGGTTTTGAAACAGGTACTTCCCCATTTCAGTGGGTTTCAGTTACCTCTCCTGGAAAATGGTGACTACACATCCCTGTCTCCCTCACAGCGTTGCTGAGATCATGGCGGATGGAAAGATAGACGGATTTAGAGTCGGAGTACTTGGGTTTGAATTCCCACTTTGCTACTTGCTCTTTGTGTGATCCTGAGCAAGTCACAAGCCTCTCAGTTCCTTCATCATGTAAAATGAAGGGTTGAATTAGGTCACTTCTAAAAATCTTTTGCACCTCTAAATCTGTGATCAGATGATACATGATGAAAGTCAATTTATAAACTATAAAGTCTTATCAGTGGTAAAGTATTTTAAAACTGAAAGCCCAAAGCAAATGTCACTATTGTATTTTGTCATTACTCAGTTGTTTCAATCCTGCCTGACTCTTTGTAATCCTATTTGAGGTTTTCTTGGCAAAAATACTGGAGTAGGTTTGCCATTTCCTTCTCTAGCTCATTTTCAGATAAGGGAACTGAAGCAAACAGAGTTAAGTGACTTGCCCAGGGTCACACAGCTGGTAAGTATCTGAGGTCATATTTGAACTCAGAGCTTCCTGATTCCAGGACTAGTACTCTAATCTATTACACTACCTATCTGCCCTTCCTTGAATTTTAGATCTCATTAATTTGAGCTTGGAACTATGCTATGTACTTATGGGGATAAAAACTGGAAACATCTGCTGAGGTCAAGGCCTAGTTGGAGAAACTAGATGGACAGCCAATGAAATGGTTAAAGTAGTAACAACGTGGGAGCATTTGACAAATGTCAGATGAGAAATGTAGCTGTAAAGGCTAGAGCAGGGGTTCTTAACCTGAGATCTGCAGGTTCTGTTTTAGGACTTTGATGGCTACATTTCAATATAACTGATTTTCTTTGTAATCTTATGTATCTTGCTTTATGCATTTAGGTTTGGGGGCTAGATTTTTTTTCATTCCCTATTTATTTATTCTATCATTGTTGTTGTTGTTTTTAAACTGGGACAACTAACTTTTTTGTTCATATACTTTTCATTTATGGTTTCTTGAAATATAGCTCTGAAAAACCAGGCTTGGATAAAGCCCATTTTGATGCAAATGGAGCTACTTGACTATGCCTTTGAACCCAAATCACTGACTGGCCAGTAATAGGTCCCAGCCCAAGCCTCACGTGCTCACTGTTTGGGTTTTGATGGTTCAGAGCTGAGTGTCAATAGAAATTTTTTCTGTTCTGACATGAAACCCTGAAAGCCTTCCCCTCCCAGACTGATTCTTTTGTGAAGGCAAACCAGGCCATCTTTTGCCTCAATTCTTACCTAGCCTTTCATTATTGAATGGGCATTGCCTCAGACAAACTGAGACCTGGGAAAGACCTTAGCTTAAAAAGGCGAAGGTCTCCCACTGTATCAGGGTCATTGACAATAGTTTTGACCTGTGTCTTGCCACTGGACTCTGATGACTGGAAGAAAGAGTGAGGCTAATACACAGCTCTGCCTCACTTAAATTCAATTCACTTGCAAGTCAAGACATTACACACCATGCACCAACCTCCTTCCCCACCCCCAGATGTCACTGGTCCTCTTCTTCTGGAACAAAGGATGAACAACAACAAGAAAAAACTTGATTGTGCAAAGGGGTTCATAGGCATCTCCATATGGCCAAAGTGATCCACAACTCACAAAATGTGAAGAACCGCTTGGTCAGAGGAAAGAGAGACAGTGTGAGTTAGGGCAGTGAGGGGAGGCTTCCTGGAGAAACTGAAGTCAGAGCTGAGCCCTGAAGGGAAGGGTAAAGTGTGGGTGGGTGAAAAGAGGGGTTGCACGTTGGAGGAAGGGCAATAGCAGGGCATCCCAAAAGTTCTCAAGTGAATTACAGAGCCCTGTACTGGCCTTCACTAATTTATGCATCTGTTCAGCAGTCAGCACATTTTTAGAGATGTTGATTACTGAAATCCTCACCTAGAAGTAATGAAGAGAACCCAACTCTCTTCCTCATGGAGAACCACACTAATCTTTCTGTGGCCTTATTACACATCTCTAGGGAACAGTGGGTAGATCCATTGACTAACATCCACCATGCCCACACAGTAAAGGTGGTAAAGTCCTATTTTTACCTCAGGCCTTTAGTTATAGTCTTTGAACTCACAGATTCAGGCCTGTGTTAAGTGATTAAATAAAATACCACTTCTTCAAAGACTTCTTTTTTTTCCAGTCTCATCAAACTTCTGCGGGTCTTGAGGAAACTTTGAAACTTCAAACTTCCTATGCCTCAACTGCTATAAAGAACCAAATCTCAATTCCATGGAAACCCTTTTTTTATTGTGGCTTTGATGGGATTATAATCAAATAAACTGTATCCTGGATTTCATAAAAGAGAAACAAATTGGCTGTTTAGAATACTAAAGTTGGAAGGTCCACTAGAGAGTATTATATTTGCTTCATCTTGCTACCATTTTATAGGTAAAAAAAACTGAGACCCACAGTGGGAAGCGATTTGCCTAAGGGCATACAGGGGATAGTAAATCAGACACTTAACTTAGGCCTTCTAATTCCAAGACCAATTTTTAACTACACTTTCTGCTATATCATAATGCTTAAACAATCTATCTCTCCTTGTGACCTGACCATACACAGTTTTTCAAGTGTACCTTCGCAAACACCTAAATTATTACTTGAATAATTCTTCTTAGTTCCAGGGACTGTCCTGGATTTTGTGGAGACTCAACCCAATCCCCTTCACCTTCTCCATCTCCATTTCCAGGCCTGAGCAGGGAGAATCACATTTTGGAATGATATCCCTGAGGTTTAGCAAGATCTTTAGCCAGCAGGGCAAGATTCAGTTCTGCTTGATAGGCTGACCTGATAAAAATAAGAAAA
Source organism: Pseudochirops cupreus (assembly GCA_028627135.1). Taxonomy (NCBI): domain Eukaryota; kingdom Metazoa; phylum Chordata; class Mammalia; order Diprotodontia; family Pseudocheiridae; genus Pseudochirops; species Pseudochirops cupreus. The sequence continues at coordinate 316,682,424 of CM053583.1, read as the reverse complement.
GGAAAGCCTAGGGCATTTTAGAAATGAACCCCTTCAGAAATCAGGTGCACCACGAAAGATTGCTATCAACCACCCAATGCACAGGCTGCTTAATAGAAGTTGATTGGGGTAGCAGTCAGGTTCTTTGGGTATACAAGAAGAAAAGTTCCTAGTACTTTTAGGAGGGAGATTAAGATATCCCTGTAGGAAGAAGAAATTTGTCTGAACTCACCAGCCCTTCTTTCTTTGATTCCCCACAGACATTACCATCATGGAGTTCAAAGCTAATTATGAACAAAATTTCTAGAACTGCTAAGACTTTATAACCTCTAAGAGGGAGAAAAAAATGGATTGACAAAAATCCATATTCACCTGCTTTCCTCCTCCATCTTTTTAATTAAAACATAAAATTAATCTTTAGGGAATTAAAAATCAGACTGTTGTCTCTCTCTGCCATAGTTCTGTCGACAGAGAATGCTCCATATCGCCTAGTTTTATGCTAAGCGCTAATACCTTTTTTCCAGTTCACTGCCTCTCGATTTTAATTAAAAGATTTTCAAAGGAGCAAGAGATTTGTTCATTGTTCAACAAACCATTCCACTATCTAGCAAAATCTCGGGAGGGAACACACATTCAGAAGATATCCTTGCAATATTTTCTGGCAGATCACAGGGAATGGAGAGAGCAGACTTGATTGCTTTGGGCACCATGGTTTTTTTTTCTAGAAAATATATTCCAGGCAGTGTTCATTATCCAGAACAAAGAGAATCAAGGTACCTAGAGAAATTAGAGACTCCATCTTCCATGCCAGAGATAAGCTCTTTTTTCTGTCAGTTAGACTAGGTTCCCATGAGGAAGACATGTTGTGATGTCCTCTCAGAGGGTGACAAGACCTGGAATGGCCAGAACCAGAAAAGAGAAAGACTCCTGCAGCAGAGGCATAGACCTGGAAAGATCCTGGCCATGGGGACTGGGAAGTGTTAGGTTACTTGGGACAACCCAAAGATTAGGTGTCATTATTCAGAGCTCCCATGATATGTGTTCACACATTAGGTATCAGGTGGGGGGGGGAGGGAGTTGGAGCATAACAAGCCATGGACTAGGATGAACATAAATACCATTGAACATTTTGGCATACCACCATGATGACCCAAGAGGGAAAGGCTTAATGTCTAATATCACAGGCATGGCACATAGTAAATTCTTAGTGCCTTAGTTGTCTGTGTCTCTGTCTCTGTCTGTCTGTCTGTCTGTCTCTCCATCTCTCTCTTCTCTCTCTCCTCTCTCTCCATCTCTTCCCTTCTGCATCTCTCTCCCTCTCTCTGTCTCTCTGTCTATCTCTGTCTTTCTGTATCACTAATGAGATACGAGATATTTTAAGAATTGAATCACACATAGCTGGCGGGTGGAGCCAAGATGGCAGTGTAGCAGCAGCAACATATCGCAGCTCTCACATAGCCACCCCAAAATACTCATAAAATAGGACTCTAAACCAATCCTAGAACTCCAAAACGCACACAAAGATACTTCCCACTAAAGTCAGCTCGGCTATTAGGAACCATATCAGCACTGGGAACCAAAACCAGCCTGGCCTGAAGCCCCGGCTGTGCCCGGGGGAGGCTGAATGGGAGGAGCAGAGGAGTCTCTCTGGTGAGTGGATTAGTGGCAGCTGCGAGCAGCTCAGTGGGACTTGCAAATTTGGGAGGGGAGCAGTCCCACCAAAAGGCCTCCAGAGCGGAAAAGCAAAAGGCAGAGGTTTTGCACCCAACTCCGTGTTGCAGCTTCCCACCCACGGCCTGCAGACAGCAGGGAGACTAAGCAATTGTTCTGAGGCCAGTACTCTCACACTGAGCGGCCTGGATCCGGATCGCCATCTTGGGCTTTTAGTTCTGGAGTCTTTGCTATCCAGTCAGCCGGAAGTAAGTAGGAAGGGTCCCAGCACCTTCCTGAGAGCTACAGCAGCCGGGAGGACCCCAGCAATTTGGGACAGAGCTTTCCCTTCTGGAAGCAGAGCCCCACAGAGATTTAAAAAAAAAAATCACGGACTGAACAACCATGAGTAAGAATAAGCATAAAAAGCAAAGTAAGAACAGCTCCCAAACCCTAGATTCCTTCTTTGGGGAAAAGAAAGATCATGGGAGAGAGAGGGAGGAGGAGAGCACAGCCAGAGCACCCCCACCAGGGGCCTCCAATAAACATGAAGAATGCCTTTAAAGCTAGAGATGAGCTGAAGAA
>CM053583.1:316658696-316679710 GCA_028627135.1 Pseudochirops cupreus | reverse complement strand
TTCTAGGATTGGTTTAGAGTCCTGTTTTATGGGTATTTTGGGGTGGCTATGTGAGAGCTGCGATATGTTGCTGCTGCTATGCCGCCATCTTGGCTCCACCCCCAAAGGTGCAATTTCAATGAAAATGTCCCCAGGAACAGTTTTGGGAAACAAAACTAACTTTAAAAGTCCTCCTTCTATACCCAGCAGGTCAGCTAAGTTTTAATTGGTTCCGACCTACTCTGTCCAAGTTGTGACATAAATCACCTATTACTGAAGGCTGAACTGGTCAGAAGGAGAGAGAGAGAGAGAGAGAGAGAAAGAGAGAGAGAGAGAGAGATGCTATGCTCCCTTTGAAACGCAGAAGAAAATTAGAGGAATTATTTTCAATCTGAGCCTGACAGGGCCAGTAGATCAATATAAATGCTGGGTAAATGTGTTGGCACCCTGTAAGGATAGGTTTTGGAAAAAGATAGTTGAGCCTGGGAGATGAATTTTTTTTTTCCTGAAAAGTCATGACTGGAGAAAGGAAAGGAGATCCCATTATATTAATGACACTCAACTGTCCATACTCTCTTGAAAATTACTTCCCCATTCATTCATGTTCATTTCCTACCCATTCCTATTCATTTATGAGCTGAAAGAAATCTTCAGCTGTTACTTACAGTCCAGCTTGAGAATTTAGGCCCAGGAAGAACAAAGTGACAGACAAGCTACAAAAAAAATTCCTCTTCCCTTGTCAGTGGAAATTGTACCTTACTCTGCAGGATGGAGGTAGAGATAAGAAAAATAATAATTCACATTTTATGCACTCTAAGACTTGCAAAAGTGCCTTCCTCAGAATAATTTTCTAGGTGAGGAAATTGAAACTTAGAAGAAATGACTTGCCCACAACCACACAGGTAACATCTAGAGTTGTATCAGTTTCTCTAGTGCAATGGTTCTCAACCTGTGGGTCGCTGCCCCTTTGGGGGTTGAACAACCCTTTCACAGGGGTCACCTGAGTCCATCAGAAAACACGTATTTCCAATGGTCTTAGGAATCGAGACACAGCTCCTCTATCCATCTCCAGGTGGGTCTGCCCACATGCAGATACACCTACATACGAATATTAGAGGGTCAAGGCATTAGGAAGGTTGAGAACCACTGTTCTAGTGGGAAGAGACTTGCTAATGTGGCAGATTGATGGTGGCTAGAAGCCCTGTGTGGCCCCAGCTTTGAAGGAGGAGAGTAACTGGGGTGCCCAGTTAGAGCTGGGAATGGACACTCCAAACATCTGTATCTTGAGGTAACAAGAGCTGGCCTCATGAAGGGACCAGGGACAGATCCAAGAGAGATGGCAATAGCATTATTTAATCCCAGAAGCGTTATTTCTATGATAAATCAAAAATCTATTGGACTAAAAGCTCCTTGCTCTGTAAATCTGTTCAAAACTGTGGTCAAATCACTGAAAATATGTGGACCTCACTTTCCTTGTCTATGATATGAAGCTTTTCTAGAATGAACTTAAAGGTCTTTCCCAAGAGACCTGGGATTTTTCCTTTTGTCTCTTTCAGCAGTAGTAAAAACCTTATCAAGAATAACTCAAGCTCCGTTTCTGGATAAGCCAAGGGGAAGGAATAGGGCTTTGGGGATAGGCTAGAGAGGACGAAAAAGGGGCTGCATCCCAGCTATTACGGGGGAGGGGATAAGTGAACAAAATGTCAACCATAGAGTAGAAAAGGAAGAGGAAAAACCTAAAGTGAGAGTGGGATTAAATAAATTCAGCTCCTAAAATGTTAGAATTTTAGAGTTAGAAGGGACTTTGAGATTTTCTTATCCAAACCTTGCTTAAAGGATGAATCTTTTTTCTTGTGACCATGACAAGTGGTCCTTCCAGGCAATGATGGTGCTTGCCCAAACAAGCCCATGAACCGGAAGGTAATATATTTAAATGGATCTTGTTACTTAAGAGAAGCCAACCTTCTGATCCTTTCTGGGCCTCTTCCCAGGCTGGGTCATGTTTCCTAATTTGCATAAGTTTAAGCAGTAATTGGTCTCATGCCAGGGATAGTTTCTCAAAGCAGACCTTTGAAAATGTCTTTTTGAGTAGGTTCTGAAGATGGCCAGCTGTTTATTAGGGAGCCACCTGGCCCTAATTTGCCCATTCAAGCTTCTTTTCATGTGGTTTCCTTCCATGGGCCATTTCCATCTCTGTTGCCCTGCCGTCACCATGTCTCCAGAGCTTCCCCAGTGTTTGCTTTGGCTAAATATGGCTGGGATTGATAGGCGCAGAAGGCCAGGATCAGGATAAATGAGGCCTGGGGAGCCCAGCATGGAGATTGGTTTACGAAACATTCGCTATCTTTATTGATCTGAGAATAATTATCTGGCTTGAACTCTATTATGTTCTTCATGCTCCATTAAATAGTTTAAAAAATAACAATTTGTCATGTATTAAACAGTCCAAGGTACAGGTCGAAGTGGTTTGTGCATTTGGTTAAGAATGGTATTGTTGCATAAATAAGAACTAATCCATTTTTTTTAATGGTGGAGGAAATCATAGAAGATATGTGATCTCACAGGTGCCCCAGAAAGAATTTCAAAACATGTAAAGGTCATAAGCACTTGTAATTAGGAGCCATGTAATGAAGAAACATGCATTTCTTGTTTTATTTTTTTTAAAGTCTCTAGGTCTTAATCACCTACTAGACTATGAATTTTCTCCAGGGACGTGGTCTATAGGGACCATCCTTATTTCCCTCACAGTGTGGCCCAGTCAGGGCCCTTGGCATTGTAAATGATTAATAAGATTGTGCTATTGATGGCAGCTGAATAAAGATGTTCATTTGGGATTCTCAAGTCTTGCTTTATGTTCTATTTTGTAGCCCCCATCTCAGATCATAACAGGCTTTATAGCCACCAAGGAGTGAGAACAGGAGAGGGGTTTCAGTGGTGGGGAATTGTTTGGGTCAGGTCATGGTATAAAGGTGGGTGGGGGCAGAAGATTTACGATTTTGAAGTGATCTAGGGCTGAGGAAAATGTTATTGAGATTAAAAAGGGTCAGAGAAGTGGGTGCTGTAGTGTTGAAGAAGTTGGGTCAAAACCAAGAACTCAATCAGATGTTGGCATGAAGCAGGTGGTGGGAAGTGAGGGCTGGAGGTCAGAAATTAAGGGCTTTTGTTACCTGGTGAGCAACAGGATGTTGACCTTGATAAGAAGAATCTAATTTGGCATACTTACTGTTCTACAGGTGTATGCAAATCTCTAGACCAGCTGTGCCAGGCCCACCCACCAGTTCCCTCTGAATTCCCATCAGCTGGTGAGCTCCAGCTGCCATCCTTGCCTTCATTATCTTCCATAGCAACCATGGACTGACTCTGTAGCAGTGGACACTTCCTGGGGGAAGAAAATCCTGGACTTAATCTGGTAACTCCGTTGTTATTTATGACCCTATGGTTCTGTAGGGACCAATTGGCTAATCTCTTGCTTCACTTCCTTCCAGAGAAGAAGCCAATAAGGTTTGGAGGGAAGTTAATGTACTGCTTTGGGCCATTTGGCTACCAGCTTTCTCTCAAGGTATCTAATATTGCTTGGGATCAAGTTGAGATACAAACCAGATTGGCCACAAAAAAAAAATTGACCAAATTTAGCCCAAGTATTTTGGCTTGCTTGCTTTCATTTGGGGGTGGGGTATAGGAGGTGTTAACAATTGGTCTAATTTAATGAAAAAAAAAAACCAACCAACCTTACAAAGCCCATGGCTAACTAAGCTATTTTTCCTCCTTTTATTTCATTCATTGTCATTAATTTAAACAAGACTTGTGCATGGAGACAGAACCTAAATCAACAAGATAAATGTTTCCTTTTTTCCCCCCCTTAGCTGAATAGTGGAGATAGTGGCCCTCACTCCTTGGGCACTCACAGTCACAGACTCACAACAGTCGGAAAGAGACCTCAGAACTCCATCTAGTTCAACTCATTCCTGAATAAGAATTTCCCATATAACATATTTGACAAATGGTCCATTAGGCCTTTGCTCAGAGCTCTGTAGTGAGAAGGAGCCCATAAAATCCTTAGGGGTCTTAGGAGGCTTTTAAGAGCTCTAAAAGTTAGGACATTTTCCCTCTGACATCAAGGTTAAATTTGCCATTTTGGATCTTCCACCTATCGCTTCTAATTCTGCTTCATCTCATTTGGCATCCTTTGAGCCTGTGGGATCCTTGATGGCCAATACAGGGTCAGTCAGGAGGATGCAGCTGGGAGCAGTGGGTAGAAGATGTAGGAGGACAGACTTTGATTCTATGTAAATGAAAGTGCCCATTCTATGCTAGTTGCATTTATGCCTTATAAAGAGTGAGTCACTTTCTCATTTGAGTGGATCATTTTGCACCTTGCAAAAGGTATAAGTAGGCTAAGTTGCCCCTTGTAAAAGATGTGAGGTTTTGAGGAGGTCATTTGCATCTGAAAAAGCCAGGAAATCATCTGAGTGGCTAACAGTCAATGAACTTGTTCCCAGGGCAAGTATTGCCTCTGTAACTTTTCCTGACACCATCATTTGCATGAACTAATAGATGAGATGTAGAGTTAAAAACCTTGGGAAGCCTGAACTCCAAAACTGTTTGGCATCTTTTGGCCGAAGGGCCATTGTGTGGTTATAGACAACCTTGTTGATGAAGACTTGGTAATTGTACTCAATTGTACTCAATATAGGTTAGGGTGAGGTCTCTCTCTCTCTTCAAGGAGACCCCGGTCTATATGAGGAAAAGTGGTTGAAAGGAAAAACTAAGCCTAAAAATATTAAATTAAATTGCTGGTATTATACTGCTTTCTGACCTCCTGCCTGGGAGATAGAAAGCTTCAGACCCAAATCCTACCTAAGGGTCCTAGTTCTTTCTGAAAGAGTATAGCAATATCCCAATTGAGAACTGAAACTGAAGCTGGACCTACCACTGGGGGAGACTGCAGCTGGTTAGGAAGGACAGTTCAAATAAATCTTAGATAGGATCTCAGACTTGGAGAAGAACCCAGTTCCTAATGAGATATATTGAGGGAAGTGGAAGAGAGATTGAAATAAGGCTCATGGAGCTAGGAAATTCACAGATGTGGTAAGAGGAGGATGCTATGAGAAATGGGACCAGGTCTTTGACTGTTTTTCTAATTAGGCCTGTGGAGTGTGAGGACAGAGGCTGGGAGGCTAAATCCACCCCCACCCCTAGATTATAGAAGCCCCTGCCACAAAGGGGTTTTGGAATAGGCAGTCATTCTAAAACTTCTTTTTACCTTTGGGTTTACTCATGAAATCCTAAAGCCTTTCTTGGCAGAGGGAAAGTATGTTTACCTTTATTTATTTTAAATGGCTATTTTTAAAAATAAACAATGATAATCACTGGTTATATTTATTGGAAATTCTTGTGGAAGGAAGTAACTGAGGGTGGATTGTCCCTGGAAGAGAGAAAGAGAAAGATCTAACGCTGAGTATTTTGTCAGAGTTCTATCTTTGTCTGGGGGCTTGGAGCTAAAAAAGGTCAAGAAGTCATTTGGTGAATCCATAAATAATTGAACAAGCATTTCTGTGCTTACTGTGTTCAAGGCCCTGTGCTGAGTTTTGAGGATAGAAAGAGACATAAAAACACAGCAACAGTCACTTCTCTCTAGGAACTTGTGTCTGCATGAGGGAAACAATGTTTCAGTAAGTATCTATTCAGTGGATACACAGTAGAAGAAAGACAATGTTAGAGAGAAGCTCTGTGGTGATTCATCAGACCTAGAAGGCCCCCTGCAGAAAGCACTAGGGCTTAGTCTCAAGGGAAAAAGCCAGGGAATTCAAGAGACAGAGGTTTGGAAGGAGAACACAACTGGCTTCAGAGACAGCCTGTGGAAAGTGACTGAAATGGCAGGCGGAGTATCATCATGTTTGAGCAAAAATTAGTAGGCCATTGCTGGAGCGTATGGACATGAAGACTGGAAAGGCTTAAATGCCAAACTTTGTACTGGATTTCCTCCAGAGTATCAAGTGGAGCATTGGACCTGGAGTCAGAAGACCCAAGTACCTCAGACATTTACTAGCTGTATGACAGTGGACAAGTTACAACCTCTGCCTCAATTTCCTCATCTGTAGAATGCGAATAATAATGCTGCCTGCCTCCCATGATTGTTGTGAGGATACAATGAGATAATAATTATAAAGTGCTTTTCAAACCTTAAGGCTTAAGACTATATATATAAATATTAACCGCTATTATTATCATTGCTGTGGTTGTTATTACTGCTACCCAGGATTGTTTTGAGTAGGTGTATAGTTCTATAGTTCATGGGGTAGACTAATGAAGGCGTGTATGTGTGCGGGGGGAGGTTCTTTGGTACCTTTCTTTTCTGCCATTACTATTCATCAGTACTTATGGAGTCAGCCAGTTTTACCCCTTTCTCCAAACACTTCAAATCCCCAAACTAAATGAACTTTGAAGTTACTGATAAATCCACATAGTGACAACAAGGTTATGCCAAAGGATCATAGTGAGCTGAAGGTGAAATCACTCCAAAATCACATTCTGTAGTTTCAGTAAATACCTTTGCAATCCAGCAAGATTTTATTTAGAGCACCAAAGTGGGATGGAGTGGGGAAAGGGGAGGGCATCTTTCTGGGGCACTCAGCCCTCTAATAACAAGCAACAAGGAACCCCCCTCCCCCCCCACATAAACATGAGGCAGACTGATGTGGTCAAGGGTTGTCTGTGATGGAAGAACTGCTGTACATTAAAGCTGGGTTGTAAAAGCAATGAGAGGTCTAGAGGGACCAGCTGCAGAGAAGCCATTAGAAGAAGAAAATATTGATAGGCTTGTAAAGTGACCATGATCTGGAATGGGTATGAGATCAGACTAAAGTATGTTGGAAAGTGAAAACATCCAAGAAGAAAGTTCAGGGTGCAGTAGAGAGACACAGACAGGCGTGATGGATAGGAAGCATGGTTTTATTCTGCCTTGAGCAGGAAGTATTTAAAACAGATTTGTTTAAGGACGAATGGATGCTCCTAGGTTAATTATTAGAGTTTATATTTTAATAGCACTTTAAAGCTAACAAAGTTTACTACTACTATTGATAAAAGCACTTTAAGGCTTGCAAAGCACTTTAAAAATGTTATCTGATTCAACCCTCATAACAACCCTGGGAAGGAGCTATTATTATTATCCCCATCTCACAATCGAGGAAACTGTGACAGACAGAGGCTAAATGACTTGCCCAGGGTCACACAGGTAATAAGTATCTGATGCCATATTTGAACTTAGATCTTCCTGACTCCAGGTCCAGTGCTCTAACCATTATGCCTCCTGCTAGCTGCCTTTGTAACTATTACTACACTCATCTTACAAAGGACAAAATAGGCTCAAACAGGTCAAGAGATCTGCCCAGGGTCAGAAAGCTATAGTGTAATTATCAAGTTGGTACCAATGTGTTGAGTCTACTTATTCACTTTCATGACTGTGATCATCTCACTTTTGCTCTGTATGTCTCAGTTTCCTCATTTATAAAATGGGGGGCATGTAACAGTACTCGTACTACCTACTTCATGGTGCATGTGGGTGATGTAGGGAATAGGGTGCTGGGCCTGGAGTTAGGAAGTCTCATTTTCCTGAGTTCAAATCGGACCCTGGACACTTATTAGCTACATGACCCTGGGCAAGTTAATTAACCCTGTTTACCTCAGTTCCTCATCTATACAGTGAGTTGGAGAAGGAAATGACACATCGATGTCCATATCCATATCCATATCTATCATCTATATCTATATCTATATCTATATCTATATCTATCTATCTATCTATCTATCTGTCTGTCTGTCTGTCTGTCTGTCTATCTATCTATCTATCTATCTATCTACTCCAATATATCTTCACCAAGAAAACCCCAGATGGGGTCACTAGACATGAATGAAAAGACTTAACAACAACAAAACCTACTTCATAGCACCATTGGGGAAAAACCCTTCATAAACTCTAAAGTACTATAGGACACAGCCTTGACCTATGATTTCATCAGTGAAGGTAACTCCCAGCATTGATCTGCTTCCACAGAGGAAAATTGTCAATTTGTCTACAGTTTGGAGGTGTGGGGGAACTGAGAGGTTAACTGTCTTGCTAGTGGTCACATAGCTAATATATGTCAGAAATGGTACCTCAAACTCATGCCAAGGCCAACTCATGATAAAAGTAGGTTTTATTATTATATCATCCACTTTGGAGATGTGTTCTACTTATTTATTCTCAGCAATCCCCCCACCACCCAAATCAACTATTTTAAAAGAGAAAAAAACAACGCAACAACAAAACAGTGTCTTAGTTGTTGGGGCTGGTTACTTGGTAGGATTTTTTTCACTGTGAAAATACTGGCATATACATTGTTGTGGAATATCCCTATGCAATACCATCATACTAATCTTCTATCATGTGATTTGCCTACTCAAAAACATGTAATAACTGGAGCACTGGACCTGGAATCAGGAGGACCTGACTTCAAATTCAGCCTCAGACATGACTGTATGACCTTGGGTTGCCCAACAACTTCATCTCAATTGTCTCAAAAAATGCAATAGCTTTCTCACTGACTCCTGTGTAACACCCATTCTCTTCACCTTGATAGTTCACATCCTCCATCATGTATCTGCATTGTGGGTTCTCACTATTTTCTTAGACTCTCTTGTCTCTCTGGTAAGGCTGGCATCCCCTCTGTTTCCTAGATCAAGGATTTTCAATCTGTTTTGTGTCATAGATCTTTCTAGCAGACTGATGTAGCCTATGAACCTCTTCTCAGAATAATGTTTTTAAACACATAAAACAAAATACATGAATTGCAAAGGAAACCAATTGCCTTGAAATACAGTTATCTGATTTTTTCAAAAAAAGATTTCCCACATCCCAAATTAAAGACCCTTCCCTCTAGGTTCACCACCATCCGCTTGCCTTGTAAGTACCTCACCCTCTTCTTTACATTAGAAACATTGGGTTCTATTCCTTTCGCCTTTTTCCCCTTCCCTCTAAAAATCCAACCCATCCTTCTAGGCCCAGCTTAGGTGTTATTTCCTCCAGAGAGTCTTCTCTGAAGCACTTGAGGAAACAGGAGTCTCCCCATTTTCTAAACACTGGGGCACTTACAGTCTTCAAACAGAATCCAGTACTTACTACCAGACCTTCTGAGTAGGAGTTCTATCTCCCAGATTCTCTCCTGTGCCTCAGGGATACAGCCTGGGCCTTTTTTTGTTTTTTCTGGTCTTTCCTAGACTGTGAGCTTCCTGAGGTCAAGGCCTAGATCTAGGTCTTCTTTCCTTCCTAGAAGATGTTTCCCAATTGTGAGGACATTTCTTTTCTTTTGTTTTTCTACCTCTGTCTCCTCTAGTCTGTGAGCTCCCTGAAGGCAGGATTTGAATCTGTTCCTCTTCTGTCTCCTTTAGCTTCTTGAGGACAGGGCTTAAGTCTTCACTTTCTCATTTCATTTCTACAACGTAGTTGAGTCCAGGCCTGGGTATACATTAGGCTTTTAATAGATACTTGTTAGTTGAATATTTGATTCTGAAAAGTAAGGATTTGTAGATATTTAGTGTCAGGCTACATAAGCACTTTCCATAGCCCCAGATCACTCAAACACATACAAAAGATCACAAGAATTACCCCCTCTTCCCCCTCACCCCCACACCTTGTTTATATTATTCCACTTCCTTTTTTTTCTCATTCAAGCCATTGGATCTCATTGTCCTTCCTTCTTATTATTTTTACCCCAAAGATGGTAGTGAGGAAAGAGCCCTGGGCAGGAAGTCAGAAAACTTGGGTTCTAGGTTGGGTAGATAGGTGGCATGGTGGAGAGAGTTCTGGAATTGGCATCTGGAAGACCTCAATTCAAATGTATGACCTTGGGCAAGTCACTTAACCTAAATATTTTCCTCACCTATAAAATAGGACTAATGATAGCACCTACCTCATAAGGCTATTGTGAAAATCAACTGAGATAACTTATTTAAAGAGCTACTTTAATAACTAGCTATTATTGTTACTGTTAATATTAATTATCATTGTTTGCTGCTCTTTTGCAGGCTCTGCCCTTGAAAGTCACTCCAGCTCTCCAAACCCTAGTTTTATAGCTTGTAATTAGATGATCTCTGAGAAAATTCCTTCCACCTTGACCACTCTATGTGCTATGATTTCAATGGCCCAAGACAGCTCTGAAAGTTTTTACTCTAAGGCTGAGATTCTTTGCCTTCTGCCTGTCATGGACTTGTCTGGCAGTCTGGTGATGCCTGTGAATCTGTTCTCAGAATGATGCTTACTGACTTTATGAATAATTGAGGAAAATGCTAAGTTTCAGTTAGAGGTTAATAAAAATAAAGATATATATATTTTTCCTATCCAAATTCACACACCACCTGAAATCTATACACAAATCCCTTGAGTGTCTTTGGACCCCATTAAAAACCAACCCTTCTGCTCTGAGGCCTCTGATATTTTGGAGTTTCTGTTCTAAGGTGTGGTCCCTCCCAGTCCTGACATTCTGTGTTTTAGTGCTTCTTTCATCCTGGGCACATAATATTGTTCCATGACAAGCTATCCCACTTATTTATTTATTTTTTCCTTTGAACAACTGGATAAACCATCCCAACCCTGCCCCCCCCCATTTTTTCCCACTGAAATGACTACCAAAATGACCATTACCAGTCAGTCCCCATTACCACCAACACCAAAAAAAAAAATCCATTTTTTTTTTCCTATTTATTCCCTTCCCCTGACCCTGAGTTCTCCCTGGCTGGGAGTTCTGGTCAGGTCCCTGGTCAGGTCCCTGGTCAGGTCCCTGCTCTGGCCAGGTTTAATAACTGGCCCAAATACCTATACCTCTAGAGTAGGCCAGAAGCTTCCTGGATGGACAAAACTCTAGAACTGCTCCTTTCTCTGAATATGAACTCTGACTATTCCTTTGGGTCCCTGTGATGCTTGATTTTTCTGGGACAACTATGGTCTATGCTGGGCAAACTATGTTTCCCAAAGATACCTTGACTGGTTGTGTCAGAGTGATCTATGTGATTACAACTTTCCTGTGATGGGAGCTGTGAATTGGGGTGAAAAACTAAGAAGGCTGGATTTTCCCCAGATGGCTGTCAGACAACCCAGTCATGCATGACACCTTGAGGCTATACTGCCCCTGCTTCTCCCAGCCTGGCAAATACCTCACAGTAGGGGAATAATGTTCTTTAAACTCTGTACAATGGGAAAAAGTTGTTTGGTTTTTTAAAAATATTTTTCAAAAAAGGTAAACCAAGCTTATGTTTCAGGATTTTTTTTGCAACACGTTTCTGTTTCCCCAAATCATGGCCTTATGTGATTGAAAATCAAGCCACAACTATTTATTGAGAGCCTACTATGAGGCATGTAGGTGGCACAGTGTAGAAAGTGTAGGACTTGGACTCAAGAAGATCTAAGTTCAAATCCACCTTCACAGTAAACTAGCTGTGTGACCCTGGGCAAGTTACTTAACCTTTATCTGCCTCCTCTATAAAAGTAAGACAATGACAGCACCTACCTCCCAGAGTTGTTGTCAGCATAAATGAAATGATACTTTTAAAGTGCTTTGAAAACCCTTAAGGAACTATATAATGCAATTATCATTTATCATTATTATCATTGTTAATGTGTACTCACGAGAATATCAATACGGTTTCATGGAGACTGGCATGGGACCCAGAATACTTCAGTCTTACTGGGGGAATGCAGACTAGGGGGTGCCTATCTCCATCTGCTACCTAAATTCTCAATCATTCTTCATGTTTCCTAAATGGAGCTTTGTCCAAGGTTGTGGTCTCCTGAAGACCTTCAAAACTGGGAATATTCTCTGGGCATTTTCATCCAAGTACCCTCAAGACATACTAAAACTACCCAAAAGAGTCATAATAGAAATACATAGTCCCTCTCACACTCAGCAACTTAATCATGGAGTCATGAGTAAGTTCTTTTCTTTGTACTGGGACTACATTCAATAAAAATGACCTGGAGATGGTCACCAATGTGTCTTATCCCCCAGCACTTGGCTTCTCATTTCTAATAAGCTACAATAGAACAATATATTGGATTCTGCATTTAAATGCACTTGACGTTTATATTGCAGCGAAATTACACAATGTATTTTTTTTTTATTAAAAAGGCATGATTTACAATAATGTAAAATGCATTAGCTCACTGGAAACAAGTATTCCCTTCCCCAACATCCCTTCAGTGTCACAGCCCCATTTACTATTGCTCTTGAGGGCCATGAAATCTCTGCCAATTTGTCTTCTAATATGGATTGAGAGCCTTCCCATGGGACTCTGGAGTAGTTTCTCCAGTGGTATGCTAATCAGGGATGTGCTGAGCACTGCAGGAACAGTTAGAGTTACTGATGAGATGGGGGCAGGGGATAGGTGGTGAAGACTCATCATTTCCACTGATCCCTGCTCTACTTGGAAATGCAACCACCCAGGCTAGAACTAGAACACAGAAATCCAAAGCTTAAAGAGATCTCAGAGATCAGCTACTCCAATGTAGAGCATGCCACTCCTGACATATTATATTATACTAGCCCTTTGTGCTTCTCCCTGTACCTGAAATTCCCTCCCTCTTCTTTGTTTATTGAATCTCTACCCATCCTTTAAGGTTCAACTCAAATGCCACTTCTTGCAAAAGGCTTTCTTGATGCCTTAGTTGCTAATAATCATCCCCTCTCTGGACTTTATTCAGTCTCATATGTATCTTATGTGCCATCATATTCTACTCGTATTCTGCTTCATAACTGTTCTACTTCTTTTGGTCATGAGAGTGATTATATTGGCCCTCACTAATAGACTGAGCCATGTAAGAAGGGGGATTATGATGTATTCATCATGGTAGCCTCAAAAGGACCTAGAACACAATAGGAGCTGAATCAATATTTGTTGAATGAATGAATGAATGAACGAATGAATGAATGAACAAACCTAATACCTGAGACCTTCATTTTATAGACTGTGAGCCATATGAGAAGGATTATGATGTATTCATTAAGGTAGCCCTAATATGACCTAGCACACAGTAAGAGCTAATTCAATATTTGCTGAATGGATGAAAGAATGGATGAACAAGTCTAATAGCTAAGACCTCAATTTCATAGATCAAGAAAACCATGACTCAGAGAGGGCAAGATCACCCAGATCCCAGGCAGATCCCAGGACTACTGACTCTCAGCCTAAGGCTTTTTGTTTGCCATCTGAGGCCTCACACCCCTCCTTTGACTTGGGTAGCATGTAGATTTCTCAGCATCCATTCACATGCTGACTAAATGTGTTTGGTTTGCTTTTCTTGCCTACCTACGAAAGGACCAAATCATGAAGGTGTAAAGCTATCCCTTCCCCATAAAGATAATGACAGCTAACATTTATGCAGCTTTGTAAAAGGTTTACAAAGGTCTTTACACATAGTATTTGATTTGATGCTCACAACAACCCTGTACTATAGGTACGATTATGGCTCAGAGACATTAAATGACTTGCTCATGGTCACACAGCTAAAGTATTTGATGTAGGTTTTGAGTCCAGATTCACATAGTTTTGTCTGGTATACCATACTGTTATGAAAGATATACACACTGCATTGGGCGTGCACCCCCCTTCTTGGGTGTATCTTCTAGCACAGCAGTTCTCAACCTGTGGGCTGTGACCCCTTTGGGGGTTGAACAACCCTTTCACAGGGGTCGCCTTAGGAACTGAGGCACTGTTCCTCTATCTGTCTCCAGGAGGGTCTGCCCACATACAGATACACCCACAAATGAGTATTAAAGCGTCAAAGGTTGAGAACCACTGATTTAGAGATATTTTGGGACATAACGCACATTGACAATCCCCTTTGAAGAATGAACGCTAGACACCTGTGGCTAACCTTAGCTCTTACCCTGCTAGGATTAGCTATTATCCTGCTGATGGACATTAATAGTGTCATAGATTAAATTATCCATATGACTGGACTTTTCATAGAACCATATTCTTTTTTTTTTTTTTTTTTTAGAACTGGAAAGGATGTGTGAGACTACCATAGTGACCATCCAGGCCAACATTCTCATTTCCCAGTTGGGGAGATGGAAGTACATAAAGGGAAGTGATCATAAGGTGGTTTGTAGCATAGGGAAGGATTTGATTGACCATTTCCTAACTTCCAAACCAAAGTCCTTCATTATACTGTATTAGCTGCTTTGCAGAATACCATTGGAGCATAGAGTTAGAGCTGGAGGGAAAGTTAGAGGCCATCTGGTCTAACACCCTCATTTTATACATCAAGAAACTGAACTCCAGAGAGGGAAATTGACCTACTCAAGATAATATGAAAGTAAAAGGCAGAGGTGGAGTTTATACCTGGGTGCCATTGCTTTCCCACTGTACCATGCTTCCTTTCCTAGAAAATTCCCACTGAAATTTTTCAGAAGAGGAAAATGAGACCTAAGGATGTGAAATGATTGCCCATGATTACCCAGTCAGTAAGTGGCAGAACTAGAATTCAAATCAGAGCTTTATGACTCTCATTCCAATGTTTCAACCTAATCCTTAACTTCTCTTTCCCTGACATTGAGCTGGGGGGGGGGGGGAGGAGGGGAGAAGAGGGGATTGGCAAGCACCAGTAGGTGCTTAATAAGTGCTCAAAATCTTGACTTAACAAGCATAAACAATGAAAGGAAATCAAACAAAACGAGCTCTTTTCATTTCAAGCTGGTTTGCTTGTCAGTGTGTACTGAAATTGATTAGCCCTGCATCTGCTAGAGCTTCGGGTGATGACATTTTATGAACAAATGGGGCCTTATTTAATTAAGCACACGTAGAGCTTGGAACACTGTGGCATGGTCATTCACTGCCTTCTCCCTATAGGCTTCCTACAGCTGCTCATACCCTGGGATTGGCTGGAGCCCTAGGAGAAAACAGGCTAGAATCCTGAAACTAGCAGGATCAGAATATTGACTCAGCATCAGGTGAACTTAATGTTGGTATTACTTTTGCTGTAGGCCAGTCCCTAATTCCCAGTCTGTTTCCCATCCTTAGCTCTGTCCAGCAGATCATGTATGCAGTCTTGGGTCCAATTTAGGGCAATATATTTTAAGAGAAACACTGACAGGATGGAATAATTCTGGAGGAAGATAACCAGGATGGTGAGAGTACTCAAAATTCATATTTTATGAGACTTATTTGAAGGAATTAGGTATATTTATTCCCAGGAAGAGAAAATATATGATGGACATGAGAGATGTCTTCAAAGAGCTAAAAGACCAGGACCTGGATTCAAATTCCACCCCAAATACTTGCTACCTTTGTTACTTTGGGCAAGCCACTTCAATCCCACCTCTTGGCCTCAGTTTCCTTCTCTTTAAAGTAAGGATCAAGACCTCTGAGGTCTCTTCCAGTTCTATTTCTATGATTCTTTTACTGTCTTGTGAAAGAGGAATTACTTATTCTGGGTGGCCCAAAAAGACAGAACTAGAGCAGAAAGAAGGAAGCCATACTGGAGGGAAATTTAATGTCATTCTTAAGAACTTTTCTTTCTGACAATGGAACAGTATGGAAGTGTGGTTCAAGAAAGGTTGAATGACCACTGGTCTAGGATGCTGGGGAGGGGGGCTCCTAAACTAAGAGAAAGAAAAAGCTTAGTATGGATGCTCTGAGTCCCTTATTGTTCTGAGAGTCTATGATCTCACTGGAACCTTAAAGCAGTCTACAGCTGTGTCTATACACACACTAGTCTGGGGGTGGGTGAGGGGTGGAAACATGGAAAGAGGATTTCCATCCAAAGCAGATTTGTAATTAGCTCCTAATAGGCTCTTTTCAGAATAATCAGTAGTTTGATTCAATTAAGCATGTTATGTTTTTCAGACCAGGTTGTGAGTGTAGCCACAGACAGAGATTGTGGAGTCTGGGAACAGACCAACTGAGTCACTACCCCTCCCACCTTCCCAGCCCTTGACTTGGGCAGTATAATTGGTAAGGAGTACATTGGTTCTTAGAGGCTAAATTTAAGCCTGACAGCACTTCAAGCATCCAACTTAAAATCAGAGAAATTGGGGGATTGAAATGGAAAGTGGAAATTAGCATTTGAGTGTGCCATGTATCCTTCTCCAGCTAAACCCCTTGAATTAAAAAAAACAAAGTCCTTATCTAAATCCTGGGCATATCTCTTAATGGAAGTTACTCTTCTGCCTCCTCCAGGTTACCACTAGGATCTTCATCTTAGCCACCTCTATCTAATGCCTTGAAGGACTTTTGGACAAAGGACTTTGTAGCTAATTAGCCAGCCAGTTATATAGAAAAGTTGCAGAAATCTCAGTCCTCGGAAATACTGTTCCCCAGACTCACATATATCCCTTTCCATAGGCTGTTTCCCTTTCACAGCTGGTGGGGGCGGGACGCAGGAAATCACTGCTGAAAATGTCATTTCGAATCCCGCACTGGCATTCCTTAGGAGCAGAAGGGACTCAGCTACTTGTCACTCTAAAGATTTACTCATCTAATGGGGAATTGTGTATATTTGAGGTGGAGGATTTGGATTTATGGCATAAGCTCAGCCCATCTTGAATCTCCCATCAATCCAAGGCTCTCTAGTAGAAATTTTGTGTTTCCACAAAGCCTCACTGATCTGTTAACTGGATTTAGATTTGGAATATGTTTGTTACAACTATGGATTTTGGGGGGTGGAAGGGGAAGGACGGGGAATGAAATAAATATATTTTCCTTAAGGTGCAGCCATTTGCTTTTTCCAGACTTCTTTGGAGAGGCCAAAGAGGCTCAGCTGCTTAAAGATTGTGCATGGAAAAGGTAGAGGGATCTAGAAGTGTCCTAATAATGCCCAGTATCCTTCAAGATTCTATTAGAGATGTTGGCTTCAGAATGTAACAACAGAATGGTATTGTATTTCAGCCAGGGCCAACCGTTTCTACCAACAGATACAAATATACTCTGTGCGTTGTGTATATGGATGTGTATTGTATTGTGGGTGTTGTGTTATGTCTCTCTTACACGCCCATAGAGAGCATAGCATTTGAGTTTTGTCATTATATTAATTTTCACAGAATTGTGGCATAGGGGAAAGTACCATGGGTTTAATGTCAGAAATCTTAGCCCTTATCCCTGCTCTGCTACTTCCTAGCCATGTGGTCTTGGACAACTTACTTCTTTCTACCTCAGCTTCATCCTTTGTAAAGTGGGGGATAGAACAAAAAGCCTTTCCATCTTTAGATCCTGTATTTCAGAAGTCTACAAGTACCCTGGGCCATTTTTGCTTGAGGCAAGAGGAGAAATTAGATGCTTCCGAGGTTGCTTCCAGTTCTGAGATTCTAGGTTTCTTTAGAGCAAAGAGTTCTTAATCTTCTGTGTGTCATGTATCCCTTAAGCAGCCTAATTAAACCACTTTCAGAATAATGCTTTTAAATTCACAAGATAAAACACCGAAGAAATAAATTATATTGAAATAAAGATGTAGTTTTTTTTCCCATCCAAGTTCATGAACCCCCTGAAAACTATCCATAGACATACCCCACCCTAGTTAAAAAGCTCCTGCTCTATTGTCTCTCAAAACACAGTCTTGATGAAAAGCTTTACATAGTGCTGGGCATCTGTAGCACAGTTTCGAATCATGCCCTCTCCCCCACAGTACTACCCCTGTGTACACTGAAAGTGTAATAAATGCCTTCCCTACCCCCAGTCTTGAAGTACACTCATCATCATTCCTGGGGACCACATGGAAGCTGAGGAACTGGAGGAAGGGAAGCCCTTATGAATGAAAGAACAACCTTGGGACAGGGAGATTGGACGAACCTGGACAAGGAGTTGTGTGGATAAAAAGTATCTCACCGCTATGCTTCATACCTCCATTTTCAATGCTACCTAACTCATTGGTTAGCTGTGAGGTTTAAATCACGTTGGTATGTAAAATGCTTTCTAAACCTTAACCAAGGCTCCATCACAAGGCCAGCTCTAATTATAAGAATTATTTTTCTTCTTACGTAGTTATTTTATTATCCCTAGCAGCCCCCACTGTCCTGCCCCCCCATATCCCCACTTTCTTCAGGAATACCCTCTTTTCAAAGGCTGTTCAGGAAAACTGCTCACCCTTGCCTTTTATCTCTTAAAAACCGTACTTAGAAAAATACATCAAAGGCTCGATCCTAGCATCACAATGATGTTTCAGGACAGATTAAAAATTCAGAGTGATCACAGCAAAAGAGCCGGGCTCATTATTTCCTCCGTGAAAGCCTTTTCTCTTTCTCCGTTCTCCACTCTGTGTGTGTGTGTGTGTGTGTGTGTGTGTGTGTGTGTGTGTGTGTTTTCATTCCCCCCCCCCCCTTCCTTCTCTTTCCCTTTCAAATCGGGGTTAAGACTTTTCCAGTCAGTCATGTTAATTTCCTTCCCGAGCTCAGACAGCTAATGAGGGGTGCGTGGGCGAGTGTCTCCAGCAGCATCCGAGCCGTTTCACATGGAGGCTGACATGTGACAGGAGCGCCGCACCCCCAGCCTGCAGGCCGAGCCTTCCTCCCAACGTACCCCCTTCCCCAGGCCAATCCCTCCCAAAGGGGCGGGAGAAGAATGAGGGTTCCTTCTCTGCTCCGGACGCCTCGCCACATTGCCACGCTCGCCCGATGAGCCCCTACCCCTCAAGGATGGAGGGAGAAAGGATGACAGTCTTCCCCCCAAGCCTCATGGGGATGGGCCCCATCCCGCCTCCCTCTTCTGCTCCTGCGCGCCCCATCCTTCAGGCCTGGAGGGTGGGGCTGACACCCCATCCCCTCATCGAGCCTAGACCCTTCTCCCCAAGAGCTCAGCCCCTCCACCACAAACAATCTTGCTCTGGAGGTTAAATCGATACATTATCCCTCTAATTAGTCGCTTACTCTGACTGTATGGCTTTTACGGTAAAAAGCCGGCAGAAAAATTACCTCTTTCCTCTGACTTCCCACTGAGCCAGGCGAGTGGGGCGGGGAGGGAAGGGTAGAAAGACATCTAACCATAATTCTTTGTTGAACAAACATAAGAGTATGTGGCCCGGACTGGGGATACAAGGATGGGCTTTTCTTCTCTCCTTTGTGAAGACAGAGTCAGGGGACAAGATGCGCATGGGTGTTATAGATGGACAGGCTTGTGTCTTAGCCTTTTCCATATGAGGTTCTGAGGGTCCAGGCCAAGACGTTGTGTTTGGACTTGGAGTCAGAAAGCCAGAATGTGAAGCCCAGGCTTACATACTTAGAATCAGTGCGACCATATGATTACAAATTTAGAGCTAGAAAGAAACTCAGAGGCCATCTAATCCCTATCTTCCCATTTTACAGATCAGGAAACTGAGATACAAAGAAAGGTTGCATGATTTGCTTGAAGTCCCACAAATAGTAATGAAAGAGGCAGGATTGGAATCCAGGCCCTTTGACTCCAAAGCTATATGTTGTTTTTTTCTAATAGAACATAAACTCCTTCATTTCTGTCTGTATACTCAGTGCCTAGCGTGGTGTTCCTTGCATAGTAAGTACTT
The DNA here is from genome assembly GCA_028627135.1 of Pseudochirops cupreus. NCBI lineage: Eukaryota > Metazoa > Chordata > Mammalia > Diprotodontia > Pseudocheiridae > Pseudochirops > Pseudochirops cupreus. Next base: position 316,660,212 of record CM053583.1, on the reverse strand, counting down.
GATAAATTCTTGATTGATTAATATCCATTCATAGCCCAAAATCCATATACTGAGCTTATAAATTAATAATTCATTAGGGACCTTGGCAAATCACTTTACCTCCCGGAACTCAGGTCCCAAGTTGTAAAATGGGGGTGGCGATGCTTACTAGACACCTAGGTAGAAAAGTTGATATAATTCTGGACTTGGAGTCAGGAAGACCTGAGTTCAAATCCTGCATTGGACACCAGCTGTGTGACCCTGGGCAAATTAATTTACCTCTCTAAGACAATAAATTGCAGAAAGGGTGTCAACCCCCATGGGCAAAAGGAATTTCTTCATTCTGGAGCTCTGACACTAATGATATCACAGGTTTAGGACCTTCCCCTAACCTACTAAAAAATATAAATAAGGATAAATAATCCCTGACAGCTGTACAGTGCTCTATTCTTATAACATGCTTTTATTCATTTTATCCTGTTTAATCCTCCCATTTGTCACTCCCAATTTCTAGATAAGGAGGCAGAGAAAAGGAGAAAGTAAGAGATTTTCCCAAATTCACTCAATGCCTTGGACTTGGCATGGCTTGGACTTGAACCCGGGTTTCTTGACTCCTAGGACAGAGTTCTATGCCTGTGAACTTCACTGCCAACCTGGGAGTGTACTGATGGGATTCTCTATGATCAGCACCCTCACAGAAATCTAAGTTTGAATCTTGGGGTCCTAGGACAGAATGTCCACAAGGACATTTGGCCTTTGTAAATTGGTCAGAAAGGTCCATAGTGAGGAAGGAAGACTTTTCCTTCTGTGGTTCTCCTGTCTGTAAAGCAGGAACACTACCTCAGAGTAGGAAAGCCAGCTTCTAATTTAAGGACTCTCCTCACTGGTCCGAAGGCCACAAACCAAAGGCTCAAATCATCTCGTCCAGCCTACAGGCAGAAGAATCTCAGTCTTTCAGGATCTTTTCTTTTTATTTTATATTTATCTATTTTATTTTAACTAGTGGAATAAAGCAAACATTTCCATAACAGAGTACATATAATAAAAAAGATGATTGCACATGAAACTTAAAATCTATTGTGTACAACTTGCTATTCCTTTTAAATATATAATAAAGTTATCATGTACATTTGTGTCCTTCCCTTCCCACCCCCTGCCCTAGAGATAGATGGCTGCCATCTTTTCTTTAAAGTCTCTAGAGATGGGCACTTCACATCTCCCCTGTTTCCTTCACTGAAGGGAGAGGTGTGTGTGTGTGCGTGTGTGTGTGTGTGCATGTGTGTGTGTGTGTGTGTGCGTGTGTGTGTGTGTATGGTGCGTGTGTGTGCGTGCGTGTGCATGTGTGTATGTGTGTGTGTATGTGCGCGTGTGTGGTGTGTGTGTATGTGTGTATGTGTGTGTGCATGTGCGTGTGCATGTGTGCATGTGCGTATGTGTATGTGTGTGCGTGTATGTGTGTGTGTGCATGTATCTGTGTGTGTGTGAGTGTGTGCATGTACATGTGTATATGTGTATGCATGTGAGTGCATGTGTGTGA
>CM053583.1:316641805-316658596 GCA_028627135.1 Pseudochirops cupreus | reverse complement strand
CGTGTGTGTATGTGTGTGTATGTGCGTGTGTGTGCATGTGTGTGCATGTGTACGTGTGTGCATGTGTGTGCGCGCGCATGTGTGTGCGCATGTGTGTGTGTGTCCGTGTGTGTCTGTGCACGTGTGCGTGTGTGCGTGTGTGTGTGCATGTGTGTGTGTGTGTGTGTGTGTGTGTGTGTGTGTGTGTAGAAGCAATATTTTCTAAACTTGTGATCTCTGCAACAAATCCATGCCAAAATGGGTCAGTTGGCAGAGTTGTTTTTACTGTTTTGATGCAGATCCGGAATCCCCAAAGTGTGAGGAATGTCAAAGGTCAGCCAGGATCTAGCACTTATTAGCTATATAATACTGGGAAAATCACTCTCCTTCTGTCAAATGGAAATGCTAATACTTGTACTTCCTATCTCAGGGAATAGTTGTAAGAAAAAACACTTTTATTAATCTTTTAGGTGTTATAGAAATATTAGCTGCTATCGTCATCATCATCATCGTATAGTTCAACCCTTCACCAGGTACAGACTTCCCCTTTACAGTATCCCTGATGGTCATCTCCATACTGATTATAGGTCTCCAGTGATAGGGAACTTACTACCCCACGAATCAGTCAATTATGTTGTTAGATATCTCTGATTTTTCTGTTTTTGGTATTAAAGTAAAATCTGACCCCTGAAACCTCTTCCCATTGTGTCTAGTTCTGTCCTCTGAGACCAAACATCACAAATCTATTCCTTCTTTTATATAAGAGCCCTTCAAATATTTTGAAAACCAATTGTATCTCTGCAACTCTATTCTTCTCCAGTTAAAATACCCAGGGTTTCTTCAAACAATCCTAATAGTCATAGCATGGATTCCAGATCTCTCCTCATCCTGATCACTGTCTTCTGGATGTACCTTGGTCTGGCAATATTTTTCTTAAAATGCAAGGCCCTGAACTGGGCATAAGACTACAGCTATGTATTACCAGAATTAGGGAAGCAGGACAGCTGAGCTGTTAGAGCAGCGGTTCTCAACCTTCCTAAATGCCGCAACCCTTTAATACTCGTATGTGGGCATATCTGCATGTGGGTGGACCCGCCTGGAGACGGATAGAGGAGCGGTGTCTCGGTTCCTAAGACCATCAGAAATATGTGTTTTCCCATGGTCTTAGGCGACCCCTGTGAAAGGATTGTTCGACCCCCAAAGGGGTCGCAACCCATAGGTTGAGAACCACTGTGTTAGAGGAATTGGGCAGCCATTACTAATAGTCCTAAGGAGGGCATTTGTCTCTCTCCTACAGTGAGGCTTCCTGCAGACCACGGATAAAAGAAAAGGCAGGAGGTGGGAGAAGGGTGACTCTCTTGATGGTGTTTCTTAGCTAACTCTTGTACATACTATGACTATAGACTTGATTGTGTTGGAAAGGAGATAATAAAAAGAGCTGGTATTTGTATAACCGTATAAGGTTTGCAAAGTGTTTTTCATATTATCTCACTTGATCCTCATAGGCCCTCTTTTAGGTAGTGCTATTATTTTCCCTAATTTAGGGATAAAGGATAGAGATTATATCACTTGCCTAAGGACAAGCTAGAAAGTTTCTGAGGCAGGATTTGAACCCAGTGATTTCCTAGCTCCAAGTCCACAGCATGAAAATCAGACGGACCCTCATAATAGTAGCTGCAGTTTGGTTGCTGAGGTGGCCTTCCTTATGTTTGTATTTCCTGGGTTTGGAGGTGCCACTGGGGAAAGGTTTATGCCTCAGGCTGTGCTGGGAGCCTCTTCAGATCTTGGGCAGAGGCCTATACATGACTAGAATGGTTGTGCTGACTGCCACAGGGTCAGCAATGGGACAGCACCTTCTGAGCACTTCCCTGTTTTTTCAGGTATGTCTCATGCTGGGACCCAAAAGGCAGTGTGTTACAGTGAAAAGAAGAGTGCATGTAAGGTCACAGTTCTGTGACAGGCTTTCAGAACGGGAAGGGGCCCCAGACACTAGCCAGTCCAAGAATCCCCTCACAGCAGCACCATGAAGTAGTCATTCAGCCTTTTCTTACAGACTTCCTGTGAGGAGAAACCCACCACTGCCTGAGATGACCCATACTACATTTAGATGGTCCTAATTGTTAGGAATTTCCCCTTCCCCTCCTGTCAAAGCTGAAATTGGCTTCTTGGCAACTGGCACTCATCATTCCTGGTTCTGACCTCTGGGGCCAAACAGAACAAACAGACTCTTTCTTCTAATTGGCAGCTTTTCAACTATTCTGAAAAAGCCCTGTTGTCCAACCCAAGTTTTGTATGCTCCAGGCCAAATATCCCCAGTTCTTTCAACTGACCCTCATGTGACATCATCCTGATGGAGGCTCCTCACCATCCTGCTTGCCCTCTTCCTAATGCTCTTCAGCTTGTCCAAGTACTTCTGAAAATGTGAAGCCCAGAGCCGCAGAATGGAGCAAGACTATGTCTTGCATATTCTGGACATTACCTACCTCTTAAGCAGCCCAGGATCACATTAACTTCTTTCCGGGTGCTATATCTCACTGTTAATTCATACTCAATTTGACAGTTTGACTCCCAGATCTTTTGCCATAGGGAAATGACATCCAGCCCTGCCTCACCCATCTCATACTTCAGAAGCTTATTCTTTGAAGAATAATATAGGATTTCACAGAGGCCATTGGCTGGAATCTAGGTTCTGCTATTGACCAGTATTGGGACCTTGGGCAAAGCATTTGAATTTTTGTAACTTCCATTTCCACAAACATAAAATGAGGGATTTAGACTAGATTAGATAGTCATTAAGGCCTTCCAGCTAGAAATCCTATGACCCTGGTAGTTATGGAACACTAGTAATAACATCAGCTTGTAATGGAACCTAGCCTCCCAGTTATCCCAGAATAAGGGTCGATGGACTACTAATCTTATGGTAGACACAAGGCATCTATGGCTAGCTTTCAGAAGGTCCAATGAATTAGGATAGAGATAACAAGTACACCTTTATTTCAATCTGAGTGGTTTCCTTGATAATCCTATGCATTTTGCTCAATGCATTTAAAAGCATTATTCTTACAAGGGGTTCATAGGTTTCAGACTGCCAAAAAGTTCTATCACATTTAAAAGGTTAAGAAACCCTGAGCCAGAGGGGTTGACTACCATTTTTGGCCCATGCAGAGTTGCTGATAACTGAACCTGATCATTCCAGTGGTTATAGAGTCATCTTAGGGAAAGAAATTGGAAGGAATTCTCATTAGTGGGGAGTCAGTAGATTTCCCTCCCCCCCATATGTGATCATTTAGGCTGACTCTGGCTAACATCTTCAGCATAGGGGTCCTGGGTCTCTGATCCTATGACACAGGTATCACTCCTTTCACTTTAATAGGACATCAGGGCAATCCATCTCTCCAAAGTGAGCTGAGAAAAGTGAGTCCAAAATCTTTCCCAAAATTCAACCGTGGTGGCAAATGGCCAATTGCAATACCACCTGGTAGAAGAGCACATTAGGTAAAAAGATCTGAAGAATAGTCCAAGGAGGGATAGAACTCAACCAACAAACATTTGTTAAGGACCCACTATATTCTAAGCTATGCAAAGCTCTGGAGATACTGAAACAAAAGTGAGATAGACCCTGCCCTCATGGAGTTTACATTCTACCAGCCTTGTGACTACAAATAGTTTGGGGGCAAGAGGTTTTGTCTTATTCACTGGGTGGGTAGAGAATGAACCCCAGTGGGTGATACCTTTGACTTGAGGCCTCTAGCTCATTTGAAAAATCTCTGGGAAAGAGAAGACCCTGAAATCAGTAATTTACTTTTCTCGGTAAAAACCTGGAGAGAGGGGGCGGGGGGGGGGGGGAGAAAGAGCTGAGGATTATGGGAGTTACCCTTTAGACTTTCTAGGAAGAGATCATGATGAATACGAGTAGGAAGAAATTGAGCAAAGATTGGTGCACTGACTGAGACGTACAATCCAGGTCTCCAGTTTCTCCTTAGCAGCTGACTCCAGAGAAAGTGGCCAACCAGCAGCAGCCTGGTGTGGGTAGGCTGTCAACCTCACTCTACTGTACTCCAATAGATGTAGGCAGGATGCCCATGTCCTTGCAAGTGCGGGCCAAGTTCCCCCAAGCACATGTAAAGAGGCCAGATCACATATTCCTCCTAAGAGGAAGAGGAAAAGAAGAAACTTAGTAGGAGGACTAGAGTCACTACAATCTGGGAGGCAGGTCATTTGAACTATGGGATTAAGAGAATTTCTCAATCAAAGGCAACCTCTTTTCTCTCTCTAATGCTACCTGTAGATAAAAGTGGGTGAGAATATAGGCCTCTGGACTGGTATTCCCCAAATGGCTCATATGTTCTAGTTATAGAGATGAATGTGTGGTAAGAAGGAAGAGCAAGAGAGATGAATTGAGGCCTCCTTGTGACATAGCACATCTCTGAGGAACCTACTTACCTGTGTTTACATCTACACTACTCTGTTTTGTGTGTTTCTGGAAAGTCATCTGTGTTGGACAGTATTCTAACCTGTGAGATCACTTAGATACAGAAAACACTAATTGGAGCAGCTAGGTGGCGCAGTGAATACAGCACTGGCCCTGGAGTCAGGAGGACCTGAGTTCAAATCCAGCCTCAGACACTCAGACACACTTACTAGCTATGTGACCTTGGGCAAGTCACTTAAACCCAATTGCCTTGCCTCTCCAAAAACAAAAAAACAAAAAAACAAAACCATCTACTAATGGATACGATGGTGATTGTCAAAAGGTTGATATATACACATATGCATACATGAAAATAAAATGCAAGAACTGACTAGGTATATATACATGCATATGTACATATTTAAGTGTAAATATATATAACAGGGGGGAATTGAGTAGCACAGATAAGAGGGGCATTTGCCCAAATTCACACAATAAGTGGGAAACTGAGCTAAATTATTTGTAACTTAACAAAAGTTTTCACAGTGAAATTTCCCCTAAGTAACTAATTTTCCCAGGGCACAGACTTTAATTCATTTGATCTCTCTGTTCTCCTTCACCATCTCTTCCCTACAAGCTATGATAAAAAGTAATCTTCCTAAAACAGTCCTGATCATGTCATACCCATACTCCAAAACCTGCAGTGAATTACTATTGTTTCTTATATGGAGTATAAACTTCTGATCCTGACATTCAAGGCCCTCTACATTTTGACTCCAACTTATAATTCTCAACCAACTTGAGAAATAATTTCACAATGGTCCTCTTTAAGGACTCTGTGTTTCCTCACAAATCACCTACTAACTGTTCCCTGAACTTGACATTTCATTTACCACCTCCATGCATTTGTATAAGCAGTACCCAATTCTGGAATGCTCTCATAACCAACTTTCAGTCAGCCCAGGTTCGCTTCCTCTGTGGAAACTTTCTCTGATCTCCTATTAAATTGTTAATGCTTTCCCCCCTCCTCAAATCACTTTGTATTTACTTATTGAAATGGGGTATTACATTCTCCCTAGAAAATGTAACCTCCTCAATGACCAGGGATACTTAATTTTTATCTCTACATCCTCTTAAGTCTGAAACAATTTCTTACACCTAATAGGACATTGATAAATGTTTATTGGATCAGAATAACAGAATTCCATTTACAGACACCTTTGCTAGGAGTATAATTGTAATTATATAAAGTTATAAAGTGAGGCTCACCGTTATGTTAATGATTCTCCATTGGGTCCCTCTATTCCACCTAGCTTTGTAAAGTGAAGCTGCCAAACTTATTACCCAGTAACAATTTCATTTATTCTCTCTGAATTTCTTCTCTCCACTAGGATGTAAATTTGTATGTGAGAATCTGTTTACGTATTCACAACATATGTCTTAGACATATATTATGGATGGACAATGATCTGGGTTTGAGCTGAGCTGAGAAGAGAGTGGGATCACATTTGGGAAATTACACACTTCTTTGCTGATCCCAGACTGCTCGCTGCTTCAAAAGCTCATCTCTTTAACACTGATATTTTCTTTAATGCCAATAGGACATGGCTATGAGTCATGGAACAATATGATCTTAGAGGAATCAAAATTGCAGGTGACCTGAAGGGCAGTGAAAGATTCATGGTGGGTGTAAGCAAGCTATGACATATTACTATAATGCCTTATGCTTGAAAGATAAAAGACATTATCGGGGACATGCATGATCAGAGAAGGAGGGGTCCAGACATATAGCCAGAATAAAGGAAAGCAAATGGACAGCTCAAGTACTATCATCCTTGAAATAGTACAGCCAGGGGAAGGTCACTATGGAAGATCCATCAAAAAGCTTAGACAAGATTTTCAGAGGATGGGGAACAGGATATAGGTGGGAGGAATAGCTTAGTCTTTGAGATAATGGATCCAACTCAATGTTATTTTCCTTCTTTTCCCCCATGGTGTATGCCTCTGTTCTAATTGTGGAGAAAAGAGACCAGGAATAAAATCCTTCCTATAAAACCTCAATTCCATTTTCTTGGAATTCCAAGTAAGTGAATTACAGAAACTAGTCCAGTGAACTATTGCCACTATTCTAGATGAAGGGATAAGGCAACCAGCTTGGAAAATACCATTGTCCTTCCTAATTCTTCTTCCTTGGGTCTTCCTTGGGCCAATAAGCAAAGCAGCTTACTTCAGTGTCAGCTGGACTATCCATCGGAAACCATGATCTCCAAAGGATCTGACCATCTCTTTCTTAAGAATATGTCCTCTAACTAAAGCACAACCAGATAGATCTTTTACCAGTATTAATTTTCAGAGAGACATGGACCTTTGTATCTGGAGTTGAGATGCCTCTGGATCCTATCATCAGAGGTTTTCAGGGACAGGCTAGCTAATAGGACTGTAGATTTAAAGCTAAGAGAGACCATTTAGATCATCTTGAACAACTCATGGTTTTTAAGGATAAGGGAACTGAAGCAGTGAGTTCAGTTATTTGTTCAAGATCAGACAGGTAGTAAGTAAGCCACACAGCTAGACTTTGAACTCAAGTCCTACCAGTTCTTGATCCAGGAATCTTTCTACTATACTGTGCTGAGAGCCACTTCTCAAAGTTGTTATAGAGGAATCTTCTAAATGTCAGTCAGTAAACGTTTATTAAGTACCTACCATGTGCCTACTATAGGAGGTGGTATTTAAACTGAGATTTGAAGGCAAGGAAGGAGAAAGAGAAGGAGAGAGAGAGAGAGAGAGAGAGAGAGAGAGAGAGAGAGAGAGAGAGAGAGAGAGAGAGAGAGAGAATATGAACATTCCAGGCATAGGAGTCAGTGAAAATACACAGTTGGGAAATGGAGTGTTTTGTGGTGCAAGGAGTACCAAAGAGGTCAGCACCACTGGATCAGAGTTTGGGGAAGCAGGGGGATAGAAGAAGAAAAATATAATAAGATGAGAAAGGAAGGAGAGTGGTAAAGTTTTAAAAGGCTTTGAATACCAAACAAGGTTTTATTTATGAGCCTGGAGGTGATAGGGAGCCATTAGACATTATTGGAGAAGCAACCTGTTCTATACAATCTTTGAGGCTAAATTCTAGCTCTAAAATTCTATGACATCCTCTATACTGTTCTCAGTCAACACTAAGAATGAGCCATATTGACCTGTTTGGGCTCCTCAGCTCAGCCCTGGCTTATGTTGAATAGCATGGATTTGTTAGATGGCCTGAAGTTATAAGGGTGGTCCCTGGCCACAGTCCTGCCTGGTAATGCATCCACTCATTACCTTCCCTGTACATTACCAAGCAAGCCAATTTTAACTTTTCAACAAATGATTGATCCTAGAATGCGTGAACTGATAGAGACCTCAGTGACCATCAAGTTCAACTTCAGTCATCTTGGAGGACTCTCCTAATTGTATCCCTAACAGCAGGAGTCACCCAATCTGTATGTGAACACTTCCTGTGAGGGGGAGCTCACTATCTATAATCCATTCTATTATTGGGCAAGTTTAATTGTTATAAAGTTATTCCTTATATTAATCTAAAATGTGCCTCACTGTAACTGCTGCCCTCTGTTTCTAGTTCTTTCCTTCCTAGATAAGTAGAATAAGTCTATTCTTTCTTCTACTGAAGCCTTGTCAAGTAGTTCAAAGTCAGAAATAGCATAATGTTGTCAGTGGATCTGACATTAAAAATATATCACCATTTGCTTTGCTTCTGTATCCTAAGGACCATGGGACCTTTCTAATCTGACTTGCAACTGAAAGCTCCCCTACGTGTTGTCTCCTCTGTTAGAAAATGAGTTCCTTGGAAAAAGAGAAGATCAGCTTTTCTATTTGTATCCCCAGCACTTAGTTGTAGAAGTAAATGCTTAATAAATGCTTTTGTTCATTCATCCACCTAACAATCCTTCCAATATCTGAAAGCAGCAATTATGCCTCCTGCCCTCACCACTAAACCTACACTTTTGAGTAAATATCCCTAATTCCTTCTACTGGGGTGGGGGTGGGGGGGTGCAATTTGTTGGTATTAAACATCTGCAATGTGCAAAGCACTTTACTCAGTGGTGGGAAGGGAGAAAGGTGAGTGAGACATGGCACCTGTCCTTGGGGAGCCAACAACTTAGGAGGAGAGGATTTTTTTAGAGGGGGGAAAGGCAAGGCAATTGGGGTTGAGTGACTTGCCCAAGGTCACACAGTTACAAAGTATCAAGTGTCTGAAGCTGTTATGGAAATCTGAAGATCTTCCCTGCCCTTAGGCCCTTTGCTTAAGTGGCTCTGAGAACCTTCCCTGATTTGAAAGTAACCTCTGCCCCCTAATAGGCCGAATGTGGTCACATGGAGCCTGTGGCGGGAGGCTTGTTCTTCAGGAATGCCCATGCCTTATTGGTTTGTGATTAGGCAGTGGGTCAAGAGGGCTGTGACATTCTCTGAGCCAGGAGAAGGTTATGTATATGTCCTGATGTGAGTTTTTGCTTTGGGACTCACTTTGGAAAGAGTTGTGTGATTTGGCCAGATAAGACTCTGGGAAGCTGTTGAGCCCCTGGCTTTGAAAAACCCAGATGTTGGTGCTTCCCTCTCTGGTAACTGACTAGGTATGGATATAATGGTCAGACGGTTGGAAGCCCATCTGCTGATCTGTTTGTTTGTCTGCTTGTAACTTATGTTTGTATTCTCTGAAGTCCAGGGTGCTGACTTTTTCCTCTGAACTAGGTAAATGATATATGTTTGATTGATTAAAATGAGATTGTTAACACATTTTGAGTTGCATTCCTTTAGAAAAGCAGATCTAAGAACCTGTGCTAGCAGTCATCCTGGGTATGCTAGGGTGCTTGCTGATACAGAATCTGGATTTGAACTGAGGTCCTCCTGACTCCATGGGTGGTGCTCTATTCACTGCACCACCTAGCTGCCCCAGGAGGAGAGGACTAAAAAAAATTTAGGTAGTCAGGGAAAACTTAGAAGAAGTGACATTTGAGCTGGATGGGAAAACTCTACCAGGAGGTGATGTGAGAAGGCGATTGAATAGTCTCTCCCTCCCTCAAGTTTCTCCTCACTCCAGTCTGTCCTCAACAACTCTAAAGTGATTTTCCTAAAGTTTAATTGTGGCCAAGGTATTTTCTCCTCCATCCCCACAAAAGAAAAAAAAATATTCACTGACTTCTTATTACCTCTTGGATAAAACAAGCAATCAAATGTTTGTTGAAGCCCAGTGTGGTGGGATATGCCTGTAATTCCTGCCACTGGGGGTGGCTGGGGCTGGTGGATTGCTTGAGTCAGGGAGTTCTGAGAGGCAGTCGGGCTAAAACTGCAGTTTGGTACATATTATGTACTTAATAAATGTTTAATTCCAGTGCTAGGAAATAAACAATATGAGCAAGGCATGAAGGTGGGAAAGTCAATTCACCTGAGTCTTAGTTTCTGCATCCATAAAATGGGGATAAGATCCTCTATTCCAGTCCTACCTCTTAGGAGAATATAAGGATGACATTAGATAATTGATGGTATCTTCATTCTCTTTGAATGAAAGCATCACCACATTGCATTTAATTCTCATTTATTTCTTGCTAGGTTTTGTTTGGGCACTTAAGGACTAGTTGTGAGCTTAAGGAGGCAATTGGGCCTGATGGGAAGGAAGAGAATATCTGAGGGCAGATCTCCTTATCAGCAATAGCTCAGTGCCATGGCTGAGGATGCTTATTTCTCATGGTTTGATGAATGATGGAAAAAATGACTAAAGCTCAAAATCATTCCAATCCTGGTCCTACAATAGTGTTTTTTTTTTTTTTACCTCTTTTCCTTAGGATTTTGTTTTCCGGTCTGTCAAATGGAAGGGTAAATTGCAACCTCCTTCTGAGAGTTGTATTATAAGTAAGTTTTAGTGATTCCTTTAAACAAAATAACGAGGATGATAGCAATACCCATGATTTAAATTTATATAGGGTCTTACAGTTGTAGAATGCTTTTCAGAGCTTATCATCTTTGATCTACACAATGACCCTGTAAAGCAGGTAGTGAAGACATTACTTAACCTATTTTATAGATAAGGAACCTGAGGTCCAGAGGGATTCACCAACTTACTAAAATTCACAGGACTGCTAAGTGAAACATTGGGAACATCGACTCCATAATTGTTTATATTCTGGCCAATGAAACTATGATGGAACCCAGATACCCAATTCTAGGTCTTATCCTAACTCTGCTTTTTCTTCCAAGGAACAGAGGAACCTTCTGGCTTGTGGGCAGGGCACCAGGTCATCAACACATATTGACTCCAGGCAGTAGCTAATTGTCCTGCCATTCTTCAAACACAGTGGAACACCCCACCCTGGGGGACTTATATAAAAGCAGGATCATTTCCCACTCCCCCCCACTTTTTTCTGGGCTCCAGGGAAGTTCTGAACATCAACCAGTATAGTGTCTACCTAATGGTACCATTCTTTTATTTGTTTCCAATGAAGAATGGGGATTGAGCTGTGAGAAGGATGATAGGAACTCAAACGTCCTCGTTGTTGCCCATTCCCTTGACTAAACAGTCTTTGGCTAAGTCCTGTCTCCTTATACCTTGGTCTTTCTTTGCCCTTTCCAGACAAAATGAGCTCCTAACAGCCTGGTTTAACATGAATACATTGCGACGTGGATTTGATTGGGTAATTACTGGGAGTATGTCTCCTTCAAAGTCTTAAATATTTATTTTGTTAGAATCATAGAATGGCAAGGGAAGGAGGGAAGGAAGGAAAGAAGAAAAGAAGGAAAAAAAGGAAACATTTTTAATCAACTATTATGTGCCAAGCACTGTGTTAAATGCTTTACAAATATTACTTTATCTGACCCTTACAACCCTGTGAAGTAAGAGCTAGCATAACACTGTGAAGCATTACTATGCCATTTTACAGCTGAGGAAAATGAGACAAACAGAGGTGGAGTGACTTACATAGGGGTATTACACATCTAGTAAGTGTCCAAAGCCAAATTTGAACTCAGATCTTCCTGACTGCTGTCCCAGCACTCAATTCAACCATTAAATAAATGGTGGAACTGAAGCCCATAGAAGAAAAATCAGAAGAAGGTTCCATTGAGAAGTCAAGGCTAAAATCCAACTTCTAGACTTCTTTCCCCACTATAATCCTGATTCTCTGCTCTGCTCAGGACTTGTTTCCATCTGTCTGTCTTACATGGTAAGCTCTTACAGGGATATGAGTGGTAAGTGGGTAGAAGAAATTCACAGAAGAAACAACATGTGATAGGATATGATGCCAAAGGCAATTGTGTAGTGTTCTCTCCACACTCATCTATTTGTTCCTGAGAGTCTGTGAAGCTCCTCAGGAACCATCACCTTGGCTAGTACCTGCCTACCTTTCTATTTCAGTATCCTCTGATCCTGGATGTTTAAATATCTTTTGTTATTTTAAAGCATAATGTTTTAATTGGATTGTCATTGTTTACCCCTTTGTCTTTGTAAACTGAATACCAGGGCAAGGAGGGATTCTTAAGAAATCATCTAGACCACCCCTCTATTGGCAAAGAGGAACAACTGAGCTGAGTTGGCTCAGGATCATTTTCTTGTTCCAGGTCAATCCCCAGGGTGGGACTATAAACTAGTTATTCTTCGGGTAAGTCTTTCTAGAAAGGAATCTGCCATCTACCTCAGTGTTCTTTGTACCCTATCCTCCTGAGACTTTGAGGATGAGAATTCCCAGGTTAGAGGGAGTCTTATAACTCTCATATAACTGTCTATTTTGCAAAAAGAAGAACCTTGAGTATAAAGAAGGGAAAGTGATTTGCTTTCTTCAGTGAGTTAGTGGTAGAATTGGTACTAAGCCTAGCTATCTTACTTGCCAGTCTAAGGCCTTTCCATAACCCCAAGTTCTCCCCATTTTGTTCTACACACAACCTACTCTCCTAGGGACTATGTGCTCCTCATCCATTCCCTTGGTTTGTAGGAATCTGCCAGGTCCCAAGGTCTTGCTCATGTTTATGTAGGAACTAAGAGCTATTTATGCAAATAACACATCCTTTAAGGGGTTATGTACTAGTGAGAAGCACCTGGGCTTTCATTCTTTGACAGAATCATGAACCCTCTGGAGGAGACAAACCTGGCAAAGTCAAATCCTTCATTTTGCTTTTGGGCAGATTGGTTCCCAAACCATGCCAGGCTAAGTAGTTTCCACTTCATTTGCTGTGATGAAGTTCACTTTCAAAAACTATGGTTCAATTGAGTGAACCTTAGTTTCGAGGTAAATTCATAAACACTTATTAAGTACCTATTATATAGAGAGCACTGTGGAAGGTTCTGGTCCAAATGTTTAAACAAGTCCAGTCTCAGCTGTCATGGAGCTTTGACTCCTAATAGGGGATTTGACTCATAGAAAGAAAACTATAATCCATAATATTACCTGATAAGATCATTAGGGAGATTCAGAGAAAAGTGCTACTTGAAGTCAGAAGGGAAATGTGGCATGGGAAGGTTTCTGGGTAGAGGTGGCATCTAGGATGGGTTTTAAAAGTGAGGTAGGAATTCAATAGCTGGAGAGGGAGATGGAGGACTTCCCAGGAAGAGCAAACAGTGTGAGAAAGGACATGGGGTCAGGAAAGTAGAAGAACAGTGGCCAGACCACAGGGTGCTTGCAAAGGAAGCACACAGGTGAGAGCACTGAGGTTATGGTTAGTCCAATATGGCATGAAATTAAAAGGAAATATGGAAATATCAATGGATTTGATATCAAAACACCTGGATTTGAATCATAGCTATGCTTATCATGACTTTGAGTAAGTCATATCTTCTTCTTCTCCTCCTCTTTTTCCTTCATCTTCACCATCATCATCATCATCATTGCTAACATATATTATTATGTACCAGACAGGGTGCTAAGTGCTTTACAATTATTATCTCATTTGATCCTCATAACATCTCTAGGAAGCAGGTGCTAATATTATCCCCATTTATATAGATGAGAAAACGAGCAAACTAGGGTTAAGTGACCTGCCCAGAGTCACACAGCCAAGTGTCTTAGGAAAGATTTAATCTCAGGTCTTCCTGTCTCTAGGCGCAGCTCTCTATTCACTGTACCACCTACTTGTCTAGTTTCCCTGTGTCTCAAATCCCTCATCTTTTAGTGAGTGGACCAGATTAGATTACCTTTAAGGCTCCTACAGACATTAAATCCTAAAATCCTAGAAGATGAGGCAAGCAACATGCCTGGGAATTTCCCAGGTCTGGGAAAATAGGATGGCACCAGAGAGTAGAGGGTCTCCAGGTAAAGAAATCTGATTTTTATTTAGTAAGGAGTCAAAAGGCATCAAAGTCAAGTGTACAGTGAGCTGATCTTGGGGTCAAGAATTTATCAACTACACTGTGCTAGGCACTTGGCATACAAAGATCAAAGTGAACTAATATATGGACTTAAAGAACTTACATTCTAATGGATAAGTCAATATTTACATATATAGATATATACAAATCATATAAAAGGTAGACTGGAGGGAATTCTGAAGATAACACACTAGCAGCTTGTGGGATCAGGAAAGACTTTATGAAAAGTGTATACTTAGGCCAAGTCTTGAAGGAAATCAGGGATTCTAAGAGAAAGGGATGAGGAGGGAGAGAATTACACGCATGGAGGACAACCAGTTCATAGGCACAGAGATGGGGATTTTGATGGGATTTTGTGGATAAGCAACAGAAAGAAGTCAAGTTTGGCTAAACCTTAGAATACTTAGAAAGTAAAGCACACGGACATAAGAGACACTGTGGAAGTGGAATTCACCAGACTTTTTGTAACTGATTTGATATTAGTGGTGAAGGAAAGGTTTCAAATATGGCACCCTGGGTGAATGATGGTCATGTTAAAGAACTAATGAAATCAGAAGGAAGAACAGGGTATGGGAAAATAATTTAGTATGTGCTGGCAGCATTATTCTTAAGAAGTTTTTACCTTTGTAGGATTTTCGAATTAAGGGTGACCTTAGAGGTCACTGACTCCACTTTCCTTCTTTGATAAGGAAGGAATCAGAGCTCCCCAGAGGTGACCTGACTTGCCTAAGAGAACACAGGTAATAACCAACAGAGCCAATATTTGAACCCATGCTTTCATTTTCCTCTTACTCTCTTACAAATCCGACTTCCAAACTTATTCTACCAAAATTGCTGTCTCCAAAGTTATTAATAATCTTTTAGTTGCCGGATTCTATGGTTCTTTTCTTAATCTTCATTCTCCTTGACCTTTCTGCAGCCTTTGACACTGTTGATCACTCTTTCTTCCTTGATACTCTTTTCTCTCTAGGGTTTTAGGGCACCATTCTCTGATTCTCCTTCTATCTGACCACTCCTTCTCTGTCTCCTTTGCTGATTCTCAAAACCCTTCATAATCTAGCCCCCTGCCATGCCCCACCATCAGTCTTTTTTATATCTTACTCCTTAGTATTTATTCTTTGATCCAGCGACACTTGCCTCCTGACTGTACTTTGAACCAGACACTCCATCTCTTGACTCCAGGCATTATCTTTGGTTGTCCCCCATACCTGGAATGCTCTCTTTCCTCCATTGTAAGTCCTGACCTCCCTGGCTTCCTTTAAGTCTCAGCTAAAACTCCATCTTCTAGTCTTTCTCTTTTCCAGTATTTCTCAACCCCTTTTAATTCCAGAATCTTCTTTTTGTTAATCATTTCTATTTATTCTCTATATAGCTTGTTTTGTTTATGTGTTGTCTCCCTGGTTCAGTTGTAAACTCCTTGAGGGCAGGAACTGTCTTTTGCCACTTTTTATATGCCTAGTGCTTAGCACAGTGCCTGGTGCAGAATAGGGTACTTAATAATTGTTTGTTGCTTGATTGACTCAGATTCCAAATCCAGAATGCCCCCTTCCCCTTTTAAACTCACACAGCTATTTTGCTATTGAAATTCTTCCCCCTTATCCTATCCTCTACAGGGATTAACAAGTCAATGAGGGAAATGGAAGGTAGTTTAGAATTAGAATCCACAATTGAAAATAAGGATTTCAGACCTTTTCTTCTTTTCTTCTCTCTCCCTCTCTCTGTCTCTGTCTCTCTGTCTCTGTCTCTCTCTCTCTCTGCCTGACCTTAAATGACCTCTTTTCAATTCCTTATCTTATGCCAGCAGGCCACAATGGAATCGTTAAGGGGAAAAAAATATTATCAGCTTGAGACCAACAGAAATGTTTCTGTATAAAATGTTCCCTAGAGTCTCTAAAAGGCTTTGGGAAGAGTGGACAAGAACATTATTTACTGTTGCCTCTTACTTCTGCCTTATTCTTCAGATTTCTCTATGTTCCCCACCTCCTCCTACCAAGCAGGGACTGTGAGAAAAGTAAAGAAAGAAAACAAGGAGGGAGGCAGCATGGGATAGTGAAAATATCACTGGTTCTAGAGTCAGGGAACTTGGGTTCAAATCTCACTTCTAATGCTTATTATCCTAGGTAAGTCTGCGAATCTCCCTTGGCCTCCATTTCAACTGTAAAATGAGAGGGTTGAACTCAATGATCTTGGAGGTTCTTTCCAGTTCAAGATCATCCTAAAAAAGCCAGAGAAGGGGCAGAGCCAAGATGGCAGCATATGAGCAGCAACATATAGCAGCTCTCACATAGCCACCCAAAAATACCCATAAAATATGACTCTAAACTAATCCTAGAACTCCAAAACGCACACAAATATACTTTCCGCTAAAGTCGGCTTGGCTACAAGGAACCATATCAGCACTGCCAACCAAAATCAGCCTGGTCTGAAGCCCTGGCTGAGCCCTGGGGGCAGCAGGATGTGAGGAGCCAAGGTAAGCAGATTAGCAGCAGCTGCGAACAGTGCTAGGTCAGTGGGGATTGTGAGGTCTTGGGAGAAAAGCAGTCTGGCCAAAACACCTCCAGGGTAGGAAAGCGAAAGGCAGAGGTTCTGCACCTGCCTCCACATTGCAGCTTCTCTGCCCTCAGCCTGCAGACAGCAGAGGGACTAAGTGATCATCCAGAGGCCAAGAGCTCTGGATCCGGATCGTGGTCTTGGGCTTCGGTCCTGTGAGTCTTCATTATCCAGTGAGCCGGAAGTAAGTAGGAAAGGGACCCAAGCACCTTTCTGAGAGCTACGACAGCCGGGAGAACCTCAGTGATTTGGGACAGAGCTTTCCCTTCTGGAAGCAGAGCCCCACAGAGATTTAAAAAAAGAAAAATCACAGACTGACCAACCATGAGTAAGAATAAGCATAAGAAGCAAAGTAAGAACAACAACCAAACCCTAGATTCCTTCTTTGGGGAAAAGAAAGATCATGGCGAAGAGAGGGAGGAGGAGAGTGCAGCCAGAGCTCCCCCACCAGGGGCTTCCAATAAACATGAAGAATGCCTTAAAGCTAGAGATGAGCTAAAGAAGGACTTTGAAA
>CM053583.1:316613155-316641305 GCA_028627135.1 Pseudochirops cupreus | reverse complement strand
AAAAAAAAGTTAGTCACTACATTCCAGGAAGTAGCCAAATGGCAAAGTGTAGAACCACCTAAGTAAACAGCAAGCTTCAAACCACATTAACAGAACTAGGGTGTTGTTGAGTCATTTCAGTCATGTCTGATTCTCTTCACAAGCCCATTTGGGGTTTTCTTGGCAAAGATAATGGAGTGGTCTACCATTTCCTTCTCCAGCTCATTTTACAGATGAGGAAACTGAGGCAAACCGGGTTAAGTAACTTGCCTACAGTCACACAGCTAGTAAGTATCTCAGGCCAGATTTGAACTCAGGAAGATGAGTCTTCCTGACTCCTAACCTGGCACTCTATCCACTGCACCATCTTGATGCTGCAAGAATCAGGGTAGCATACTAGCCGTGTGACCTTGGGCAAGTCATTTAACCCCAATTGCCCTGCCCTCCCCCCTCCAAAAAAAAAATTTAAAAAAAGAATCAGGGTAGTGACATGGAAAGACTGGCAGTCCTGGGTTAGGAAGGTTCATTTATGACTTCTGGCTTTGCTGTTTAACTGTTTAACCCCAAATGGGCCATTCATAACCTCTCTGAACCTTATCAGTAAACCTCATCTGTGAAGTAGAGATAACAACACTGATGTCACTCACCTCACAGAGTTCTTAGGGGAGAATTGATCTGTGAGCTGGAACAAGCCATAAGTATGGCTGGTCATCATAATTAGAAAGTTCCCTGCATCATGAAAGACAAAAAACTTTAATCATTTAATTGGGGGGGGGGGAAGGGGAATGGGAGAGAATTAATCACTTTTTCATGGAATTTCTTCTTTCTGCAACCTCTAGTCCAAACTGTCAGAGTTGGAAGAGAGGCCCTAGAGATCATCTGTCACCTTCTAATTTTACAAGACTCTAGAGGAGAAGTGACTTGTTCAAGGTCACACATCAAAGAGCAGAGGCTGCATGAGAAGTCTGGTAACCTGACTCCTTGTTGGTTTGCTCTTTTCAGAGAAGAGGGGATGGAAGGCATAGAGTAAGCCATGCCCTGACAAACCTTGACAACTCTGTCTCTCTGTCCTTCCATTTCACCAAACCTGTCTGCATCTGAGCTAAAGACTCAAGAGAACATCTGAATTCTGGTCATTACTTGGTATACGTCTCTCTCCATAATTCTTTCTTGGGTCCAAGTTATTATCATTTGCTTGCACAGGCTCCACCCTGGCCTAGGAGAGAGGCAGCCAAATGGAAATAGCCAATAGATTTCCTTTATCTTCAATTTCTACGATTCCTAGGGTTGAGTTTACTACAAAGATATTAGGGGATGATGACTAGACTGATGACACTGATACAGGAGAAAGAGCTCAGGATTTGTACTTGGAGGTGCTGGGTTTAAATCCCAGGGCTCCTACTAGCCCACTGTGTGATGTCAGTATGATGAAGGGATTGGTCTGGATGATCAGTAAATTCCCTCCCCTTACTAACCTACAATGATTTGGCCGGTGGTCATTTCCAAAGGATTTTCTGGTTTTTGGAAAGGGCTATGGAATAGAAAATCCAAAGCTAGAAAAAAACCTCAGATGCCATCAAGGCCAAATTCTTCATTTTACAGATAAGGGAAACTGAGGACCAGGAAGTAGAAGGGTTGGCGCAGAAGGTTCTGAGGACCATTGATTCCCATGTTTCCTCAGTGTAGATTATGGAGGAGGCCCAGAATCCATATTTAGAGACTTTTTCCCTCTCCCTAACTTCTTCCTGGGCAACTAGGTAGAACAGTGGATAGAGTTTCAGGTCTGGAGTCAGGGAGATTCATTTTCCTGAGTTCAAATCCAGCTTCTGACACATACTAGCAATGTGTTCCTGGGCAAGTCACTTAATCCTGTTTGTCTAAATTTCCTCATCTGCAAAAATGAGCTGGGGAAGGAAATGGCAAACCACTCCAGTGCTTTGCCAATAAAATCTCAGATGGGGTCACGGTGAGTCAGACACAACTGAAATACTGAACAACAACCACCTCCTTTAGCTTCCTGCTCTTTTGAAGCCTTTCTCCCCAGTTCCTCTGCACCCCGCCCTCCACCCTCTACAGCCCTTCTCATGTAAATCTGTTCTTAGATTCCTCATTGATGCAGTGGGAAGAGACCAAGAACAGCCCAGAGTGAGACCTTCTCTCTCCCATGGCATGAGATCTTTAAGAGATCTGCTCTATTGCACTCTTGATGTAGTAATAATTCCTTGTGTCTAATGGAATTGAGGATACTGAGAGCCAGAAGACCCAAGTTCTCATCTCAGCTCTGTCACTAAAGTGTTGTATGACTTTGGATATATCACTACCCTACCCCTCACTGAACCTTAGTTTCTTCAACTGTCAAAATTGAGATGGTGACCTCCATTATTCTTCCCTTCTGGAAATATTGTGACGATCAAAAAAGAGCCTTTAAAAGGCTTTATATCCATAAAGTACCATTTTTATTCTTTTTATTTCTACAAGTGCTTCTACATCCAAGATTTCTCTTGATGATCACAAGACCTGCAAGGAGAGTAGAGAGGGCCAGTTATTATCCCCATTTGACAGATAGAAAAACTGAGGCCCAGAGAAAGAAAGGAATTTGCCCAAGGTCATATGAGTAAGTAGGAGAGATGAGACTTGAACCCTGGTTTCCTGATTCCCAACCTGTGGCCCTGTCACACTACTCACACTTCCCCATTCTTAATGGAGGGGGTTCTGGTCCTTTACTAGCTAATCAATAGGGTCCTAAGATCCCACAAGCATGGCAAGCCCAAATTCCCCAGGAGATGCACAGCTGAGTCTTTAGGATTCCAGGAGAATCATTACTATCCTGAAGCATCCTGGCAGTTAAGGGGATCTGGGCTACAATTCCATTCCCCTTCTACATAAAAGAAGAGGAGATCCCCTGGTTGAGATCCCAGGCAGGGAGGCAGAGCACCTTCCTGGTTTGAGATGAGGCTGGTTCCTTACCGTCATTCCCCTAATGCAGAGGTAGAATGAAATCAGCTTCTTATTTTCAGGCCTCATTTGCATCCCTAATCAGGCAGGTCCTGAAGGGCACAGAAACCATAGAGGCAAGTGTCTACATTCATTAGGGTGGTTTCATAGATCACGTTTTAAGAAATGCAAATAGAAACTGTCTATTCCCTGCTTTAAATTAATACTCTATCTGCAATCTTTCCCTTGACTTCAGCTCCCCTTCCTCTAGCTCTTATGCCCTACAAGAAATAGAAATGGAAAGAATTCACATTTTGGGTATTTGGTGGCTTTAAAATTTGAGACAAATTAACATGGGGATGGCTAAGTTAGAAGGTAATTCTAGGGAAGCAGCTGATCAAAGCTATATGAAGATGTTCAAATCACCCCCATCCACACATCCAGAGCCTCAGTTGCTCCTTCTGTAAAAATGAAAGGGCTAAACTCCATTGCCAACTACCAAATCATTTATATGCCTTCACCCTTCCTGTTATTTGGCACCCCCGAAAACTCAGGCAGTAATATTGGGGCCATCGGCCCACTCCCCCACTCCTGGGGCCAAAAGCTGCCAAATCCCATTTCTGTCTGCTCTGGAAACAAGTACCTCTCTGCCTCCCAGGTCTTCTGTTGACCAATCTCCTGATATCTCTGACCTACTAAAGGAACCAGAGATAGGTCCCCAGAATGTTGGGTAGAGCCTTGATAGAGGGGCTATGGAAAAACAGGAACAACGGTCACATGGAGGGATGTGGTACAGGAGGCTTAAAATCCATAGCAGGAGCTACATGATGATGACATTACAGCTCCAACAAAGCAGTCTTCATTTATTCCACAGATACTTATTCATCACCTACAGCTGGCAGAGGTCCTGGGCTATTCACCAAGGATGTACAGATAGACCTCTCTGTCAAGAACCTCAAAATCCAATATTGCTTTTCTTTGCTTTTTGGTCCAGACTTGTGGTTTCATGGGGGGACAGTGAGTCCCCTCTATCAAGGACAATCTTTCTGCTATTTAGAGCATTAGAAAACTTCTGGGGGCACTTAGAAGTTAAATCATTTGCCTAGGGTCATACAACTGACAAGTATCAAAGTTAGGACTTGAACCCAGGGCCTCCTGACTGAGGCCAGCCTGCTATCTACTTTACCAGGCTACTTCTCTTAATCCAATAATACCTAAACTTTATTACTGAGCTTTAGATTTACAAAGAAAACTTTATACACAAATTATATATATACATAGATAGATAGATAGATACACATATACATATATATGTGTGTGTGTATGCATATACACATACACAAAATGTACTTTATACACAGTCTTCTGTTTGATCCTCAGAACAGCTCTATAAGGTAAAGATTATAAATACTGTAACCGACCTTTTAGTGATGGAACTGAGGCTTGGAGTACGTAAGTTAACTTGCCTGTGTTCCTGCTGCTAAAAAATGTCCAAGGAGGTATTTGAAGCTCCATCTATTCTGATTCCAAATCTAGTGATCTCCCCACTACATCATGCTGCTTATTCTTGTAACAGGGATAAGGAAAAGACAAATATTGAGATTTGAGATAATGCTTATTTAAAAAAAGACAACATCCAAAAAAAACAACGCATAGTAGGTACTCAGTTTTGTCATTTCAGTCATATCCAGCTCTGTGACCCCAATGAGGTTTTCTTGGAAAAGATAGTGGAGTGGTTTGCCATTTCCTTCTCTAGCTCATTTTACAGATGAGGAAACTGAGGCAAGCAGGGTTAAGGGACTTGTCCAGGTTCACACAGCTAGGAAGTGGGATTTGAACTCAGGAAGAAGAGTCTTCCTGACTCCAGACCTGGCACAATTATCTACTGCACTGCCTAGTCTGCCCTACAGTAGGCACTACATAAATATTTATCCTCCTGTACCCCCACAAATGCAAAGGAGATGTCTGAAATTGATCATTTTTAGCTGGGAAGGGGAATCAGTGAGACAGAAGCAGCATGTGAGCTGAGTCCAAAAGGGAGAGAATTTAATAGATGGTAACAGAGGAAGCTGGATCTATTGCAGAGCCATGGGAGAAGGGTCCAGTCTATAGTATTGTTCAAGGCCTGATTTGACAAGATTGTAAGATTTTGAGGGGTAAGACTGCTAAAAGATCAAATAGCCTGACCCTCTTTCCCCTGGGCTAGCCTGTTAATATTTCCAGGCTTTTATCTTCTCCTCTGTAGTATAAGGGGGTTCAACTAGAAGCTCTTGAAGGCCTCTATTTGTTCTAAATCTACAATCCCTCATTTTACTGAGGATGAAACTAAGAGGAAGAGACTCTAATCAATAATTAATAAGCCTTTCTTAAGTCTCTACTTTCTTAAGTACCAAGCCTTGTGCTAGGCACTGGGGACACAACTACAAAGAATAACACAATCCCAACTGCCCAAGTTCCCCCTATTCCTTAGGGGCAGAGTCAAGACCCAGCCCTAGGCCCTTGCCCTCATTCAACCACCACATGAAGCTAAATGTTGCTAGACAGTCTTCCTTTTCCCACTACATTTCTGGGGTCTTTCCTAGGCACTGGCCTGACATCTGTATGAGGACAAGCTGTAATTCTTCCCTTCTTGGCCCTTACCCCTCATGTCCATGTGCTGTTAAATTTTATGGGCAGATGTAACCTCCCTAAAAAAGAAGTCTCTGAATCTATATTTCTAATCGCAATTAGCCTGTAATAGAATGTTCATCTAATAATTAATACTTATGTGAAGTATTTCCCTTCCAAAGCCCTAAAACAAGATGATTAGCTCATTCCTTCTCTTATAGACCAAAAGAGAAGTCAAGAAAGAGAATCTCAGCCAGGCAGTCAACACAGAAAAAGCCTGTTTGGTGGGTAACGATCATAGCCCTGAATCTGGACTCAAAGGTCATGTGTTTGAATCCAAATTCTGCTTACTACCTATATGACCTTGGGAAAGTTGCTTCTCTTTGAGACTCAGTTTCCTCATCTATAAAATGAGTAGATTTACCTAGATGACCCCTAGCAAGGGGGCAGACCCCAACTATCTCTCCCCTTATAAACTAATCAACTTCTGGTTAACAAATTCCATGCCCATTCTATCTGATTTACCCTACTATAAAGCATTCTTTCATTCTTCCATAGGGTTGCCTTTCCACCATGCCCAGTAGGCCTTGTTTCAAAACTTGGATTTTTATCTTGAGTATCCTCCAGATTGGGGGAGAAAGGATTGGTATCCACAGTTTTTAAGCCAAGGTAAATGAAGTGGAACCTTTTTGATACAGGGAAGGTGGGCCTAGGGAAAGTTTCAGTTGGGGGGCAGGGCTAATTGTTGTCCTTTTGTTTCATTTTTGTCTTTTGCTCTGGGGGGAGAACAGAACTGGAATTCCGAATATTTTCGTCTGAGATAAAAACAGCTGAGTATTTTGGAGTCAGAGGAGGGGAAATGATGGAGATGGATGATGACAGTCCTGTGATGAGTATAAGAGAGGCGGTTACTCTTGTATGAGTGAGTCTTGTGCTCCTGTAAGAGAGGGAGGAGTTGAAAAAAGCATCCATGATTAATTGATTAATTATGATATGCCTAATTAACTGATTAATGTGGGTACACCCTTCCACATCTATACACAGTCTCAGTGGGAAGAGTGAACTGCTCCCATAAGAGAGAGAGGAGTTGATAAAAACATCCATGATTAATTGATTAATTATGATACACTTAATTAACTGATTAATTTTGGTACAACCTTCCACATCTTTACACAGTCTCAATAGGAAGAGTGGGCACATACAGGGTACACTAGTAAAGAAGATTACCCATAGGGAAAGGAAGGCAATTGACAGCTTTGGCCCTTCAGGGTCCTGATGTCCTTTCCCTTCTTATAATGCTTGCAATGCTGCTTCCATTAGGCATGACATCTTCGGGGAAGTTCCCCGAGATGAAATCTGTGGGCCTCTTCCCTTTCACAGTCCAACTCTAGACAATTAGCAACAGTCGCTTCTTGACAGCCAGAAGCCTCACTCCTCATAATCCTATCCTTCCTTAATTGACTCTCTGCTGGATTTGCAATGCAATGTGGAGCTCTTCTTCTGCAAGACAGCAAGACTAATGGGATAAGGAAGGGATAAAAAATAGATTCCTTCTAAAGATCTGAATTCTTCTTCCATAACTGGCTCTCTTCTCCACTGCCAGGGTTTACACTCACCAGAGTTGTTTCCTGTCTCAACTCACCCCTTAGAATGTTTCTAAATTTTTAAAGGACATTTAGCAATGCAGACAATCTTTAACAAACCAATGGCAGGTTGTCCTCTAATTCCTTCAAGCTTGTTTAAAGATCTTTATACAGCTTAAAAGGTTAAAAAAAAATTAAGCACTTCTTTAACAACCTGGCTCTGTTACTTGCCCTTATCTTCTGTAATTTCATCAACTGGCTAAGGGGAAAATCAGTTAATCAAGGATGTTCTGCTGTCTCCAGAGCCTCATGAGCTTGATTCAAGATAGCTCTGTTGCTTACTAGCCAACAAGTCACTTGATTTCTTAGAACCTTAGTCTTTCCATGTGTAAAATGGGAACAATTTGATTTGCAGTGCTTACTTCCCCTCTGTGTTGTGGAGAAAGCATTATCATAGGATCACATATCTGGAACTGGAAGAGACCTCAGAGGTTATCTATTCCAACCCTCTAGTTTTACAAATAAGAACATTGAAGCCCAGAGAATTTAAGCAACCATGATTTGAACTCAGGTCATCTGACTCCAAAACAACTACTCTTTTTGTGGGACCATGCTGTCTCTCAATTAAGAGAGCCCAAGAGAGAAGATTCACTTTGGAAAAGAGGAAATGATGCCAATTATCATCCTGGAGAGTAAATAGAATGCTATGCCCAGCCAAACTAGAGTTCTCAGGTTAATGAGTGCTGTTAAGGAAATACATCCATAATATCATATTTACAAAGGTTTGATAATGCATAAGATTAGGCAAGTGTTATAAAAGAATTCATAGGCACCATTAAAAGCCAGGGGCTAGGGAATGAGAGAGGCCCATGCAAATTAAGATAAAATACCAAAAAGGGAAAACATTAAGAAGGAAGGAATTATAGATTTTATCTGAAACCTAGTCCATCTCATATAATTGCTTGGCCCCCACTTTCCTTTTTCATGATGGCAATAGCCTAGACATACTCCTTCCCCTCTCACCTCCAACACCTCCACACTCCTGGCCTAGACAGTTTTCCCCTACAAGGGGTATTTGCACTCACTAAAATCTGTGGATGATGAACAACTTTTGGAATCCCAAGGAGTACAATTCTAATGGTGGAATTTCTGGCATGGAGGAAGATCATTTGGAAAGTTGATTGATGGGACAGGGCAGGCCTTCATTGTACCCCCTCACATTTTATCTTACCTTATCCCTATTATAGGTTGTTAGATTTTTAAGAAATCCCCAATACAGAATTAACATGGTGAAATAAACTTGCATGGGAACTTCTCCCAGGAATCCCAGCCACTAAAGCATTTAGAGGCTTAGAATATTAGGAAGGTTAGGGCCCAAAGGGACTTTAGAAACCTTCTTGTCCAACTCTCTTATTTACAGTAAAGAGTAGAACCAAGAGAGAGAAAGAGTCAAGGTCACACGCCTTGTTAGTCCCAAGCTCAGACCACTCTTATTTGCCCCAAATACAGTCAAACAGGGCAAAGCCACACCCCTAAGGAAACAATCTTTCCTATTTTCCTTGCTTTGTTCTGAGGGATGGGTTGAGGAATGAGATCAGGTGGACGCCTGAGGCTTGGTGTACTCTGACAACTGCTAACCAATCAGGACAAGATTTTACGTTCTCTTCATTGTCGTATTGTTTTCGTCATGCTAGACTTTCTCAAGGCTTAGATTGAATCTGGAAGGAAGATATAGGGGGTAGAAATGTAACAATTTCACTATGAAAAGTGAAAGGCTGTGAGCACAGTGTCTGGTACACAGCAAGCCCTTAATAAATGCTTGCTAATTTATATATTTTATGGGAATGGAATGGATGCTAAAGCCTGGCGGGAGTGGTACATTTTACCTTCTGTTGAATCATAC
The DNA here is from genome assembly GCA_028627135.1 of Pseudochirops cupreus. NCBI lineage: Eukaryota > Metazoa > Chordata > Mammalia > Diprotodontia > Pseudocheiridae > Pseudochirops > Pseudochirops cupreus. The sequence goes on along the minus strand of CM053583.1, from coordinate 316,632,299 downwards.
ATTTCCCTGGATCGAGTAAATCATTGGATCACAAAATAATAATGTATTCGTGACCCCAATAGAATATGCTGTGATCCACATCAGAGGACTACACGTTGAGTGGAAGAAAATTTACCTTGGAGTCAGAAATAATAGTTTCAAATCTCAACTCTGCCACTTACTATTAATATGGAGATGTTTTAAGCTTTCCAAGTGTTTGTTTCTTCATCTGTAAGGTATTAACATTTGTACTATTAAAAAAAATATGAGGGTGGTTGATGGGGGCAACAAGTTTGCAAATTATTAGGTGCACAGTGGTAAACTGAGGCCCAGAGAAGGAAAGGAACTTGTCCAAGAGTGGGCAGTAAATTAAGAGCAGAGCAGAGAGTGGTACCAAGCTCTCCTGACTCCCAGCCCAGTGCTCTGATGCCCAAAGAGCCACTCCCTTAACTTCTTGTTGAAATATTGCTTCTACAGATTTCCCAAGAATAATCAAAAACATCCAGTGGGTCCTCCCCCTTTATGGACTGAGCCAGTATTTTGATAGCTTTGATAAGATCCAGACAATTCATGAAAATAATGTGCCCCAGACTTAGTGGCCAGAGAAATAACACTTCAATCAAATCCAGAGGCCTTTCTTCAGGATGCTCCCTGCTCTATTCAAACAACACCATTCTTCATTTCCCGACATAAGCTAACCCTCCCATTACAAAGCTATTTATTGAGTCCTGAGTAGGTGCCAGGCATTCCTCCTCCTTTAGCCACCTAGAGGCTTTTCTAATCCATTCAGTACAGAATTCAGATAGCATGACAGAGACAGAAGGGTCTTTAGACATCTAGCTAACCTCCCTTACCTAGCTTAATCCCCATTTAAACACTCTCTATCACCCACCTTAGCTCATACTGTTCATCTTTCCTGCAATGCCTACTCTACCTAACCAAATGTGGGTTCTAATCCCAGGTGTACCACAAACTGTGTGATCCTGAATAAGTCACTTAACTTCTCTGAGTTTCAGCATCTGTAAAATAAGGCAGTTGGATTATAACTCTCTTCTCCACTCTTGCTCTGACATTATATGGTTCTGTGATTCAAATTCTACTCATATGCTTCAAGACTCCAATCCTGTCCTGTCTCTACCTAACTCCTCCAGGGCTCCCCTCCTGATCACTCTGATTTTTCTCCCTCTTCTGAAACCCATCAGCACTTAGCTGTCATCTGATTATGTTTTTAGTACCCCTTCTCAGGCATTGTTGTTATTCATGTACGTCTTTCCTCTTCATCTAGACTGGGAGATGCCTAAGGGTAGAACCCCAAAGTGTTCTTCCTCTGTATCTGTCCAGACTGTGAGCTCCCTAGGGTCATGGACCAAGCTCCCTCCTCTACTGTGTCTCCAAGACTATAAAAGCCCCAAGCTCAGGGCCTGGATCTGCTTCTTCTCCAGAGGCAGGCACACAGCTTGGCACAGAGTAATTACTTAATAAAGTCTTTGTTTTACTTTTAAGATTTATGTCCTTCCTACCTTCAAAAGGACTTGAAGCAGTTCACATATGAAAACACAATATGAATTAAGGCCTATTGTTAATAAATCCTCAGTGATGTCTGCAGAGTCCCGGTTTCACCAGGACTGCTGAGGAGTACTCAGTGGGGTGAGGATGTTCCCCAAATCCTCTTCAGAGGACTGCCCTGGTGAGGAGGGCCCCTAGACAAGACAGCCTACTTCTCCAATGGCAGAAGCTGAGTAGCAAGGCCTAAGTGCATTCTGTCTTTGGCAGCTGCTGCTAATGAGACGCTTGAGGCTGTTTTCCTGGATGTGTCAGCAGGGCAGAGGGAAACAGGAATGTGAGGGATGTATAATCAAGGGTGGCTCATGAGATATCCCACTACTGTGGACATAGGATGGTTTGGGGACAAGAGCAATGGACCTGGAGCTGGAAGACATAGCATGAAATCCTGATGCTGCTACTTGCTACCAGCCCAACCTCAGCAAAAGCATTCTTTTCTCTGGCCTTCCCTTTCCTTACAGGTAAGGAATGGAGGGTCCCTTTCAACTTAAACCTCTGTGATCTTTGGGATACTCAACACTATTTTAAACCCAAACTCACTAATCCCTAGAAAGTTTCATTCCTCTTATGCACTATATAGTTTAGAGTACGTTATATTTATCTGTGCATGTATCTTATCCCCTCTACTAGATAGTAAGGTTCCTTGAAGTCTGGGGCCATGCCTCATTTATCTCTGTAACTCCCCAAACTCTAAACAGAGCCTTGTGAAGACTAGTTGCCAAATAAATTAATGTTGAATGAATGTATTATGGGGGGGAAATATTATTGTTACCCTTTTTAAAAAAAATTCAATTTTGTTTTTAGTTCCAAATTCTCTCCCTCCCCCTCTCCTCCTACACATTGAGAAGGCAAGAAAAACAAAACCCATTACACATATGTATAGTCATGTAAAACATATTTCTGCATTAGCCATGTCAGAAAGAAAAGGGAAGGAAGGAAGAAAGGAAGGAAGGAAGGAAAGAAGGAAGGAAGGAAGGACAGAAGGAAGGAAGGAAAGGAGAATGCTTCAGTCTGCATTGAGTCCATCAGCTCCCTTCCTGGAGGTGGATAATGTTTTATCTTGAGTCCTTTGGAAATTTAGCTAGTCACTGTAATGATCAGAATCTTTTGAGGTTGATTGTCTTTATAATATTTCTATAACTGTGTAGATTGTTCTCCTGGTTCTTCTGACTTTACCTTGCATCAGTTCATATAAGTCTTCCCAAGTTTTTCAGAAACCATTGAGAAAGGCAAATATAAATGAGACAAATATAAATTTTAAATTCTTATAGAGATGCTGTTTGATGATTCTCAAATATAATAGCATTCATCAAGGAGATCCCTGCCATGTAAAAATAGACTTGTCTTTTCAATCAGCTGTTTTCCCCCATAATACCAATTCCCACTGTCAACTATAAGATTAGAGCACTACAGAAGTGTTCTTTCATCCCACATCTATTCATTGTCATTTTTTTTAAACCTCATAGGATCATAGCCTCATTAATTTACAACTGGCAAGCATGTCAGGGGTGGTCTAGTACAGCCTCCACATTTTGCGCATGAGGAAACTGGGCCCCAATAATTCACTGAAGATCATACTTATAAGAAATATCAGAGCTATGTTTTGAATCCTCGTTTCTTTATTCCAAATCCCATGCTTTTAAATACTCTAAGACTGATCTGACTTAGCTGAGTCTCCTACCAAACTATTTACAGACTTGCTTTATTCTTTACAGATTTTTCACTTTACAATTGTTGTTGTTACTGAGTCACATTCAACTCTTCACAACCCTGTTTGGGGTTTTCTCAGCAAAGATACTGGAATGACTTGTTATTTCATTCTCCAGCTCATTTTACAGATAAAGAAACTAAGGCAAACCAGTTTGAGTGACTTGTCCAGAATCACACAGAGAGTAAGTGTCTGAGGCCATATTTGAACTCTGGAAGTTGAGTCTTCCTGACTCCAGGCCCAACACTTTATCAACTGTACCACTCAACTGCCCCTTGTAAATTCATACTGCTCATAATCCTTCCATCACAACTTTCTAATTTTTTCCAAAGGAAGAAACACAAAACCTTTCATAGGTCATTCTCTATGAAGCAAACCATATACACGTAACACAGTGGAGCTTTTACAAAGAATATTAACTTCAAAAGAGAATAATAAATATACAAACATATCAAGGAGATTACATCTATTCACATAGTAGGGGATGCAGCAAGCTCCATGTTAGACAAACTAAGGATGCTTAAAGGCCAGGTTTTATACACACATACACATATGCACATGTACATGCAAATATTAACATATTTTATTAACATTTATCTATATTATATTATGCATTATGTATATTATATTATACATTCCTATGTGTGTATAAATATACATACACATATATAATATACATATATAGATAGATAGATTATAGATAAATATAGATATGAAATTGCTGACATCTATGCATAAGGGTAGCATTTAGCACAAAGCCTGGCACATAGTAGGAGCTTATTGAATGCTTGTTGACCTGACTTGAAAAGAAGGTGGGAAATAGACAGCAACAATGAAAGGGTCTAGATCAGTGGTTCTCAACCTTCCTAATGCCGCAAGCCTTTAATACTTGTATGTGGTTGTATCTGCATGTCGGCAGACCTGCCTGGAGACATATAGAGGAGCAGTGTCTCGGTTCCTAAGACCATCAGGAATATGTGTTTTCCCATGGTCTTAGGCTACCCCTATGAAAGGGTCATTCGACCCCCTAAGGGGTCACAACCCACAGGTTGAGAACCACAGGTCTAAGTGGACAATCTGAGGGTTGTACTGATATCCGCATAATATTACATAACCCCTGATTTGAATGCTTGCTACAATAAGAAGACCCAGAAGGGTACCATTCCATTGACTAGGTCTTCATGAATAAAAATCATCCAGAACAAGAAGGTGTGGGTAGTTTACAATTTGAACTAATGGAGAGAGTACCCATACTAAGGAATCACAGATCTATGGCAGTCCATATAGTAAGGAGAGCATCATTGATATAGTAGAAAGAACACTGGCCCTGGACTTCCATCTTTGTTCTATTGTATTTAAGAACTGTAGATCCTTAGGCAAGTTACCTCTCCCAACTTCAATTTTCTCTTCTGTAAAATGACAACAATATTTATAATAACTACTTCATAGTCTTGTTATAGAAAGCATTTTTAAACCATGAAAACATTATAGAAATGTGGATTATTCTTGTTTTTACCATTGATAATAACACAATGTCCCTCAGGATGCTATACATTATAGGTGGCTCTGTAAATATCTGCTGACAATATGATTGGTTCTGATTAGATTAGATTTGTTTGTAACTTGAGTACCAATTATCTTTCAATCTCCCTCATACTATTAATTGGTCTGCAAACCCTTTATTCAGGAATGGTACAAAGGAAAGCTTCCTTTGGCCTATATTCCAAATTGTGATTTCTCTATGAATGAGATTTGGCTCTATTCCTCTCCCTGGCCCTCAGTTTCCTGTTCCATAAATAAGAGTCACTAAGATTCAATTTTATTCCTGCCGTTCTGTGATACACCTGGGTAAGTCATTTAGGTTAAATTTATGTTTGTTTGTTCATTCATTCATGTGAAAAGAAAGAAAAAACTCTTTTCTCAAGCATCTATTATATACAAGGTCTCTTAATAGGTCATGCTTCGAGGGAGACAAGGATGAGCGCAGTGCAATCCCTGACTTGAAAGAATCAAGATTATAGAAAGGAAAAACTGACCTAGATACTGCTCTGGGGAGAGACAAGAAATGGGCACAGATGACCAGAATATGGATGACTGAATGTGAAAATTCAGACACTTTCTTCATCAGAGAAGAGGAAACAAAGTGCTAAGTGATATTAGTGGAAGGAGCAGTGAGCTCTGGCTAGGAATATCAGGGCAGACTTCATGGATGAGTAAACATTTGAACTGGGTTCCAAAGAGCAAAACAGATGTCAATAGGAAAAGTTTGAAAGCAAAAGCATTGCAAGCAAAAGGAAGAGTATGAGAAGAGGTGTGGAGGCAAGAGAATGTAGGTTGTGTTTGGGATACAGAAAAGTCTAGAAACACTATAGCAAAAGGTGTAAAATATACTTGTTAGGAGCCATCTGAAGAGTTCAACTGAATCATGGGGTGGAATTAATTTAATGTTTCAAGATCTGATATGGAAAGGATGAGGAAGTAATGAGCTCTTACCATATAATCCATCATCAGAAAACCCCTAAGCAAAATATAAGACCAAGAGCCATTCCAGTGTGGAGCAGTGATCAAAGTGATCGAAGGAAATGAACAGGCAGTTGCAAAAGAATAATTGCAGACTATTAACAACCACAGGAAAGATTGCCCTGAATCACAAATAAGAGAAATGTGAATCAAAAGAACTTGGACTTATACCTGGCAAATAGCAAAGATGACAAAAGATGGGGAAAGTCGATGTTGGAGGGTTTGTAGAAAGACAGACTAATACACTATTGATGGAGCAGTGAATTGATTCAACCATTCTGAAAAGCAATTTGGAATTACACTTTAAAAAGTGGCTAAAATGCTCATACCCTGTGGTCCAGAGGTCCCACTGCCAGGTATATGTGGCAAATGAGGTCAAAGACAAAAAGAAATGTCCCATATACACCAAAATATTCATAGCAATGATTTGTGGTGGCAAATTACTAGAAACTAAATAGCTATCCATCGATTAGATAATGCCTAAATAAATTATGGTGTGATGGAACATTAACATCCATAAGAAATGATGAATATGGAGAATTCAGAGAAGTATGGAAGACAGAGTGAAGTAAGCAGAACTAAGAAAAAAATATGGATCAACAGAGCATTTATTAAGTGCTTACTGTGTGAGAGGCACATAGATACAATGACTACAATGTTGTAAATAGGAAGAATAAAAACCTGAATGCTCTGAGTTAATAATAAACAAATTAGATCTTGAAGAGGTGGCATGAAGATGCATCTTCTCATCTTTGCAGAGGTGCAAGACTCCAGGTGTGGAAGATTGCATATAATCATCAGACTCAGTTGATTTATTGATTAGATTGGATGAATTTGATCTTTTTTCTCTTGTTTTTTTTTTCAATTTGTCGACAAGCATTTATTAAGGGCCATAGTATGTGTCAGGCACTGTACTAATGCTGGGGATACAAAGAAAGGCAAAAACCAAACAAACTAATATGACCTGTTGAGACCTCTGCCTTCAAGAAGCTTATAGTCTAACAGGGAGGTAACATCCAGACAAGTATGTACAACCAAGATATATAAGGGATAAATTGGAGATATTCTCAGAAAAGGCACTACAATTAGGGGAGAGATCAGAAAAGACTTTATGCAGAAGGCAGGATTTTACATGAGCCTTGAAGAAAGCCAAAAGGTAGAGATGAGGAGAGAGAACATTCCAGGCTTGAGAGATAGTCAATGAAAATACCGAGAGCCAGGAAATGAATTGTTTTATTCAAGAAATAACAAGAAGAAAAGAGTCACTGGATTAAAAAGTATGTAGAGCAGTGTAAAAAGACTAGAAAAATAGGAAAAAATCAGGTTATGATGGATTTTAAAAGTCACAGGAGTTTATATTTGATCCTAGTGTTTTTAGGGAATCGCTGGAGTTAGGTGGCACAGCGGCTATAGAGTGTTGAGCCTGGAGTCAGGAAGACTCATCTTTCTGAGTTCAAATCCAACCTCAGACACTTACCAGGTGTGCGACTCTGGGCAAGTCACTTAATTCCATTTGTCTCATTTTTTTCATCTGTAAAATGAGCTGGAGAAGGCAATGGGGACAAGAAAACCCCAAATGGGGTCACAAACTCAGACACAGTGACTAAACAACAAGGAATTATTGAATAGTTTGTCATAAGGAATGCCTCACTGGATAGTGGAAGAATATATTTCAAAATGGTGATATAATTTTTTTTTAAAAATTTAAATTAGACAATCCCCTAATCAGAATCAATTCCCTAAGAAGGCTTGCAGAAAGCCCTCCCTCATTTTGGGGAGGAAAAGAAGACAATACATCTGATGTCAAGATGACTAGTTCCTAATCCAAAGATGCAGGTCACATCATCATCACTCAACTGGATTTGAAGTAGAATTTGGGCCTAAAGACCCTGTTGTACTTTCCTTCATCTGAGAGGCTAATATCAGAACTATAGAGGAATTAAAAGCTTTTTTTTTTCTTAATCCTGTAGTGAAAGCTAATCACTTGTTAGCCTTATTAATAGCTTCTGTTTATGAAAATAATGACAACCTTGAATCACAGCTGGAAAGCTCAAGATACCTGAAACCCTTGTGGAATTAAAATGTATTCTCAGGCATTGATGAGCGTAAAGAATGTTAGTAAATTGCACTGCGTAAAGGCTGAGATGGTCACAACACCCACCACAGTATAAGAGCAGGCAGCCTAAGGAATATCTACATACACAACAACAAGGGGAAAAAATAGCTAAGACTCTATATGCTAGCCAATCTATTGCCTTGAGTAGGTGATTATGGACAATAGCTGAACAAATTGGGTATCTGTCTGTCTTGGACATGTCTTAAAAACCAAGTCAAGGAGTTTAGTGCATTCATAGTACCCTCATTGCTTCATATTGGTTGTTCCTGTCTTTCCTCCACCCCTACTCCCAGACTTGGAACTCCTTATGGGAAGACACGAATCTGCTCATCCTTTCTCTCCCCTAATTTTGAACTTAAAAGAAAGGTCTGGGTCTGTTTCCTTCTCTGTCTTCCATGGAAGGATGAATCTGCTTTAGACAAGACAGGAACATCATACTCCCTGTTCTGAGTAGCCTCTGCCTCCCCACCCATTTAGCTGTCTTTTGTGTATCATTTTCCCGCCACTAGATTGTAAGTTCCTTGAGGACAGGAGCTCTTTGGCAAATAGTATGAGTTTAATAAGTGTTTATTGACTACTTGAACAAGGTTTGTTCCCATTCTACCTCTTAGTACTTAGTCAAGCAGTTAATAAGTAATTGTTATACTTACTATGTGCCAGGTTCTGTGCTACAGGATACAAAGAAGAAAGGTCAAAGCATTTCCATTGCTGTGGCACTTCCTTGTCTTCAAGTAGCTTATATTCTAATGGGGAAGACAATGTACAAATCACTATGTACTATAAGACTGTACTATATGTACTATAAGACTATAAGAATGCAGATGGAAGGTGATTTCAAGGGAAGTCATTAGCAGTTGGGGAGACAAGGAAGAACCTCCCATAGAAGGTAGACTTTGAGATGAGTCTTGAAGGAAGCCAGGGAAACAAGGAGGCTAGGTAAATTGGGGAGCACTCTAGGCATGAGGGACAGACAGGGCAAGGACAGACAGTTGGGACATGGAGTATACTGTGTGTGGAACACCAAGTAGGCAAGGTAGGTGCACTGACTGTGCTCCATAAGGGCAAAGCCTAGAGCTTCCTGAAGACTGTGTCTAGATCTGCTTTTCTTCTGCCCCATTTTAGGAAAAAAGGAAGGAAGGAAGGAAGGAAGGAAGGAGGGAGGGAGGGAAGGAAGGAAGAAAAGAAAAGAAGAGAAGAAAAGGAAGAAATGAAGGAAGGAAGAAGCAAAGGAATGAAGGAGAGAAGAAGGAAGGAAGGAGAGAGGGAGGGAAGGAAGGAAGGTAGGAAGGAAAGAAGGAAGGAAGGAAAGAAGGAAGGAAAGAAGGAAGGAAGGAAATATGCATTTATTAATCTCCTACTGTGTACCAGGCACTGCCACCTAACTGACTCTATAAGATTCTTAATGGAATTCCTCTTCTATCTCCCCCAGAATACAGGCTCCCAAAAGCAGGGATGGGTCTGCTCTTTGCCTTCTTTTTCATTCCTCCCTCCTACCCCCACCCCAAGCTCTAAGCTTTGAAGTTGGAATCAAGAGACTCATGTTCTTCCCTTGGCTGTACCACACTAACCAGCTGTGGAACATTGGCTAAAGGGAGATAATATGTGTAAAATGCTTGGCAAACCTTAAAGTGCTATATAAATGTTCATTATTATTAGGCAAGATTTTCCCCCTTTCTGTGCCTCTAATTCTCCATCTACACATTGAGGCTAAATGATCCTTCAGATCCCTTCCAGATGGTCCATAGTCATTGTGTCCAAAGCCAAAACATGGGCCCAAGTGGCTAAAGGGATTGCTAAGGGGCCTTCCATGAACATGGCTAAACAAGAGTCAGAACTCTCTATGTACCCAGACTTCATTTATCTGGTACATTCCTGAAAACTTATTTGTAAATAAAATCCTTATCGGGAAAATCCTTTTCCTTCACCCACTGACTAATGGCAGGCAAATAAGGAAGTTACTAACATGCTCAATTTGAAGACATTCAGTCTTCCTTCCAGTTGATCAATAAATGCTATAGAAGGGATTTCTCCTTCAAGCAAGATTGGACTAGGACTTCCAGTTAAGATAGAAATATGAGAGATGATGGAGGACCCCAACACTCCCATATTTACTCCAGCAGAAGTCTACAGTTAAAAGAATACCAGATTAAATAATGAACAAGAACTCCAAAGAGAAGCAGCAGTAAGAGACAACCCACCAGTAAGGAAGGAGGAGAAATAGCAGGAAAGCATCCAAGAAATATTTTTAAAGACACACAGCAGATAGCAGGAGGACGTTCAGAAGGGGACATGGACACAAAGGGGCAATGTTGATATTTTCACGTTTAATTTGACTTGTATAATTATTTTTTAATAAAGTAAATGTATATATGTATTTTTTAAAATAACCTCTCAGTTAGACTGATGGTTTCAAATGTAGCCTTCTTCATCTGGCCTATGGAAATATTGATGTTTGACTGTGAGGTTGATAATGAAAATATTTTTTTTAATAATGGAAAGAGGGGAAAAAAACTCTCTCTGGATCTCCATCTTCTCATGTGAAAAATGAGAAAGGTAGACTAGAATACCTCTGAGGTCCCTTCCAGCTCCGCATCTGTGGTCCTGTGAGCTGATAACATCTGTGCAGTGGCAGCGAACTCTGGGTATGAAACATAACACACATTATCACACTAGGTTGATATATTGGTCTACATAGCTTTTTCCTTTTTTATCTTTTATTCTGTTACTATGGAAGACTCACTAGGGAAGGAAAGAGTGATGAGAAATATCCTAAAATGAAAGTGATATAAAACAAAAATTATCCAGTCTTAAACAAGAATAAATAAAAGGAACAATATGATTAAAACTTTTGCAAAATGAATCTCTTGTATTTTTTTTTACTTTTCTGAAATACACTCAGAAATACACACATGCACACACACACACACACACACACACACACACACACGCACACACACTTTTCTCTGACATTTTCATCAATTGACTTTTCTTAATGAGGGACATCTCCTTCTGTACCCTCATCATTCCTGTTTAAGGAAAACCACAATTTCCCCAAGTGGCCAATCAGGAGGTTACAATTTCTGGCCAAGTGCAGGTAAACCTTTCTTTCATAGCTGAGAGTAAGACATAATCCAGAAATTCAGTTGTCTCTCTCTTTTTCTCTCTCTCTCTCTCTTTTTCTCTGTCTCTGTCTCTCCGTTTCTCTCTGTCTCTGTCACTTTGCTTGTGTGTGTGTGGTTGCCTTTTGTAACCCTATGTGTTTTATTTTCTACATTTTAAAATATTATTCTGAAAAAGGGTCTATAGCAGTGGTTCTCAACCTTCCAACCTTCCTAATGCCGTGACCCTTTGAAACTCGTATGTGGGCATATCTGCATGTGGGCAGACCCGCCTGGAGACATATAGAGGAGCAGTGTCTCAGTTCCTAAGACCATCGGAAATATGTGTTTTCCAATGGTCTTAGGCGAACCCTGTGAAAGGGTCGTTTGACCCCCAAAGGGGTCGTGACCCACAGGTTGAGAACCATTGGTCCATAGACTTCAGTAGACTGCTGAGTTAAATTAGCTTAAGATTACTTAGTATGTACTTTTATATAGTTAGATGTGTTCATGTTGTCTCTTCCAATATAAAGTAATGTCTTTGAGGGAAGGGAGGTGGTTCATTTTTGTTTCTGTATCTCAGTGCTGGGCACATGGTAATTGCTTAATAAATACTTGTTGATTCATTCTGGCAGCTGACTCATCAATGAAGAAAAACTTGTGACCTCTTCAAACTGCCCAATTTGCTTCTGTACACCTCCAATTTTAAGGGAGTTCTTGCTGCTCTTATATCAATCTGCAACTTTTACCTGTTCTTCCTTTGATAATAATAATTTTTCAAATATTATTGGCACTATCTATCCCACACATTAGGTTTTGTTTTGCTTTGGTTTTTGTTTGTTTCTCAGTGGAGAACACATTTTGTGAAGCTTAGAACACTACAGAAATGTGAGGTGGTGTTACTATTGATATGTGAGCACTAGAATGTAAGAAAACTGCATTGCTCAAAGTCTCACTGATTTATAACTTCCCATGATCAGTAGCCCATAGAACAGGGGAGCATATGCTTACAGCCACACATTAAGAAACCAAGGGGGAGGGATGTGGGATGGGATTTCAGAAAGCAACCAGATGTTATTTTATGCTTGTGTCTATAATGACAAACATCAAGGAATAGGAGAAGTGTCGTTTCTAAACTCCTTATTTCAACATTCTCCCAAGGCTCTAAAGTGGTTTAGTAGAATGAACACTGGATTTGGAGTAAGAAAAGCTTAACGTTCTGGGATTTCACTTAGATATAGTACTTCTCAGATCAGCACTGAATTTTTGGTTAGTTGTTTCCGTCTTTGTGAGTCTTGTTTCCAACAATCTGGCCAAAATTCCTTCAAAGGCAAGAGTCAATCAAGTTGGCAAATGAAGACGTCAAGAAGCATCTATTAACACCTACTATGTCTCAGTCACTGAGCTAAATGCTGAGGATACAAAGAAAGGCAGAATAAACAAACAAAAAAATCAGTCCCTGCTCCAAAGAGGTCATAGTCGAGAGGAATGATTGCTAATAACCAATGATTTGGGGAGATCCAGAGCTCTCCCTTTGTGATATCATGGTCCTCTTTGAGAATGAAGGACAAACAACCTCTGTGAGTATAGAACTTCCAGTTGGGCAACATGATTTCTTTGTTTCTTTCCCTTCCTTCCTTCCTTCCTTCCTTCCTTCCTTCCTCTGTCTCTCTCTCTCTCTTTCTTTCTTTCTTTCTCTTTTCTCTCTCCACATAGGGTATCACACCCTTACCTGCCTAGTGCTCTGCCCAAAAGGAGTGTAAATTTAAGCTCTGAAACTTTGTTGTTGTTGTTTTGGTTTTTTCTCTTAAAGACCAGCCTTAATCCCAGATCACTCTGGTCCCATACCAAGCCCTACCTGGTCACTGTTTGGGCCCTGATTAGCTCGGACTAAGTATAAATAACAGTTGTTTCTGTTTGGGCCAGAAGCCAATTGGATCTTTCCCTCCCAGTTCTATTTTTTTAAAGAGGTCATTCTTGGTCTCATTTTATTAAGCCTTAATCACTGAATGGTCACTGCCTCAGTCAAACTGAGACCTGTTAAACACCTTAGCTTGAAAAGGTCAAGGTCTCCTGATACATCCTGGGACATTTCCAGTTGTCCTGATACATATCTGGTCACTGGTTTCAGATGACTCTGGAGGTAAAAGTGAGACTGGTGACTTTGCACAGCTGTGCCTCACTTAAATCCAATTCACTTGCATGTCATGACATCACCTCCCTGATGTCATAATCCTTCTAGAACAAAAGACAAACAGTGAGCAGCATTTCAAAGTTCAGTTCCTTGAATTATCTTCCTCTGATAATGAGACTGGATTAACCTCAACAACCTTGTTCAGATCCTAGTTCAGGTGGGGAAGAGATAAATTCTTTGTTTAGGTTTCCCAAGACTGGGGGTAACTTAGAAGTAAAAAACATTGTCAAAGTAGATTAGAATAGGCCCAGCCCCACAATGTAATAGTTATTCTCTCTCATTACTTGTTATTCAATCACAGTTGACTGTCACGCTCCAGAACACCCATTTCTTCAAGGCCATAGAAGCCCTGATTCTGCACCATGAAGGTCTCTGGCATTTGATGGTGCCACTCACATTTTTATTAAAATGCTAGCATCATTAATAAAATTACTAATTACCCAGAAATGGTCTCTCAAACTTTTTAAAAGCCTCATAGTCTAAAGGGGTAGACAATATACAACCAACTATGTACAGACAAATTGGAGATAACCAACAAAGGGAAGACACTAGCATTAAGGAAGATTGGGAAAGGCTTCTTGCAGAAAATGAGACTTAATTCTCTGGGACTTTATTAGTTGAAGCTTCTTTCCTTTCTTTTATTTCCCTGAATGAATCTAGGAACATAGGAAATACTGGCTAATCCTTCAAGGCGCAGTTCAAGTCTCAATACCTCTATGAAGTTTAGGGTTTCTGGACCTTGATGAATTTCCTTGCTACTCAAGACACCCTGTACCACACTCGGAAGGCAGTATTCTACCATCAGAAGCTCTGGAGTCAGAAGCATGGGTTCAAATCCCACCTGTGATACCAAATAGAACTGCATCTATTCTATAATGGCATTGTTCATGATGTCCTCTGATGATGTTTCCAGCTCTTAAGCTGTGACCCCTCTCTCCCCTAAGCAATGATTCATGTATTACTCAACAGAAAGAACAACAACAAAAATCAACAACTGACCCATAAGACTGTAAGACTTGCATAGTATTCTACACACAGTGACATCTGAATCCCATGCGAGGGAGGGTTGTTTGCTTTTTTGGTATGTTTTGCTTTTTGGTTTGAGTCTATAATTGCATTAATAACTCCCAGCAATTAGAAAATTTCTTCTTATACAAATTGGTACCTGAAGACTCCAATAGTCTTAGAAAGTTGCCTGAGGCAGACTGAACAGTAAAAAACAGCCCAAGATCACGTAGCTAGTATGTGCCAGACAGGACCTGAGCCCATGTCTTCCTGACTCAGACAATGGCTGCCTACCAACATGTCAAGCTCCATTTTGAGGATGAGTCTACCCAAGGCCCATTCTGATGCAAAGTCTCACACCTATCTAAGTAGGAGGAAGGACAAAAAGAGGCAAATATTATATGATACACAATGAAATCAGCACTGATGTAACCCTATTTAAGTAAGCTCTTCAGACCAAAAAATGAGATATGCTTCCCTGTGGGAAACAGAGAGTTGAAGCCAGAAAGACCTGGGGTCCAGACCAGTCTCTGATGTATACTTGCTGTGTCTTCCTGACTAAGTCAGTTACCCACTCAATGTTTTAGGCAGCTCTCTAAGGCTACAAGTTTCAGGGGGAAAAAAGGGGGGAAGAACAGCATTGGCAGAGAAAGAGTTTCCTCACCTGGGAGTTTCTTATACTAATAAAATCACAGGTCTAGCCCCTATCTCTAGCCCCCTGTTCACACACACACATACACACACACACACACACACACACACACACACACACACACACACACAAAGTAGGAATTAGATTGGGAAAAGGTGTTTACAGGCTATCAGAATTTTCTAAGGAAGTTTAGCCACATAAATTAATTACTATAAAGAAGAGGCCAAAAGGGACCAGAAATCTCATCTGTTAGAAAATATTTGATGTCATTGCAAAGCAAAGAGACTGGATGCCTAATAATAAAAATACTTAGAATATAACAGTTTGGGGGGGTTGTTGTCTTTTTGATCTTATAGAGAATGATGGTAAACAATTATGAGCAATTAAAATAGTCACCTCATAATGGCTATGACAATAGAGATACCTTTTCACTTTGTCCTCTCTTTGGCCCTCCCCCTCCCCTGACATGGACTTACCCAAACTCCATCAGTGGCTGGCATGTGGGAAGAACAACATGGCTATTCATACCACTCAAGTAGGCAATAAGCATCAATAGCACTTACTATGTGCTTGAGGCTACAAAGAAAGGTAAAGAGGGTTCCTGCTCTCAAGAATCTATCATTCTAAAACAAATTGGATGAGCTGGGAGTCACCAATTACAAGCTTTCTAGTCCAATGGATGACTACTGGACTTTATCACTTTATCACTTGCTGTGCCATTATGCCCCCTCAGATTCCTGGGAACTGTCATCTGCCCTGCTGAGGCACCCTAAGAGCCCTTGGGCCTTGCCATCTGTTCTGTGTTAGAATTCTTTAATAAGTATTGTCCTCCCAAATTAGAGTGTGAGCATGAGAACTAGGACTGTCTCATTTAATTTTCTCTTTATACCCCTAGCACTTAGCATAGTACTCAGCTCATATTTAGCAGGAAATAAATGCATTTTCATTCATTCATTCATTCAGGGAATGAAACTGGGAGGACAAGAAACAGATAAAAATCGAAAATATCTATCAGCATTTCCTAATAAATTCTTTTTCACCAACAATTACAATGGAGTCTCCACATCTGGATTCCAACACCACAATTCGATCAACTTCACAAGGAAGTACAAATGTCACTGAAGGCAATAAAGATAGAAAGAGGAGCCAGACTAGACCAAGGGTACACAGAGCAGGTGTATGCTGGAGGTAACACAGTTTCAAAGGTGTTGAGGGACCAGTGGTTAAGAGATCTTGAAAGAATGCAGGATACCAAACACTGAACAAAAAAAACAAAAAACAGATGTTATTATGATTGAAAAAAAAGCAACTAAAACCCCAAATAACTACTACTCCATATTCCCAATTCCCATTTCTACAAAATATTTATGAAAATAATCTATGCGTATATGAAGGGCATCCTTCAAGAGGGTATAGGAAGAGAATAGACAGGTTTTCATAATTGGCTTTCTAGAGCAGACCACAGCTTTACAATCATACATCACTGATTAGGGCAGAGTATCTGAAATTCTACTTTTCATCATTTCTTAGCTAAAAACAGCATTTGATCTGGTGGAACAGAATGCCATCTTTTATGTTCTCCTCCAACAAGGTGTCTTCTATGCATCCTCTAAAATCAAACAAGATTAAAATTCCACCTTCTATATCCCTCCTTAATTCTAGTGCCTTCCTTGGAATTCATAGCTTCTTTGTATGGATTTGTTTGCATGTTGTTCTACTCATTAAATTGCAAGTTCCTTGAGAACAGGGACTGTCTTTTCCCTTTTCTGTATCCCCAGAGCTTAGCACATTGCTGGGCAAATCTAGTAGGCAGCTAATAAACATTTATTGCCTGATGGACTGAAGATTCCTGGAAAGATGGAACAATAGAAATAACTTTATTTAACAACTTTCTAATTATTAAGATCCAGTGAGGTATAAAACAGGGAGATACATACTTAACAAAGTGTTTGACCTTCTCATGGAAGAAATGTGGAGTATAAATGGAATCAGGATTACCTATAACCTCTAATGCCCCTGCGTTTGAGGAATCGAATGCTCAAGATAAAAACAAATTAGCTCCTGCCCTCAAGGAACTTATAGTCTACTAGCCATCATACAAGAGATACACAAAAAAAAACCCTAAATATTAAAAATACACAAAGTAATACAAGGCAACTGCAAGAAGGAGATGGCGCTAATTGCTGAGGGAATCAGGAAATGCCTCAAATGGGAAGTAGTGCTTAGAAGAAGGCTAGGGATTCTGGGAAGTACAGGTAAGAAGGGATTACAGAATCCAAACATAATTTGGTATTTATTCAATTATTAGTGCTTGTGAAGAGAGACTATTAAGAGAATAAATGTTCATTGGGGAGAATGAATGCGTACAAGTAATTCCACATGTAATTAAACACTGTTGCCTGAATTTATTTGCTGTGGGTCTTAGAGCAAATTTCTTCTCTTGGCCTCAGCCTTCTGTTCTATAGGAGAAGGGAGATGGACTCAGTTGCCTTAATTTCTTGCATGGCTTTGATTCAAAGATCCATAAGATCAGACCTAAATTCTCTTTCATCTATGTTGTCTTATAATTTTGTCAACTATCTGACAAAATTTGTACATGAATTGTGCTCAAAAAATGTGTTTATAATTCAGTGTGATTTCGAACTCAGAACATGCTATCCGGTAGGGAAAAAAAAAGTTAGATGGCTCCCAGGAGAGATTACAAAAGTCTATGGAGCTTTTCCTATCCCTTGTTTATGTCAAGGCTCAGCTCAAGCGCCACCTTCTATGTGGGGTGGGAGTGGGGGGACAAGCGTTAACCTGGGACCTGCAAACTTGTTGTTTTCCTTTTTAATATTTTGGTAATCGCATTTCAATATAATTAGTTTATTTTGTGATGCATTAAGAAACATTATTCTTGGGCAGCTAAGTGGCACAGTGAATAGAGCACCGGCCCTGGAGTCAGGAGGATCTAAATTCAAATCTGACCTCAGACGCTTAACACTTACTGGCTGTATGACCTTGGACAAGTCACTTAACCCCAATTGCCCTACCTTCCCCCTCCAAAAATTAAAAAAAAATTTAAAAAAATAGAGAAACATTATTCTAAGAAGGAATCCAAAGCCTTCACCAGACTGCCAAGAGGATTCATGACACAATAAGTCTAAGAATCCCTGTTTTACATTAAACTTTTCTTGACCCTCTCCACCAACCCCAAGCTTCCAAAGCCTTCCCCAGCAAATGACCTGGAATCTATTGGCATATTCTTGCACAGGTAAATGTTGTCTGTCACAGATAAACTATAATCTCCTTGAGGACAGGGAGCATTTTACTTCTGTCTTTGTATGCCCAGCACTTAGCACAAGTAGGTACTTAATAGGTGTTTGCCTATTATGTTCTATGAAATGTTCCCCAATATTTCAAAAGACCATGACTTCATCAATAATAAGAGCACTAGCATTTATATAACTCATCAAGGTTTACAAAGCACTTTATAGACATTGTCTTCTTTGATCCTCATGATAACCTGATGAGGTGGACCTATTATCACCATTTTACAGATGAGAAAACTGAGACTTTTTAAAAATAATTTTTATTTTATTTTTTATTGTTTACATCATTCATTTCCACGAGATTTTGAGTTACAAATTTTCTCCCCATCTTTCCCCCACCCACCACCCGAAAACAGGCATCCCACTGTATAACCCCTCCCCCAATCTGTTTTCTCCTGTGTCCTCCCCCATCAACCCTCTGACTTTCTGATAGGGCAAGATGGATCTCCCTACCCCTGTGCCTGTATATCTTAATTCCCAGTTGCATGTAGTTAATAATAATAATAAATATATATACATATTTATATTTTTAACATTTGATTACAGAACTTTAAATTCTATATTCTTTCCCTTCCTTCCTTATCACTCACCCCCACTGGAAAGACAAGCAATTCAATATAGGCTGTACATGTGTAGTTATGCAGAATATCTCCACAATGGACACATTGTGAGAGACTGATTATATGTCCCTCTTTTTCCTATCCCACCCTCCCCTTGTTCTATTCTCTACCCTGTCCCTGTCCCTTTACAGAAGCGTGTGCTTCCAGCAACCCTACCCATCTGCCCTCCCATCATCACCCCTCTCATCCCTATCCACCCTACTCTCCTGTGTGGCAAGATACCCAGTTTAGAGTTTATGTCATTCCTTCCCTAAGCCAAATTCAATGAGAGTAAGGTTGACCCTTTCCCTTTTGCCTTCCTGTACTTCCCCTCCATTGTAACAGTTATCCCTTGCCTCTTCTATATGAGATGATTAACCCCATTCTGTCTCTCCCTGT
>CM053583.1:316594975-316612655 GCA_028627135.1 Pseudochirops cupreus | reverse complement strand
CCTGGATCTATTTTCTAGGTCAGTGGTTTTTTTTAAGGAGATATTTCACATTGCCTTCTATTTTTTCATTTGTTTGGATCTATTAAATAGTATCTTGATTTCTCATAAAGTCATTTGCTTCCATTTGCTCCACTCTAATTCTGAAGGAATTATTCTCTTCAGAAAGCTTTTGAGATTCTTTTTCCATCTGGCAAATTTGACTTTTTAAGGCATTCTTCTCCTCTTTGGCTTTTTGGGCCTCTTTTGCCACTTGAGTTAATCTATTTTTTTAAGGTTTTATTTTCTTCAGTCAGGTTGTTGACTCTCTTTTCATGATTTTCTTGCATCGTTCTCATTTCTCTTCTCAATTTTTCCTCTACTTCTCTTATCTGGTTTTCAAAATCCCTCTTAAGCTGCTCTATGGCTTGTAAGCAGTCTAAATTTTTCTTGGAAGCTTTTGGTGCAGAGGTCTGACTGTGTTTTCTTTCTCCCATTCCATGCTTTGATTCTTTTTGTCCCCAAAAAAGGAATCTAAAGTTGCATTGCTTGGTTTGCTTTGCTTCCTTTGCCTGCTCATGTTGCCAGTCAATTACTTGACTTTTGGGCTCAGTAGAACTCTGCTTCCAGAGGGGAAAGCTCTGTCCCAAATTGCTGGGGTTTTTGCAGCTGCCAGGGCTATTAGGAAACCATTGCAGCCCCCACCAGCCTTGGCTCACTGAAAATGTACCCCAGGACCACCACCCAAGACAATGATCCCGATCCAGGCCACTCAATGCAAGAGCACTTAGTCTCTGAATGATTGTTTGGCCCCCTTGCAATCTGCAGGCCGGGAGCTTCTGAAGCAGCCACGTGGAAGCAGTTGCAGGGCCTCTGCTTCCTTGCCCTGGAGGTAATTCAGCCGACCTGCTTTTCTCCCCTGAATTTACATGTGTTCCACTGACCTTTCACTTAGTCCTTGTTTCTTATGGGTTGGTAATTCCGGAAATTGCCACAGTTACCACTGATTCACTCTCCTGAAGGCTCCAGCCACAGCTTGTCCTGGTGGCCCTGGGGGCAAGCTTTCCCTTCTGGAAGCAGAGTTTTGTCTCCCAGTGCTCTGCAATGAGCCCTTTCTGTCCCACCTGCTGCACTGCCTTCAGTAGGAGATTTGTTTTTCTGTAATTCTGTGAGTTCTAGAGGCCTAAAATTTGTTTAGAGTCATATTTTATGGGTATTTGAGGTGGTTGTGGGGGAGCTGCAAAATTTTCCTGCTTCTATGCCTCCATCTTGGCTCCGCCCAATCAGTGGAAAACTGAGTCTTAAAGAGGTTAAATGATATGCTCAGAGTCACACTGGTAGGGCCTGAAACAGGTTTAAGCCTGTTTAAGCCTTCCTGAGTCCAGGTCCTATACTCAATCCCCTGAACCATCTTGATTAATGTAGGGTCTTCCTCTATTGTTGAGTATAGATTACCACCCCACTACGAATTAGTAAGTGATTTTATTAGCTGCTATGGCCAAAAAATTCATACCCTCAGCCAACTTTGTAATGATTAGACTCTCCTTACTTGGCTGTGCTGGTCCTTGAACAGCAGACCCAAAGTCTATTGCCAGGCCTTTAATCAAAGTCATTCCAGTTTGCTAGGACTTACTGAAGTTAATACTCTATTGTTGTGAGTGAGACCTAGTGCTGGGTTTATAGAGACAACATGGTGAAAAGGATAGAACACAGGATGAGAGATCAAGAACCTTAGATTTCTGTTTGGCCACTTACCCAACTAGCTGAGTAACAAATCATTCCCCCTCTCTAGGCTTCAGCTTCTGCATCTGTAAAATGAAATAGGTAACCATCCAACCCAGGGCCACCCCGGCACCCTTTTCTAGGGATGGAAGCAAGGGAGCAAGCTCAGCTGGTATAATTCACATGGCCAATGGTAGATCCAATCTGATTTCACTTTTTCCACCAAAATTTACTCCCTATCCTGATCACAGAAAAATGCAGACAATATATACTCACCTGGGGTCCTCACTCCTCTGGAAACACAAACACCCAGACACAGACACAGACAGTACACCTAGATGGTAAGGTTTTGAGGCAAGACCCAAGAATTCACACAACCAGACATTAGGAAGTAGAATCCCAACACTGAAGGCAGAACATTCCCAATCCCTGTGATCTTACAAGTGGTTCAAATGAGAAAGCTAAGAATGTTCTGCACATGTTAGCAATAACCTGCCTCACCCAAATGAAAGGAAGTGGTTAGAATCAGATCACCAGTATCAAAACACAGGAAGAGCCCTGAGACAAGCTCCCAGAATAAGGAAATCTTTTAATGGATCTAGCTACAAGTGATGGTACACATTTGCTGTAGCTGATTGATAAAGTGGGTAATCGGCACACAGATAATGGAACGTTGACTGCATTTGTCTAATTCCCTGTCTGGCTTTCAGAATTATATTATCTAACATTCAGTCCTAGTTGTGAGATGGAACCTGATTGTGAAATAGAATTAAAAGGATTTTTAGAAACCATTTGGATTCATAAATAGATCCTATTTGGGTTTCTCATTATGACTCAGGAGCAGAGGAATCAAATCCTAGGTCTAGAGTTGTAGGGGACCTGAAAGGCTGGCTAGTCCAACCTCCTCTCATTTTACAGGTCAAGAAAGTGAGGCAAGCCCAGGGAAGCAAAATAATTTCATCAAAGTCACACAGGTAATAAGTATCAGAGATGGTCATTGAATCTAAGTTATCTGACTTCATAGCTAGTACTCTTTCTTCTGTTCCATTCTTGCCTCGGTAAACACCTTTCTAGATTAAAGGCATGGGCCATCCTCCCCAAAATTTCTTGACCAACAGCAACCCTAGAAGACCTGACTTATGGAATAGATACATACCCTGCCAGCAACACATCTCTCCATAATTCATTCCATGAAGTTGTAACACTACTGCCTAATCCAGAGCAGAGTTAAGGAAAAAGGAGAAGCAGATGGGAACCAGCCCCGGGAGCTCAGTTGCTCTGTATCTTGTCTCCGTCAGTACTCCACAGTACTTCTGTGATCAGGATAGGAAGTACTTTACATGCTCCTTTCCCATCCATTATTCAACTTGGTCCTTATAACAACCCCTTGAAGTATATAGAACAAGTGATTTTATTGCCATTTTGCCACTGAAGAAACCAAAAGTCACATACCCGCCTTCAGTCAGCAAGTTAGTGAGGGTTGAGATATAAACCCAGGTTTCTTGGCTCCCAGTTCAGGGATCTTTGTATCCAATGCTTTAGGTTTCTTAACCGTGTGTGTGTGTGTGTGTGTGTGTGTGTGTGTGTGTGTGTGTGTGTGTGTGACTGTGTGTGTTGTGAATCCCTTTGGCAGTCTGCTGAAAACTAGGCACCCTTCTCAGAATAATGTTTTTAAGTGCATAAATAAAATGAAAAAATATGTAGGATTATAAAAGAAATCAATTTTATTGACATTTGGGGTCAAAATATCTTTGTAAAGTTCATGAACACCAGGGTAAGAAACCCTGAGGTCCATTGACTTAGAAGGGAGTTAGCTAGTAGAGTTTACAGGTCAAACTAAAAATAAAATTCCATCAGACATAAAGTATCCCCAAAGTCTTAATACAGTTTTAAGTTTGAACAATTTATTTGTTTTGGGGGGGGGGGGAGGCTAGGCAATCAGGATTAAGTGACTTGCCCAAGGTCACACATAGTATAAAACTGTACCAACACTTTTGGGACACCCTCTATTAGGTGAGTGCAAGAATACCTCTTGCTGTTGTGTGTTATGTATGTATGTGCCCCAATAACCACTTGTTCTGTGTTAGCTTGCTCTGAGTGATGCTCTGATGCTGGGGGAGAATGACAGACCCAGTTACTGGCTCTGAAAAGTCTTGGTTCGATCCCCACCTTGAAATGAGGGCCAAGGTAATTGGCTGAGTTTTGTACTGAGCTCCAAAGGCGTTGCTGGTTTGCTATGAGAGAAGGGAACTTACTGTGGAAATAAGTTCACCCTCACTGATGTGTCCCAGAATTCCTTCTCCTGTATTCCATTTACAGGGTTTTATTGCCCATGGATAATCAAACGCGCAATCAGCAGAGACAGGAGGCTGGAGGCGTTCTCAGGCTAGGAGGCCATCACAGCTCTTCCCCTGTCTCTCCCCTGCTATCAGCTATGTCTCAGGAGAATGGCACCTTGGAAAATGAGGGCAGAATGTTTTTACCCCCTTCCTGGTCAGAGGAGAGCATTTGTGTCTACTGTGAAAGGCTCAGTCACAGCCGCTGGGGCAAGGGCGCACAAACCCACAGAGGACGGCTCAGTCACAGCAGCCTGTGGGGCCCATCGCCCTCCACACCCAATCAGCTGAAGCTCTCATGTCTTCCGTTACTGTCACCATGCAGGTGACTACTGATGAGCAACTTCCCTCTTGACCATTCCCTGAGCTTCAGAACTGCATCTGTATTTGACTAGGTGACGTCTCTATCTAGATATCCCACCATTGTTTCCTATTTGACATAACCTCACCATCTGTCCCATAAATCCTATTCTTCCAATGACTCCCTGGCTGGTTTCTGTAACCCTTCTTATGACCCTGTCTAGAAAGTTGAATCATCTTTAACTCTTCCCTTCCTTTTGCCTTCTGCCTCAACCCTTAGCCAGAGAGACACAGAGACAGAGAAAGAGAGAATGAGAGAAATACATTCAATGAAAAAAGAATTTAAATCATTGACTTTCAGCACAACTGCACAGTTGTCATCCAATAAAGTTATCCAACAAAATGACTGCCGAACTGAATCCTTTAGATTCTACTGCCACAATATTTCTCAGGTCCGTTCCCTCCTCTTTGCTCACATGACCACCTCCCTAGCAAGGCCCTCATTGTCTTTCATGTAGAGTTTTATGATAAGCTTTGAACTGTTCTCCCTGACTCCATTCTCTCCCTTTCAATCCATTGTTTGCACAATACTAAAATAATCTTCCCAATGCACAGATCTGGTCATGTTCTCCTTTGTCCAAAAACTTTCAATAACTCCCTATTACCCCTAGGATTTAAAAAATAAATTGAAATTCTGTCACTTATCTCCTATATAAAGTGATTTCAACCTTTTTGACCTCCTCTCCCTATCCCCCTTGATGCATTCTACATTTCTAAGTAAGCTGAACAACTTGTATTCCCCAGTCTCGTCCTGTACCCTCCTGCCTTTATGGATTTGTAAAACCATTCCTCATTATCTAGAAGAGACTCCATATCTCTGCTTATTGAAATTTTCTTCCTGCAAGGCCCAGCTAAGGTACATAATAGAGTGGGGAAAGTACTGGATTTATAGATCTAGAACCCAAGTTCTAATTCTAGCTTTTCCGCTTGCCAGCTGTGTGATCCTGGGCAAGCAACGAGACCTCTCTTGAACTCAGTTTTCTCGTCTATAAATAAAGAGGTTAGACTCAATCAGCAGTTGTCAGACTCAAATAGAAACAGGACACTGCATCACACATAGGGATCCCTGGGGGTTGTGTATTGATTTAGTTTAAAAATATAAATTATTTATGTTTTGCTGCATTTTTATTTGTTGTTGTTCAGTCATTTTAGTCCTGTCTGACCCTTCATGACCCCATTTGTGATTTTCTTGGCAAAGATACTGGAGTACTTTGCCATTTCCTCCTACAGATAATTTTACAGATGAGGAAATGGAGATAAACAGGGTTAAGTGGTTTGTCCACATCTAGTAAATGTCAGAAGCCAAATTTGAACTCAAAAAAAAGAGTCTTCCTAACTCTGGGCCTGGCACTCTAACCACTGCACCACCTAACTGTTAAACATGTCCCACTTCACATTTTAATCTAGTTCAGGCCAGTTTGAGGAGTGTTGTGAAACCTGTGGGGTATATGTTGGACACCTCTGGACTAAATGACCCTCCTAGCTCTTAATCTATAATTCTGGGCCCTCCTTCAAAGAACCTCTCCCTTAACTGAAATAAATGTTTTCTTCTCCTCCCCACAATTCTAAGCCTACTTTGCTCATAACTCTCTTTTGTCCTTATCACAATCTTCCTTCCGTCCCTTACTGGTATGCATGCCGTGTTCCACAAATGACTTAGCCTGTAGTGTGGTATAGCAGGAGGCAGAAAGAATAATGAATTTGAATCAGAAGACCTGGTAGTTGTGTTACTTATTAGCTGTGTGACTTTGGTCAGGTCACTCCTCAAGAGGACTTGAGTTCAAATTCAGTCTCAAACACTTCCTAGCTGTTTGACGCTGGGCACATATACATACATATATACGTCAAAATATTAATCACAACATGTTTTGTGGTAGCAAAGCACATCCACTGTTTGGGAGATGTCCAAGTAAACTATGGTTTATGAATATCAAAAGCTATTCTTGTGAAATAAGAAATTACAAATACAGAAAATTTATTAAAAATATGGAGAGCAAGCAAAGCCATGAAAACAACAAACACAACTGCTATAAATAATAGTTAGCATAACAGCAGCAAAAGTTCTCCTCAAAATAGCTGTCATGACCTGTCTTCGTCCTAGAAAACAGAGGAAGAAATATACTCATTTCCTCTTGGCAGAGAGGTGGTAGGCTATGGGGACAGAGTGTTGCATACAGTACCTGATATTGAATACTATGTTGAATACTTTTGCTTAACTTTTTCTTTGTTATAAAGAAGGGTGCAGGGCTGGGGGGCAGGATTATCGAGAAATTGATACCTGGTAACAAGAGAAAGGAATAATAAAACTTTGGGGGGAAAATAAAGAAAGAGTTCAAAACTTGGAATTAGAAGACGCTGAAGAGTTCAAATACCAACTTTGTCACTCACTAGCCAGGTGACCTTAAGTAGAGAGTTCTGGATTTAGAGCTCAAAAACCTGGGTTCGAATTCTGTCCCTGACACATTATTGGGCCATGTGAAAGTCACTTTAAGCTCTCTGCGCTGCAGATCCCTCCTCTGTAAAATGGGTATAACAATGTCTATAATACTTAGTTCACAAGTTATGAGAGCATTCCAGACTTGGGTACTGCTTATACAAATGCACGGAGGTGGTAAATGAAATGTCAAGTTCAGGGAACAGTTAGTAGGTGAGGTAATTGAGAGGCTCAAATGAAATATTGTACATATAGTACTTTATTATGCTATCTAAATGTCAACTAGTATTATCATCTTGTCCTCTTTTCCAACTGTGCTCAGATAGAAATGGCACTGGGAAAAATGTGCTGTTCTGATGCTGTTTTTACTTAATTTTCTATAGACTATTGCACAGATGGATAAAGCAACTGTTTTTTGTAATTGAATAAGATTATTGGGAGGAAAACTCATTTTCTATAGGTTCACTGAAAGCATAATCAGGGGAAAAGGGATGATATGTGCTTCATCCTGTCATCATCACCACCACCATCATCATATGCTGTCCCATGAATGGAATATATGTCTCCATCTGATAGGTACTGAGCACCTCATGACTGCAGGTGTTCAAATAGAGATTATATAACCACTTGTCAGGGTTACCACAGAGAGAATTCACACAGTGGGTTACAGTTAGACCAAAAATGACCCTGAAGTCCCTTCCAATTCTGAGATACTGTAAGTTAAATAGGAGTATTTCTCCTTTGGCTCTTATCTCACTGCCATGTTTAGTGATTCGTGGAAGAAGAAAAAAGCACACAACTGTATCTTCAGATGCAGATCTCTTGGTAAGAGTTACAGTTGCGTATAATCTCCATAGCCAGCTAAGACTGTGGATCATACAGAAATGCTTCACTTGCTAGTCACTTTCAACTTGAATGAAGGCAAAATTATGGTTAATTAACAGCCTCACTTAGTAGTTTAAAGTCAACTTCACAGTGGCAAATGGAGATATGCAAGCAGCCAATTATCTGTGAAAATAAACTGTCTGTGGATAATGACAAGTGTCCCTTTAATGAGGGATGGCCATCTAATTTCAAGCCTGGATTCTGTCACTGGGTAGGGAGAGCTGCTGTAGCCTGGGGACACAGGAAGGCGACACCAGGTTGACCAAAGACAATGCTAATGTTTCCTCCATGAAATATTCATGGGACCAGTGCTAGAAGGAGCCTTGGAAATTGCCTAGCCCAACCCCTTAGTTTATAGAGGCAGAATTGAGCAATTTTAGAGGGATTGAAAAAAGGCTTTGATGCATTCCAAGCGGCTAGTCTCACAGGCTATGTCCTTGGGAATGTATACTCATCTTTTTCCAAGTCTCAGTTTCCACTTCTGTAAGTGGGGACTTCACACTTCAGTGTATTGTGACTGTGTGCAGATCTATCAGCACTATATAGAGCTATTCAGGGGCATAATAATAGCAGTAATAAGAGGCTGTGGGTTCTTTTTAGCAGAAAACATCATATTCACTAGAAAATGCTTCCACAATCTGCTATACCCCCATATCAGTGAAGTCCAGACATCCTTGAACAAATGTCATATGCCTTTCTCTACTCCCCTCACCTCTCTATCTCAGAATTCCTATTTTCTTCCAGAGTTAACCTCAAAGCATTACCTTCTTCATGAAACTTTCCTGGTCCTCACCCCTCCTCCCAGCTTAGAGATCCCCCTTCCAAATCACCTTCTATCTATTTTGCGTGTAGGTGGTATCTCTTTAGGCTAGACTATAAGCTCCTTGAGGGCAAGTCTTATTAGACTTTTGTGTTTCTATCTCATGGACCTAGCACATTTCCTGACACATAGTAGACATTTAATAAATGACTGTTGATTGATTGAATGATATCCATCTCTCCAATCAACTGCTTTCCAGGATATCTTGGTAAGAGTTACAGTCCTATATAATCTCCACAGCAAGGTAAGACTTCACAGAGAAATGCTTCACTGACTAGTTGCTTTCATCTTGAATAAAGGCAAAATTATGGTTAATTAGCCATGACTTTAGTTGGCTATGGAGTTTACACATGACTGTAACTCTGACCAAGAGATTCACTTCTGAAGATACTGTTTTATGCTCATCTTTCTTCTTCCAAGGGTCTCTAAAGCTCTGTATACTGGAGCATATATATATATATGCTCCAAAATGAGATTCAACTCAACTTGACAAATATTTATAAAGCACCTACTGTGTGAATGAATGAATGTCAGGAACTACATTGGCACTGGGGATTCAAAGACAAAAATAAGAACCCATTTCTATCTTTAAAGAACTTACATCTTATTAGAGGAACTTACATTCTACCAGAATATTAATTGGAATGTTTCCCCCAGCTTGACATTCATTTCCCATTGTACATCCCTTTGTTGAATTCCAAACCATCCTGCCATCTTTCCCATGAAGCTTTTCTTTGATCCCTTCTCTCTCATCTCATTCCTTCAGGGACCTCACATAACACTTGTTTATACTTCTCCAATTCACTTATCATTTCTTAAGTTTACACATGTTTGTGACATAGCTTCCTATTGGATTGTAAGCTCCATGAAGGCAAAGACCCCAAATCTGTGTTCCATCCTGGCTCTGCTACTGCTACTTACCTTTTATGTGACTCTTAAACAAGTCATCTTCTAAACAAGTCACACAGAAGAGGGGAGTGGGGAGAAAGGGGGGCATCATTAAGGTTTTAGCCAGCTTTAAATCATGTAATTCTGGAGCCTTTCCAAGTGCCCAACAGATTATTCTACATATATCCAGGACATGCAATTTCATCAGTTACACTCTATCTATAACTTAAAGTCTTTGGGAGTTGCCTGTGACTCAGAGGAGTTTAGTGTCAGAGGCAAGATTAGAATCCAAGTCTAAGACTATCTACTCTATGACACTCTCTCTCTATAGCACAAAGTAGGCATCTAATAAATACCTATCAAGCTGAATTAAAAATCAGCTCCAAACTCAACATATTAAGCATCCCCTTCCTATGTCAGATAAATGGTATGGAGTTTTGGGAAAGAGTGAATTTGGAGCCCAGTGATCCAGAGTTGAATATTGGTCCTGCTACTTGTGATCTATCCAAGTGACCATCGGCACACTTGACTTCACTATACCTCAGTTTCTTCAAATGCAAAAATGAGAAGATTGGACCAGATGACCTCTAAGATTTTGTCTAGCTCTAAATCTATGATCCTCAGGAGAATTTGGCATGGAACAGAAAGTCAGAGTTGGAAAGGGATTCATCTTAGCTGCCATCTAGTTCAGTCCTTTCCTTTTACAAAGAAGAAGCCTAGGCTCAGAAAGAAGAAAGGGCTTGCCCAAGGCTATGTGGTGCCTCGTATCTCAAACTTCTAATTATTATAGCAATAAGTCTTACAGTTATTCAGCTAGGAGTCTTATCTCTTTACTAGAATGTAAGCACTGGTAAAACAGGGGTTAAGACTATCTCTAATTTATCCTGTCCACATCTTGTTTGTACATAGCTTTTTTGCATGTTGTTTCTCTCATTAGACTATAAGCTCCTTTAGAGCAGAGATTGTTTTCTGTTTGTTTTGAATTATATACTCAGTGCTTAGCATGGTGCCTGGAACATAGTAGGTGCTTAATTAAGCTTAACAATCTCAATAAATTCTGCTTGGCTAACTTTTAGTATTCTGCATATTGTAGATGGTTAATCAATGTTTAAGAAATATTGGGGGGGGGGGCAGCTAGCTGGCACAGTGAATAGAGCACTAGCCCTGGAGTCAGGAGGACCTGAGTTCAAATCTGGTCTCAGATACTTGACACACTTACTAGCTATGTGACCTTGGGCAAGTCACTTAACCCCAATTGCCCTGCCTTCCTCCCTCCAAAAAGGCAAAAAAAGAAAGGAAGGAAGGAAGGAAGGAAGGAAGGAAGAAAGAAAGAAAGAAAGAAAGAAAGAAAGAAAGAAAGAAAGAAAGAAAGAAAGAAGGAAATATTTTTGATGGGACCAAACTTAGCAGGGAGCTTAATCCCACTTGTAACTCTGGTTTGACAAAAGAGTTTTCCACATTTAAGATCCTCTGACCTACCGGTAACTAGAAGAGAAAGAGCTAGAAGTCACAGAAAGAAGGAAGATGGGGCTCCCCGGCTTTTGCTGAGCATTGAAAATCTTGAATAAGTATTTTAAGTTAGAGAAGTTACAGGGTAGAGCTGAGACATTTCATTGTATTGATTGTGTTCATGCATTCAAGAATGTATATTCCTGGCAGAATAATGAGGCCAGACAAGTTAGGCATCCTCTTCAATTGGGGCAGTAAATAGCAGAAATGTACAGCAAAAAGTACCTAATAAGCATAATAAATATCTAAAGTATATAGGTGCAGAGAATTGCAATAACTTTTTGTTTTGTTTAACTGCATTAAGAAATTATATTTTGTTTTTTACTTGAGTAAAACAGAATTTATCAGTTTAAAAGGGGGAAAAAAGCAAGGCCATGAGAATTCTATAAACTTACAAAACAGGATAAAAGGGAAGGGTATAACCCTTGTTCACCAAATCTTAGATATTAGATACAAATATCACCTTTTGAAGAATCATCTTTCTAAGGGGGAAACTGAGACCTAGAGAAAGAAAGTGACCATCCCAAAGAATGGCTCACTCCTTTATTCTTTTTTCACCTCCACTCTTGGCTCTCTGGACTTCTCTTCGTCTCAGCAGTCTTTTCATCCTAGTAGATTTCTTCACCCCTCTGATCTCTTCCTCAGATTGTTAAGTTCTTCCCAGAAGCTCCATTTTGAAAAAAAGTTCTGCTCTCAGCTATATTCATTATTTCATTCCTGTCTTAGCTCTAGTCCTGATGCTTCAGACTTCTCCACCATTCCCTCCTCATGGATGCCTTCTCCCAAACCCCTTTTCGGTTCCTTTTAAAATATTGTCTTCCCACATTAGAATGTAAACTCCTCAAGGGCAGGAAATGTCCTTCTTTTTGCTTTTATTCATATTTCAAGTGCTTAGTACAGTGCCTGGCACATAGTGAGTTTTTAATAAATGCTTGTTGAATTGCCTTGAATAAGAGATTCACAACTAGATATTTTGACTCCACATCCAACTGTTTTTCCATGACACCACTCTACCTTCTTGACTTCTTTGAAGTTGGAAGAAGTGGATTTAGAGTAAATTATAAGCTGTCCTTATTAACAAAGAAGGGAATGAATTCAAGGAACCTGTTGCCCTCAAGATCTAAGAAATATAACCTTGAGGTACGCTGGAATGTACCCTGGACTGGAAACTAGGGAACTCATATTTTAATCTGAGCTTTGTCTTCTCTTTATAGCATGACCTTGAGCAGTTGGCTTCCCAGTTTCCTAAGCTATAAAATGAGGTATATGCTTGGTTTCAGGGTGCCTGAAGCACAAGAGTGCTGGGAAGATGGAGGTTTAAATAAAATATATTTCTATTAGGAAATGGAAAAGATATATGGAGTATCCAAGATTAAAATGGGTTAGAGTGGTTCATGTCTAGAGTTCCTTATAGCTACTACAATCCATGCTCAGTATTTTCAGATTCCTTCTAGTTCTGATGTTTAATGTTCTAAGTAAGGTGTCTTCAAGCTTTAATAAATGAAAATGATACCTCCCCATGCTGCTCAACTCTGAATTCATAGGGACTTGAGCTTAGTGTGGTGATATTTTAGATGATTATAACTCTATCTTATTACTCTGGGCCCATCCAAATTAAAACCTGGAAATTCTTTTTTATTTATTTTTAATTTACAACATTCAGTTCCACAAGCTTTTGAGTTTTAAATTTTCTCCCTCTCCATCTCCTCCCCCTCGCCAAGATGGTGTGCAGTCTAATATAGGCTCTACATACACTTTCATATGAAACGTATTTTCACATTAGTCATGTTGTAAAGAAGAATTAGAACCAATGGGAAGAATCACAAGAAAGAAAAAACAAAATAAAAAAGGGAGAGAGTAAATAGTATGTTTCAAACTGCATTCATAATTGCATCTATCATTCTTTCTCTGGATGTGGATAGCATTTTTCATCACAAGCCTTTTGGAATTGTCTTAGAACCTTGCATTGCTGAGAAGAGTCAAGTCAATCAAAGTTAGTCATTGCACAATGTTCAAAGCCTGGAAATTCTAAAATTAACATTCAAGTGTAGCTACTCATTGGCCACCATACTGACATTCCAGTTCAGTTGTTTATCAGTCGTCTGACTCTTCTTGACCCCATTTGGGGTTTTCTTGGCAAGGATACTCTAGTGCTTTGCTATTTCTTTCACAACACATCTTACAGATGAGGAACTGAGGCAAACCAGGTTAAGTGACTTGCCCAGACAGCTAGTAAGTGTCTGAGGCCAGATTTGAACTCATGAAGATGAACCTTCCTGATTCTAAGCCCAGTGTTCTATCCATTGTGCCACCTAGGTGCTTTGGTACCATCCCGACAAAGTAGGCAGGAATCAAGCATTTAAGTAATGAAACATACAGGGACGGGATGTAAAATATATGGGACAGGATGGCAAAACAAAGCTATGTCTATATCTATACATCATATGCATATATACGTATATTTGTATAAATATGTATATATTTCATTACTATTCATTAGTGAGTAGCACATCTTTTCTTTTCCTTCTTCCCCATAATAGTACTTGGGAAACAATTCCCTTCTAAGAGGTCGTGCATGTGTGCATGTGTGTTTGTGTGTGTGTGTGTGTGTGTGTGTGTGTTGAAGGCAGGAGGAAGGGTCTTAGGTTTCAGAAAAATCAGCTCCATGGAAAAATTTGATGTAGGTGTTTGTACCATTATTGACTGAAGACTGCACCAGCTATCCTCAACAACTCCACTAAAACTGGACATCTTTTCTTGCTCTATGAGGTCTCAGGAAGATGCCAGAACTCCTAGCTTCTTTGACTCCCCAATTATAGTACCAAAAGCCATGCCTCATTTAAACATTCATCTTCCTCTCCTAGGAATCTCTACTGCCCTCATAACACAATCTCTTTGCGTCAAAATACAGTTTCATGGGAACTAAAATCCTTCAATCAAACCTGCCCCTGAGGTGTAGGGACTCATGGGACATGTAGTCCTGTTTCAACTTATAGACACATTCCCTTTCTCTTTCCCCCAGTTTTATGCACAAATAGGAATGAAAGAGACACCTAAGGTAGAACAACTTATATACTACAATGAATTCCAGTGAAATTCTTTGACCTCTTTTCCAATTGTCCCTTAGCCTTTGCCTAAATGGAGACCAGAACCCTTATGCATCCAGAACAGGTTGATCAATAGAAAGGAACATTTGGATCCTGGAAAATAGGAATCAAGACTCATGAATTTAGAAGAAGAAGCCAAGATGTATTTGGAACCAGAGAACTTTTTGAATCAGGGTTTTGCTACTTACTGCCTGGGTGGCTTTGAGAAAGTCTCTTTTCCTCTGTGGTTCTATTTCTTCATCTTTAAAATGTGGGGGTTGGACTGGATTATCTATAAAGTTCTTTCCACCTCTAAATCCTATGAACAATTATTTCCACATAAGGAGCATCAGGCAATAGATAAAATTTTTCATTTGAGTGGGAATTGAATTGAAGTCTCTACGCCAGGCAAGAAATCAGAATTTTCTCAAATCAGGATGTGGACATGGGAAATAAATGCAAAAGAAGGCTCAAAATAACAGTTCCAGCAGCTCCGAGGAGAAAATATTCAGAAGCAAACACATTATAGAATCACAGAATGTCAAAACAGAAAAGGACTTTAGAGACCATATAGTTGAACCCCCCTTGTTCACAGAAAAGGAAACTGAGACCTAGGCAAGGGAAAGAGCTTACCCAATGTCATGCAGCAAGGTCATGGCAAAGGGTGGGGCTAGAACCCAGCTCTCCTGATACCTGGCCCAGGATGCTTTCCTTTACTTTGTGCTGCCCTTTCTTCCAGCCTCATACTATATCTGCTTTGTCTGGAGGGGGCTGTGTACACAGTCTTGGGAGATGATACAGAATGAATGGAACACTGGGAGAAAAGAAGAGATGAACCCTATCCTGAAGCAAAGCCCTCTCCTGAATCACATCACTATAGCCTCAGGGAACAGCTGGAGAAAAGCCTATAAAAAAGCCCATTAGGCATGTGTGTGTGCCCACACCAACACAGGTACAATATCCTGATTGTCTATCTCTCCTGGCTGGTAATCACAACCCAAAAGACATATTGGTCAGTAAAGAAGATACTGAGTTCTCTACTGAATCCTCTGAAAGTTGTCCTGAAAAGGCTCAGCATGGTGTGGTAGAAAGAGACTTGACTTCTAGTTTCAGCTATTCCCCTTCCTCACAGCATGACTTCTGGGACTCTTTGTGCTTCTTTGGGTCTTACTTTTTCCATTTGTCATATGGGTTAGGGAAGACTAGGTTATCACTAAGCCCTCTTCCAGCTTGGACAGGGACTGACTAAAGTCCCTTCTCTCTGAACCTCAGTTTCCCTCCTCTTAAATTTAGAGAAAGAATAGGGAGACGGAAAGAATGAAGTGATTCCCAGAGTCCCTTACAGCTCTTGCTTTTGATTCTACAGAATCTTACATTGTTAGGAACCATTGTTGTTCTTTCTCATCTGATACCTATTGACCAATGCCACACAGATCATATTCCCTTTAAGGCCAAGGTGCTACTGTGACTGGGAAGGGGTCTTCTCTGCCACAGGCACCATAACTCATTTCTGTGACAGTAGCTGTGAAGCCTTAGCTGCCGGGAAAGAGCTTATTTTTAGCTGATGCATTCACTGGGGCTTTGTGATCCAAGCAAGTGGAACAAAACCAGGCCTCCTGTCTCACCAAGCAAGGAGGCAAAGAGGGATAGGGCTCTGTCTTTCAATAGCTTAATGTGGAAAATAACCAGGAGATGTGGGTTCTAATTTGGGCTTTGCCACTGACTCACTTTGAAACCTTGGGCAGATATGTGGGCTTCAGTCTTCACCTACGTAAAAATAAAAGGGTCGCTCTCCAAGGTCCTTTGCAGTTCCAACATTTTAAATACCTCCGTCCCACTCTCCATGTTCTCAGATCCTCTAGTTCTGCCATTATGTTCTACATTTTGTCCTTTTTACCTCTAACATCCTGCAAGTTTCTATGACTATAGATGGAGCTGAAAACTTGATGAATTACAATGAAATCCTTTGCTTCCTTAGTTTTTTGTTTGTTTGTTTTACCTTTCTGGCCAGACATTCCTCAATAGTTCTTAGCAATAGCTCCCATCCCCATCCATCTTCTAGAATCATCCTCACAGGACTGACAGAGTATCTGACTGTGCCACTGCTTGCCCTAATCCAAGATCTGCAAATATTTTATGCTGTGACCTTGGGTAAAATGTTTGGTCTCTCTGGGATTCGAAGTTCCTGTCAGGAACGTGGAGAATTAGAATCCTAATTTGCTTCACTGGGCTCTTATAAAGACCAAACACTAGAAACAATCCCAGGAAATAACCCTTCCCATCCTTATCCCCATTACAATATACACTGGAGAACTGCCATCCAGCCAGGAATTTCTAAAGAAAGTTATGAAAGCCTAGACCAATACTGAGAGAGTACAGTTAACTGACCAATATACTCATGTATAATAGCTTATATATCCTGTGTTTTACACATGCTCCTTGAGAACCATTACCCTTTTCAAAGAATTATTGAAAATGTACAGCTCAAAGGGACCTTAATGGTCAACTAGTTTACAGCAAACATTTATAGAAAATTTTGAAATTTAGAAAATGCTTTATATGCATTATCTCATATGATTCCTATGATCACTTTATGAGATAAGCATTACTGGTATTATCCCCCCATTATACAGATGAGGAAATTGAGGTTAAGTGGTTTGGCTCATGGTCACATATCTAGTAAGTGTTGGAGGAAGGATTTGAATCCAGTTCTCTCCTGAGTCCATAGATAAGGTTCTTTCCCCTATATTATGTTGCTTCTGTGGGAAGGGATTAGATTCAAATCATCTAACTAATTTGTCAAAGAGTTAGGATGAGAATCCAAGCCCCTGATTTCCCACTACTATCTTGAATGGTAGTATCATATAGTAGACAGAGAATTGGACTTGGAATCAGGAAGACCTAACTCCAAATCCCATCTTAGAAACTTACTAGTTTTGTAACCTTGGGAAAGTCCCTTAACTTTCCCCTGGCTCCATTTCTTCATCTGTAATCCAAGATGATTGGACTCAGCTTCTGAGGTCCCTCCTAATCAGGCATACATGAGCCTGTGGGCACTGTCCATGGTGATACTATCCTGAATGCACCTTATCTTGTCTGATCTTGGAAGCAAAACAGGGTTGGGTCTAGTTAATACTTGTATGGGAGATCACCTATGAATATCAGGTACTTTAGGCTTTTAAAGAGGCAGCTGGATGACTCAGTGGATAGAGCCCTGGACCTGGAGTCAGAAAGACCTGAGTTCAAATCTAGCCTCGGATACTTACTAGCTGTGAGATTCTGGGCAAATCTCTTACCCTCTATTTATCTTAATCCGCTAGAGAAGGAAATGGCAAATCACTGAAGTATCTTTGCCAAGAAAACCCTCTGGACAGTATTGGTGTGATATAGTCCACAGGGTCAGGAAGACTGAATAACAATGAATACTGCCTCTTGAAGAGTGATATATATTCAACTTTCTCTGGCATCCTATGCATGTGGCATTTCCCCTTACTCCACATTTTCTCTGGCTTTTGTTTTTATTTTATTTTAGTTTACATCATTCATTTCCACAAGATTTTGAGTTACATATTTTCTCCCTTTCTTTCCCCTACCCACCACCCCAAAACAGCCATCCCAGTGTATCCACCCTCCCCCAGTCTATTCTCTCCTATGTCTTCCCCCC
>CM053583.1:316568040-316594475 GCA_028627135.1 Pseudochirops cupreus | reverse complement strand
TCCTCTCAATCTAATCCTCTCTCTCCTCACAATTTCACCATTTGGACTATTATCCCTTCCTATTCAATTGATCTTATGCCCTCTATGGATTCATTTATACATATACTCAGGTATGTGCTTGTTTGCATATGTAAATCCTCTTATATAAATTTATGCATATGTATATGTATATATACATTTGTATTCCCTTGCCCTATCCTCATACTGAGAAAAGTTTCAGCAGTTACAATTGTCACTTTTCCATGTTGTGATGTAAATAGTTCATCTTTGATAGGTACCTTATGATTTCTTTTCTGTGTTTGTCTTCTCATGCTTCATGTGTTGGAGTGTCAAACTTTCTTTTCAGTTCTGGCTTTCTCAGCAGGAATGTTTGAAAGTCCTCCACCTCATTGAATGACCATATTTTCCCCTGGAATACGATGCTGGGTAGGTGATTCTTGGTTTTAATCAACACGGCCTGTCTTGACACCTCATTCAGTGTTCTTTTCACTTTTACAGGCTCTCACAACATAACTTGTTATTAACCCTCACTTACTAAACCCCAGAAAATTCAAAGGTAAATAAAATCCACATTTGTTTGTTGAACATGTGCAATACTAAAGGGAATCCTATGGAAAGAGGAGAAGGCAAGACCTTTGCCCACAAGAGGTTTATCATCTATTTGTGAAGATTAGAAAGTTATATGACTTAGAAAGTTAAATAATGTAGAACATTCCATAGAAATAAGTTTCATAATGGTTTAAGAGACCTTTAATGATTTAATGGTTTAAGGGACCTTTACAGGACAATGCACAGGATATGAGGAATCACCAAATGAATTGTACAGATAGGAATTCAGAGGAAATCATGGAGAGAATGAATAGCAAAGCTGGAACAAGAATGGAAGATACCTGACTAGCAGCCTTGGACTCCTGCCAGACTACATAGACTCTTCACTAGAGAATGAAATAGAAGGCAGGTCCTTTCTTGGTGGCCTTCTCTCCCGTAATTCATTCTCCACCATGCTGTCCAAATTGTCAGATCACTCCTCTCCTCAAAAACCTTCCATGGCTCCATATTGTCTAGTATAAACTGGGGTTTAAGCCTTCTAACTTAGTCTGTCCAGTCTTATCTTACACCATTCTTTTACATACTAACCATATTCCAACAAATTGTACTACTCCCCTTTCCTTCTCCTTCTTCTTACCTCTGCAGATGCTATTCCCTATACCTAAAATGGATACTTCCTCTTTCACCATTTGGCAAAGTCCCTCTTTTCCCAAAAGAAAGACCCAATTCAGATTGTGTCAAAGAATCCTTCTCTGAACTGAAATGATTTTCATTCTGCTCAGATTTCTTAAATATCACCTTGCCCAGGTGTTACTCTCCCTTTTAAAACTGGTATTTGCTTTCATCAATTTAATTCAATTCAACAATCATTAATTTAGAAGCCATGGATCTGGTATTGCATTAGGTGATGGGAAATCTAAGTAAAAATGAGGAACATAAACAAAGCAGAAAACCTCCTGCTCTCAAGGAACAGGTTCCCTTGGAAGGAAATATATACTCAGACAACCAAATTCCAAATACACTCCCAAGAGATGCAAAGTATTTACAGGACATGAGAACACTAACAAAGGGAATGAGGAAAG
Organism: Pseudochirops cupreus; assembly: GCA_028627135.1. Lineage (NCBI taxonomy): Eukaryota > Metazoa > Chordata > Mammalia > Diprotodontia > Pseudocheiridae > Pseudochirops > Pseudochirops cupreus. The sequence goes on along the minus strand of CM053583.1, from coordinate 316,592,844 downwards.
TTCTCTTATCAGAAGTTGAGCTAAGGCTTGAAGGGGCTGAGAGCTGGAGACAAGGATGAGAAAGAACCTTTTAGATATGAAGAGGGGAGATCAGCTGTTGTGATCAGGGTATTAGGTTCCTTAGACTGGATTGTCAAGTGTACACAAGGATAGAATAAGGTGGAGTCAGCCTGAAAAGCTAAGATGTCAAGAAATTGCAAATGGCTTTAAATGTCAAATCAAGGAGCATGTATTTTATCTAGTGCCAGTCGAGAAGAAATTTCTTGAGCAGGGATGTGATACGTTCAGATCTCTGCTTCAGGAATACCAATTAGCACAGATTTGTGGAAGATAGAGACAAAAGAAGCTGGTTGCTGAGAACTCAATTAGGAAGCTGTCGTTAATAGCCCAGGCAAGAGGTGAGGAGAGCTGAACTGGAGTGGTAGTCATGTGAGTGGGGAGAAGTGGATGGAGGTGAGAGATGTTCTGCAGGTAGAACAGACAAGACTTGGCAACGAATGGGTGTGAGAGGGAGAACGAGAGGGAGAGTGAAAAAACGCAGATAACTCCAAGGTTGTAAACCTGCGTGACTGGAGGTGATATCTTCAACAGAAAAAGGGCATGTTCTCAGGCTCCATTATGCTTAGATATTCTGTGTGTGTGTGTGTGTGTGTGTGTGTGTGTGTGTGTGTGTGTGTGTGTGTTTGCAAGCATGTGTGTGTGCACACATCTGGATACGGGCTTCTGAGTCACCGTTCTCAGAAGGAAGCTGACTCATGAAGTGACTTGAATCTGTGTTAGATTTCTGGGAACCTACCTATGAGGAGACCCTAAGTTTCACATACTTCACATTTCTGTAGTTTGGATGGAATAGTACTGAGAGCCGTGTTCATAGCATCACAAATTAACAGCTAGGAGGGATCATAGAATTTTATAGGATCTCCTAATTTTATAGTTAAGGAAATTAAGTCCTACAGAAGTTAAAATGACTTGCCTAAAGTTACACAGGTGGGAAATGGCAGAACTGGGGCTTGAACTTGGATTCTCCCACTCCAGATCCAGAGTCCTTTCCCTCACACTGTAACTTCAATGGGATTTGAAAGGTAGAGTAAGAAGAAGGAATGGATTCTCCATGTAAACAAGTAAGAATAATGCAAGGTATTATGATAGTAACAAAGGAGGCCTTCATGGCATAAATCATTTGATAGAGGAAATAGCACCAGAAAGAAAAATATAATTAACATAATTAAACAAAGTGTCTTCCTTACTGATAACCCTTGAGTCAGGTACTAAGAGTTCTCATGTCCATTTTTACAGAAAAGGAAACAAGTCTCTTATATGTTCCATGTTTTGCCTAATTCTTACAAAGTTAATAAATGATGGAGCTGGGGCACAACCCAGCCCTCAATTCCATGCATCCAGAAATGCTTGCTTACAGAATGTTACTATCTCTTGGTATAAAATCTGTTGCAAACAAACATTTTATTTAAAGAATGACTGATGGTAGCCTTTAAGCGCATGCTTTGGGTAAAAACATTTTCTTTAGAACTGGTTCAACATTTCCCATCCGACCTTGTCTTTAAAGTCCCCTTCAGAGAGAGACAGCAAAGCATACAATACGTTAAATCTAACTTTACTTAATTCTGCAAGAGATATACTCCAGGCAAGGATATTTGTCTTCCCTTGGCTCAACATTTAAATGTCAAAGTAACTGCTTGTTGGATATTACTTTCTATGATGGGAACTGTCATTTCTAAAAAAAAAAAATAATGATAATAATAAAATATTCCTGGGAAATGCAATTTAACACAAAGTTTAAAGGTCATTTCAGCTGCTCATCACTTTAGCAGGTGCCCTTTCGGAAGGGTTTAGATGGTTCAGCTTCCCTACTCTTCCAACTGACAGAAATGGATTTTGCTTTGGCATGACCTTGTCTTGAGATCTGTGTTCGAATCCTATTTTGACTGCTTATTTCTTGCATAACCTCGGCTGAGGTCTCTCCCTCTCTGCGAGTCTCCTTTTTCCTACTCTTCATAGGGATGGGTTAGATGTTCTCTACGGTTCTCTCCCTTCCAGCTTTCAGGCTTCTTGATATTACTGTCTGTCCTATTCTGTTATATGTTATGCTAATTGATAAGGGGAAACCAGGTCCCAGGGAGAAACCTGGAAACCAGTAATAGACATTTTCAGAGGAACAGGGATTTTCTGTGCTATGGTAAGGAATTTTTACACCTGGGGCAGTGGCAGGGTATCTTCATCCTGGAACCCCATGAGTTTTCTATGTTACTGGAGGACTCTGCACCAATATGGGAGGTGGGGAGGAAGCAGAGTGAGCTAGACAAAAGGACCATAGCTACTGGGGGCTCAGGGAAATATGACCCAGCATGGTCCCATATTTATTCTCTAAATTTTTGGGTCCTAGGACAAGACTCTAGATCAGTGGTTCTCAACCTGTGGGTCACGACCCCTTTGGGGGTTGAACGACCCTTTCACAAGGGTTGCCTAAGACCTTCAGAAAACACATATTTCCGATGGTCTTAGGAACCAAGACACCACTCCTCTATTCATCTCCAGGCAGGTCGGCTCACATGCAGATATGCCCACATACAAGTACTAAAGGGTTGAGGCATTAGGAAGGTTGAGAACCACAGCAGATGCTCTGCCCTAGTTATGCCTCTAGGCCTTTCTCAGCTGGATCTGTTCTACAGTAATTTAAAAGGAAAGGTGAAGTTTCTCTTCAGCATCTCCCCACCCATTTGAAAGACTGCCTCCTCCTTAACATGCACCCCAACATAGGCAATGACCTTTCACATTCCATCTTCCACAAAAACTTGGTCTCTCAGGAAGCGGCCTGGTAAATTCACACTGAAAGGTACGTGGAAGAAAACAATTGTGTGTTTCCCTTACTGGGGTGTCATGATACAGTAAAGAGAACACTGGATCTGGGTCAAGGCCTTTCCCCAATCAGGACGTCAATTTTCTCCTTTATAAATTGCAAGACTTTCATTAGATTGAGAAGTTATTAACCTAGGATCCATATCTATAAATGGACTTCAGAGGGCCGTGAGCTTGGGTAGAAAGAAATTACACCTTTATTTTCACTAACTTCTATCTGAAACTTAGCATTTACTTCAATTATGAAGGTAGGCCACCAACATTCTTTCTTACAAAGGGTCCATTTATTCACCAGATTACAAAAGTGATCCATTTCACAAAGAAGGTTAAAGATCCTTGGTCTAGATTATTTCTGAGTCTCATTATTTCTGTAACGGAATCTAGGATTCCATGAGCCTTAGGTTTGAACTCAATCTCCATATAGGTCCCAAATTAATTTTCCTAAGATGTAGGATTTTCTAAAATTCTGGATATAATCCCCATTCAACAAAGTCCAGTGGCTCCCTATGGACTTGAAGGTCAAATGGAAACACTTCTGTACACCATTTAATTGTCTCATTATTGGCCCCTTCCTATCTTTCAAAACTTCTTACATGTTATCCTCTGTCTTATATCCTGAAATCTAGACATACTGGCATACTGACTGTTGCACACACACGACAACCCATCTCCCATTCCTGTGTACATGTAATGGTTGTTGTCCATCCCTGGAAGACCTCCACCTCTTGGAATCACTGCTTTCCTTCAAGACTCAGTTGTGGTCAGTTCCCACACATTTCATCTGATTGATCAATCAGGGCTTCCATGGAAGAACATAACTATAATATCCAGCCAATGTTTGAAGCAATGAAAAACAGAATTTGTTTTTAGTGACCATGCCCAGCTAACCTAGTAAAACTGTGTGAATTGGTGATGTTACCAGGGACATACTTAGTAATTTTTGTTAGTGGGACAGTTACAACAATCTCCCCTCCAAAGTAAGTCACATAAAACTGACTCTCACTTGAGGAACCAAATAGGAACAGGGCAGAAGAGGAACTCACCTTGGCATGATCTATAACTGTCCACCTTGAGTATTCACTAAACTCTGTTATTTTCAAGTTGCTATCACATCAAGGGTAGAATGCTACATTTGAATACACTAAGATCTTTTGTTGTTAGATTTTTTGGTTTTTGTTTTTGTTGTTAGCTGTGTCATTGATGTCAGACTCTTTGTGACCCCGTTTGGGCAGAGATACTGGAATGGTTTATCATTTCCTTCTCCAGCTCATTTTACAGATAAGGAAACTGAGGCAATCAAGGTTAAGTGACTTGTCCAGTGTCACACAGTTAGTAAGTGTCTGAGGCCAGATTTGAACCAGGAAGAGGAATCTTCCCGACTCCAGGCCTGGCAATCTATCCATTGCACTTGGACCTTGCTGGATTAAAATCCTTCCTCTAATATCATTAGTCACATAAATTGTGGGCCTTCATTAGAATCTTTTTCTGTAAAATGAGGAAGTTGATCTAGATGGCTCATAAGGTTCCTTCTAGCTCTTCAGTTGTAATTCTATGACTGAAAGTTTTGTTAGCATCCTCTTCGTTTGGAACTCCAGGACAAAGCTGTCTAATTGCAGCTTTGGTTGTTGTATTAAGCTGATGATAACTGTCCTTAGAGACTAAATAAAGAGACCTACAAGGAGAATGTTCTTTTTAAGTTATCCACTGATTTTGTCTCTACTTGTGCTCCTACATATCAGTATAGTCAGTGGTTGCCTAGAGAAAATGGGTGATTCAATAACTACTAGGAAAGTTCCTATAAAACTTGTAATTCTAATATTAGAGCTTTTTCCCCCCTTTGGAGTCAATGTTGGCCCACTCTTGGTCTTACTGAAGATGCAAACTCTTCTGAGAGGTGCATGGTCATAAAATTCCCTTATATCTCAAGTAGAAGTGATTTTGCTCTTTTCTTTCTAGATAACAAGGGCTAGGGTGTCAAGATGGGTAGACCTATGAGAGATCAGACTGTGAGGTGCTGAAGAAGGAGGGGTGGGATACAGATCCAAAGTCATCAGAATTCACCAGCCACCAACCACAGTACTGCTTAGTGCTTTTGGCATAGAATAGGACTAGTAGATGAGGCTAAAGAAGTTTATTTCAGGGTCACTTAGGCTTTTTTCCCTTTTCAAAAAGTAGAGCCCTGTAGAGATTTCTTTCTTTCTTTCAGGCATGTCCAGATCTAAGAGCTCATTTGAGTTTCCTTCCATAAGTTGGGTGAAAGTTGAATAGAGAATCTCAGATATTCATGGAAGATGGTAGAGAACAGAACAAAAGAAAATACATTTAGTACTTAACAGAAGGATCAAATCAGAGTGTTCTAAGAAGAGCTATTTAGGCAGACCTGTGCCTGGCTTAGGTTTTTGCACTTTTGATGAGTCTAAACTGAGAAGAAGGTAACTCATAGACATTGCCTGAGAAGTCTGGCTGAGAGGAGCTGCAAAAAGCTTTGTAGCCATTGACTGAGAAAAACTGGGGTGGGGTGGGGCAGGGAGAGCTTCATAGTTATTGGCTGAGAATGCTGATTGAAAATAGCTTAAGCCTTACCTTCAGGGGGTAGGCTTTTTAATTGCAACACCTTCAGTAGATGGAGATCAGAATCACAAGGGTCCCTGAGGATAGAACCTTAGCTGAGGACTATAACTGAGGCATAGAAGGGGGCAGCCAAAGCAGTAGGCTTGTTTTAAGCAGGCTGAAAGGGTAGTAACTTCTCCTCTGCAGGGGAGAGGTTTATTAACCACAGAACCATTCCCACCCACAGTAGATGGAGGAGGTGGTCCAAAGTGCTGCTAATTAACACTTTAGCTAGAGCTGAGACACCTGGAAATAGCAGGGAACAAAAGGCAGGGAGTAAGTGAGATCCAGTGTCTAATGGAACCAACAGTGGAATACTGAGACAGGGTCTTCTGTAGAAGACAGTAGAAAATTTGTAGCATTGACTGGTAAAGCTTGCCTTTCATCCTCTCTCTGCAGGTGCCCTGGTCACGTGTGCTCCCCATGTGGATATCCTTTATGTGACCCTTTATAAAACTCCTCTCTCCCCATTGTATATGTATATAAATGTGGGACAGTGAGCTTAAGGTTAATGCATGAGATGATCTACTTTAACTTTATTTATATTGATGCTTAATTACATGCCTTTGTTATTACTAAACGTGTCCTGTGACTGAGTTGAAAAAGTAAAAATATATTGGTGGGGGCTCATGGAGGGGATTCTGGGGTCCAGAGTGAAGAGGACCTCAGGGTGACCTCCCCTCCCCTAGCATTGTTGTTCAGTGGTGTCCAACTCTTTGTGACCCCATGGGCCATAGCATAACAGTACCAATCCATGGAATTTTCTTGCCAAAGGTGCTGGAACAGTTTTCTCTTTCAATCATCAGTAGATTAAGGCGAAGAGAGGTTAAGTGATCACACCCCAGTGAAAGGGTGTGAGGACAAATTTGAACTCAGTTCTTTCTGACTCCAAGCCCAGTGCTCTATCCACCGAACTACCTAGCTTCTATATACTAGTAGTAGCTAGCTTTTATATAGTTGTCATAAGGTTTGCAAAGGCCTTTTACAAATATTGACTCAGGAAGGTGCTATCATTATCCCAATTTTCCAAAAGAGGAAACTGAGGTTTCTTGCCAAGGTCACATAGTTAGGTAGTATATGAGGCCAGATTTGGGCTCAGTTCTTGTTGGCTCCAGGTCTAACCCTCTATGCATTAAGCCACCTAGATGTCTGCCATGGCTACTCTGCCAGAGTCAATTCCCTTCTGGTCTCCCAGTAGAGGAATGATTCATACTGAAGTCAAAATTATCAGGGACGGATATTAGTTGTTCTCTTTCATTCCTTCCTTTTCTGCCCCTGAAGATTTACCCAGGCCAGAGCCACAACAATGCGATGCAGGATTTAATTTCTCCTTTCTCTCACACTTCTTTCCTCTGAAGAATCCTGTATAGTATCCTTCTTCTATAGAATCTGATCTTAGAACATGGAACATAGAACACAACACGTGGCCTTGAAGCTGCAGGTTCCTCACTCCTGACATAGAATGTTGGAGTAGAAAGGGACCTAGGAACGTTGAAATAATCTGGTTAAACTGGCCCCCTTCTCTCTAGAGTAAGGAGTGGGTGGGGGGACAACACATAGTCAGGAAGAGTTAACATGACTGGTGAGTCCATCTGTATAACCTTGGGCAACAGAAGCAATTCTAACAACCTCTGTATGTGGCTTCTCCCCTAATGTATTCATGACTGCATATTTAAAATGGCCCTTGGGAGTTCAAATCCTGGCTGTGACACCTGCTACCTTTGTGACCTTTGGAAAATCCCTTAACCTCTATAGGCCTCTATCTACTCATCTATAAAATTAGGAGTTGAGATTGGATGGCCTCAGGTTCCCCCTGGGCTCCAAACCTATGATCCTATGATCTGATTACCCTACATTGATGCATGTTAAAAAGACTCCAGCTCCTTTTGCCCTCCTGAGACTAAAACAGGGTCACTGTTAACAACTGTTGTCTTTTAGAGACAGCTTGCAAATGTAGGCAGAACTGGGTTACTGAAATGGTCACATATGTTGCTTCTTTGTTCAGAGGCCAGGGTATACCTCTGGGACCCAGGCAGTTAGTGAAACATATCAACGCATGTGTCCTTGTCTTCCTTCCTTCCTTCCTTCCTTCCTTCCTTCCTTCTTCCCTTCCTCCCTTTCTTTCTTCCTCCCTCTCTTTCTTTCTTTCTTACTTCCTCTTCCTCTCTTCCTTCCTTCCTGTCTGCCTTTCTTCCTTTCCTCCTTCCTTCTCTCTCTTCCTCCCTCCCTCTCTTCTTCCCTCCCTCCTTCCTTCCTTCCGTCCTTCCTTCCTTCCTTCTTTCCTTCCTGGGTGGGAGAGAGGCATATGACATTGGCAGTTTGCATATAATCAGTATGGATCTGTATTTCTGTCTCTTGAGAGCCCAAATGAAACTAACATAAAAAATAGAATAATGTCAAAGCTGGAAGGAACCTCGAAGATCATCTGTTCTAATGACCTTTTTTTATGGATGGAAACACCCATTGGGGTACAGAAAGAGAATGTTTTCAAACACTGTACAAATTACGTAAAAAATGAAAAGAAAGAAAACAAAACAAAGAAGACAGGATAAGGAGGGGGCAGAGGAGTTGGGCTTATGGAAGACTGTAATTGAGAATAAGATCTTTTCGAGTTAATGTGATCAAATTTGTCCATTTCTAATTAAAACAATTGTAGAACTCCATTCACATCTGTAAATAAATCCTGCCTCCTCACTGCCTTGGGGAGAGTAAATTGAACCAGATGTAAGTTCCTAGGAATGTATTGGCGTCATATAAAATACAATTAATATTTATAGACCGCATCTACTGATGGACGATCAAATAGTGTAGGAGCCTTGATGATTGCTGTCTCCCCTCCTCGCCCATTTCCCGTGTCTAGATTCTAGGAGCTTGATGCCTTTTCTTCATATCCTGCTCTTCTGTCTTCTCTTAGAATGGTGGGGGATGAGGGCCACTGTATATAAAACCTCTAGGTTGCAGCTAGCCCAACCTTGAATATAGTTTTTAAAATCCCTATGGATTGGCAAAAACATAGATTAATTCCAGAAGGCTGCTCATCCTCCTGGAAAGAGCCCTTCAGTAGGATTCAGGAATTCTGCCACTGATACCTCATTTGATTTTGACAGATCATTTCTCTGGGATTCAGTTCCTTCATCTGTAAAAAAAACCAACAACACAAAAAACCCCAAATATAACTAATTATTTATATAGCACTTTGAGTTATGAAAGTGTTTTGCATACTTCATCTGATTTGAGCTTCACAATATTCATGAGAGAAGTATTGTAAGCAATAAAAGTCTCATTTTACAAATGAGGAAACTGAGTCTCAAAGATGTTAAATAACTTGTCTGAGGTCATGCAGCTAGGAAGGGTCAGAAACAAGTTCATTCCTGGTCTCAAAGGTCCTTTAACACTCTAAAATCCAGTGTCTGGATTTGTACTAACATCATCCACATTTAGACTTTCTAAGGAAGCAAGTTCTATTATGATATGATCTGGGAAGTTCTTTCTCTCCCCCATTGGCTTTTCCTGGTAAACTCTCAGCATGGTACTTGACATCCTAGTATTAGAGATGCATTCTCTGGGATCTTGCGAGAGAAATGGTGGTGGGGCAGGGGGTGTTGCTCAGTAATATTTTGGGAATTATCTTGGTGAAAGACAAGGGAAGGCCTTTCTATTGAAACTGACAGCGATGCCCCCCTCCCCAAATCTTGGTGCCTGCAAGCCCATTTTTAGAGTTCCATTGCTTTGGAATTTTCCTGTGAACCATGGAAGGGAAGCAGGTGACAGACTGAATTAGTCTTATTCTTGGTGTTCAGGGAGAAGGAGGGGGAAACAATCATAATATTTAGGAGATTTCTTTATTCTTCTCCTAGGCTTGCATTGCAGATTTGTGCTGGAAAGACCTTTGGCAAGCATCTCTCTGGTCCTCCTTTTCTCTCTCCTCCATTATATGATCAGGAAAATTGAGACCCAGAAGGATTTATGCTGGGTCATAGAGCTAGTGATTAGAGAGTTAATCTTTAGACTGAGCTCTGCCAGTTAATCTCAGGTCAAGAATCTTTGATCTGATCCCATCCCATCTGAGCAAGAATCCCCTTATAGTGTCCTTAATCTTTGCTTGAAGAAATGGGGAAATCACCATCTCCCATGGGCTGATGTGCTACTTTTGGATGACTCTAATTGTTAGAAGGGGGCAGCTAGGTGGCACAGTGGATAGAATCCCCAGCCTGGAATCAGGAAGACTCATCTTCCTAAGTTCAAGTCTGGCCTCAGACACTTTCTAGCTGTGTGACCTTGGGCAAGTCACTCAACCCTGTTTGCCTCAGTATTCTCATTTGTAAAATGAGGTGGAGAAGAAAATGATAAAGCACTCCAGTATCTTTGCCAAGAAAACCCCAAATGGGTTCACAAAGAGTCAGATACAACTGAACAAAAACAACGTTATTAGAAAATTGTTGTGGCTGTTGTTGGTTTGGAGGAGATGAGGATGGGACTAGATTTATTTTCCTGATATAGGGAATAGTTCATTAACATAATTCTTTTCTAAATGTATTTATTTTAAAGTTTATTTTCAATTCATGGAGCTTAACACAGTGCAAGAAAAAATATGACTGCGCGTGAAACTGTAAACCCACTTACCATGTTCTACTTGCTATTCCCTCCAATGAGGAAATTTTCTCTACTAATGTAGGTCAGTACCTTCTCTGCAACTTAGTGCCTTTCAGAGTTGCCAGGGGTACAGAGACTTTGAATGACTTGCCCAGGGCTATGCATTCAATATGTACTGGAAGTAAAACTCGAATCAGGTCTTTCTAACACATGCCACACTTTTTCTTTAAATTGATCCCAAATCTGCCTCTCTCACTAACTGCTCTTGGTTCTGCCTACTGGGGACAAGCAAAGTAATTACAATATTGCCTCTGAATGATACAGCAGCCTTGATCTATTCCTGATTTAGCCCCAATATCTTCAGTACATTCAACATACCAACCCTGGTTTCTTCTGCTTGAAAGTGGCCTAGATGAGGTCCCTCCCAACCCTCTGACTCTCTAATCTGGTGAGATTAGAGATGGATGTCCCAGCTCCCATTCTTTTCATTCCACCATTCTGCTTCTATCCTTGAAGCTCAGAAGAGGGTGGTGCTAGCTGGGGACCCAACTGGGTTTATAAGACTACTTGGTCTCCAAGCATTCAGAAGACTTTCCTAACTATGTTATCATTTTTCTCATGAGGTACCTTAGAGGTGTTGGGATCAAGGCATTTTTATCATTCCTGTTTTCAAGTTGGGGAAATTGAGGAACCTTGGAGGTGATTGACCTGCCCGAGGGAACATAGTCAATTGACAATCCAAGGATGAAGCTAAGGTAATCCTTTACTGTGTTCAACCAAATTAGACTTCTTGTTTCTCCTCTCACGAGGTAAGTATAGCAAGGTGGTGTTGTAGATAAAGCATTGCATCTGGAGTCAGGAAGACAGGTTCAGATATGATCTCAGACACTTAATACCTATGTGTAACCTCTATTTGCCTCAGTTCCCTTCACTGAAAAATCATCATAATAATAGCACTTACCTCTCAGGCTTGTTGTGAAAATATAATAAGTGTGATTTGTGAAGTGCAGTGCTTTGCACATGGCATGCACGTAACAAACGCTTGTTTTCTTCTTCCCATCTCCCTTGCTTTATATTATTTGTCTCCCATGTCTAGAATGTATTCTTACCTAACTTCCACTTCTTGGAATCTCTTTGAACCAGTATTCTTTATTTTTAATTTAATATTTTATTTTTCCCCAATTGCATGTAAAAATTTGTAATATTATTTTTTTTAATTTGAGTTCCAAATTATCTTCCCCATTCCCTTCCCTCCCTGCCCCACCCCATGGACAGAGCGAGCAGTTTGATATAGGTTGAACCAGCATTCTGCTCAAACATTACCTTTGCTAAGCCCCTCAGCTGTTAGTCCCTTCCTGCCCCATAAATTTATCTCATAGAGATTTTGTGTCTTCTTATTTATAGTCATGCGGTATCCTCCTTAGAGTGTAATCTCCTTGAGGGCAGAGATTGTTCAATTTTTTTGTGCTTGCATCCCCATCACCTATCACAGTATCTGGCTCACAGTGGAGTTTAAAAAATGTTTGTTGAATGATTCATTCGTTAGACAGTGTTGTAATCTGCTCCAAGCAAATGTTTCTTGGGAGTCTGTGCTAGATACTCTGAGAAATACCAAAGACACAGGAAACTTGCTTTCTGCTCTCAGTGTGTTTGCATAGAGAAAATACAAACAAGAAGTCACATCTTTTTTTTTTCTTTTTGCTTTTTAAAGTTTATTGGCGTCTCCTGTTCTGCATCAGTCACTTTTTCTTAAATCTCTACCTGCTCTCCCCCTTCCCCACACTGAACCCTCCTTTGCAATAAAAGAGAATATTTAAACAAAACCAATAGACAAAACAGTTTTCCACGTCTCCCTTGAGAAGAGAGAAGTGTATTTCTTTCTCAGCTCATGGGTCAGAGATTGGCCATTCCTATCAGTGAGTTTGGCCACCTTTTAGAGAACAACAAATTTTTATTTAGCACAGTCTAGCTTTACAAAGCTCTATCCTCCTAACAACCTGTGAAGTGGAAAGGCAAACATTATAACCCCATTTTATAGATGGGAAAACTCAGCCTCAGAGAGCTGAAATGTCTTGTCCAGATTCATACAGCTAGAAAGGGAAGCAAAAATGAGTTATATGAGAGAGTGAGCCCTCCGAGCCATCCTTGTATTTCAGACTCTCAGTGCAGTAAAAGTCCAAAAGATAAATGACTCCTTGGTCCAGAAGGGTCAAGAAAGAGGGTGGGGAGCTTAAGCTGAGCCCTAAAGAACTAGTAGGATTCAGTTGATAGGGAGGAGTCGGGGAAGAGAAGGGAAAACTAAGTGAACACAAAAAATAAGGGGGAACCTCAATTTCCTAATCTGTAAAAGGGGGATAAAAGTAGTTACACTATGCTATACGTATGCCTATCTCTAAAAGTCCAACACAAAGTGGGAGAGAGCATGGGGTGATTGTAGGGAGGTGCTGAATAAAGTAAAGAAAGAGACCGTCTACCTCTATAGGATGGATCAAATGAGACAATATGTGTAAATCGATTTGCAAACCTTAAAATGTTATATAAACACTAGCTATTCTTAGATCTCCAGGAGCTGAGCAACTGCTCTGTGCCCTCCCCCAAGTTCGCATTTTTCAGAATCACAGAATTTCAGGGTTGGAAGGTCAATGGCAGTCATCTACTCTGATGCATAGAGAGAGAGAAAATCCCTTTTAGTCTGTGGCAAACTGGTGGTCATTCAGCCTTTGAACACCTCCAATGAGAGAATGAGCCTTCTCTCCCCCCCCCCCCCATAGGGTATTTTACTTTGGGGTAGTTCTAATGATTAGAGAGATTTTCCTCACCTCAAATCTAGGTTTTGCTCTTGGCAATGTCCTTCATGACTCCGATTTCTGTCCTCTGAGGTCAAACAGAACAAGTTTGAGCCCAATTTGATTGAATAATATGTGGCTGAGAACAGAATTAAGAAAATGAGAGACATTAAATTTATTAAATTAAAAAATAGAATTAAAAAATAAGAAACAGGAGGTTTTCCCTTAAGGAGGCAAGGAAGCTGATCTGGGTATTTGGTTAGCCAAAGGACCAGAAGCAGAAAAAGCCCAGCTGATGTGGGGTCAGAGCAGCAGAAGGTTACAGAATTTCCTGTCATTGTCACATTGCCTTTCTGACACAGTCTTGCCCTTTCTGTGGTGAATGTGAAGTCAGAGAACATTTTATCAGCTGGCACTTGTATCTTTTTTAGTCTTATTCTAACTAAAGCAATTTTTGTGACATTTTATGGTCCACAAGTGTTGCATTGTATTATTTTTTTCATGCAAAACACATTTCCATGTTAGTCATGTTGTAAAAGAAAACACAGACAAAAAAAACCCCAAGAAAAATAAAGAAAAAATATGCTTCGATTTGCATTCAGAGCACATCAATTCTTTCTCTGGAGATGGACAGCATTTTTTATTATAAAGTCCTTCAGAGCTGTCTTGGATCAGTGTATTAAAAAGATTGCTGACCCCTTGAACCACTCTGTTTCCTAGTAAAGCAGATCTAAGAACCTGTCCTAGCAGCCATCGTGGGTATGCCAGTGTGGTTGCTGCCACACCTGCCTCCCTGTCTCCAACTTCCCCAACCTGGTTTAGCACCTTGTCCTTCAGCCCTCCAGAATTCATGCCCTGGGGAATCTCCCTGGGGAAGTTAATCTAATCAGTTTGTGAACTGCTTACTTTGAAGACAGGTCATCTTGAGCAAAAGCACCCTTGCCTAGACCACTATATCTAGTTGGTCCTAGGCTGCATTATGCTTAAGAGCCCATATAGTCATCCTCGTATTAGACATATTATCCCCTCTCTGAGTCACCTCTCTCACCAATTCTACCTCTTGCTCTGAGCACCGTGACACACCAACACTACAATTGTTTTTTGGAAGGGCATACCAATTGACTGTACTATATATTAATTCACCATCTTTGAGACACCCCAGAGTAAAACCACTTTCCGTTGCCACCACTGCCATAAACATTTTGTCCTCTTATATTAGAATATGAATTTCTAGATGGCATAGGCTGTCTCATTTTTTTGTATTTGTACCACCAATATTTAGCACATTGGCATATAATAAAGTGCTAAATAAATGTTTCTTTTAATTTATCCGTTCATTCATTCTCCAGTGTGTTAGCACCCCCACCCAGCTTTAAGTCATCTACAAATTTGAAAAGCGCATCATCTATGTGTTTACCCAAGTCACTGATTAACACAGTGCTTAGTACATAGGAGGCATTTCATGACTGCTTTTGATTGATTGGTAAAATCATAAGAAAAACCCCACAGTCAAATAATCACTGTAATCATTATAAAATGATTCAATTGTTTTTGTTCTTAGACACCTCTCCCCCACACCTTATACCATGAGCTTCAGAGTAACCTTGAGGCAACTTAGAAAGCCCTGGCCTTGGCCTCAGTCAAGACATCCAGATGATACAGCATGCAAAGCCAATACCCAGACCCGTAGCTCCCAGCATAAGAAGCATGGGTCAGAGCCCTCTATACCCCATAAGCAGAAAGCCATTTTAAAGGCCAGGATATAGGCAATCACAATGAGAAAGAAGCAATTTCCAAGAACAAAAACAATAGAATCATTTTATAGTGAGCAAGAAGAATCAAATTCCCAAGATATCAGCATTGATTCTATACCCAACTCTGAAACCTCAACAGGGAATATGAACTGCTCTCAAGCCCTGAAATTATTCTTGGAAGAGCTCAAAAAGGATTTTATAAGCCATGTTAGAGAGGTAGAAGATAAACTGACTAATCATTTTAAAATTACACTTGCCAAAATAGAAAAAAAAAATTTACTGAAGAAAACAATTCCTTAAAAAGTAAAATTTGTGAAATTGGAAAAGAGGTGCAAAATCTAAGTGGAGAAAAGGAGTCCCTAAAAACAAAATCTGAACATACGGAAAAGAAACTTCAAAAATTAATCGAGGAAAACAATTTGCTAAAAATTAGAATCAGTCGATTTGAAGCTAATGACTCTACAATGCATCAAGAATCAATTAAACAAAACCTAAAGAGTGAAAAATTACAAGAAAAAGTAAAATATCTCATTGGAAAAACAACTGACCTGGTGAGCAGGTCCAGGAGAGATAATCTAAGAATTATTAGTCTACTGGAAAGCCATGATGAAAAAAAGAGCCTGGACAACATCTTCCAAGAACTCATCAAGAAAAATTGCCCTGAGGCCCTAGAACCAGGGGGTAAAATAGTTATAGAAAGAATCCACTGGACACCTTCTGAAAGAGATCTCAAATTGAAAACTCCAAGAACTATTGTAGCCAAATTCTGGAACTATCAAATCAAGGAGAAAATACTGTAGACAGCAAGAAAGAAACAATTCAAATATCGTGGAACTGCAAGTAGGATGGCACAGGACCTATCAGCTTCTACATTAAAAGATCAGAGGGATTAGAATATGATATTTTGGAAGGCAAAAGAACTCAGACTACAACAAAGGATCAACTATCCAGCAAAACTAAACATAATCTTTCAGGCAAGGAGATGGTCATTCAATGAAATGAGGGACTTCCAGACCTTCCTGATGAAAAAGTCAGAGCTCAGTGGAAAATTCAATCTCCAAATACAAGACTCAAGAGAGACATGAAAATGTAAACTGGTAAAACACACACATACACCACCCACCCCCACCCCCGTAACTTGCTAACATCCCTATATGGGAAGCTGATACCTATCAATATTGAGAATTGTGTAATCATCGCAACATATAAAAGGGTTACACATAGATAGAGGGTTTGAGTAAAAACTAACTAAAGTGATGATAAAAAAAACCCTATTAAAGGGAACAAAGGAATTGTAATGGGAGAAGAAGAAAGGAGGAGGCAGAAAAGGGTAAATTATACCACACAAAGAGGAATAAAAACATATAGTGAAGGAAAGAAGAGAGGGATATGAACATTTTATAAGCTTGGCTCTCATTGGTTTTGATTCAAGGAGGGAATAATATGCCTTGTTAAGTATAAAAATCTATTGTGTCCTACAGGCACTAGGAGTGGAAAGAAAAAAGAAAAGGGGTGGTTGTTAGAAGGGGGAAGGGTAGGAAAAGGGAGGGGGGTTGATAGGGAGGGAATACTGAGGGAGGTGGTGGTCAAAAGGAAAACTCTTAAGTAGGTGAAAGGAGAAGGGCAAAATAAAAGCATTGTTATGAGAATCTGAAGATCTTCCCTGCCCCTAGGCCCTTTGCTAAAGTGGCTACGTGACCCTGAGAATCTTCCCCTATTTGAAAGTATACTCTGCCACTTAATAGGCTGAATGTGGTCACGTGGAGCCTGTGGCAGGAGGCTCGTTTTTCAGGAATGGCCGAGCCTTGTAGCTTTGTGATTGGGCAGTGGGTCAAGGGGGCTGTGACATTCTCTGAGACAGGAGAAGGCTTTATATATGCCCTGATGTGAGGTTTTGGTTTGGGGCTCACTTTGAGAAGAGTTGTATGATTTGGCCAGATGAGACTCTGGGCAGCTGTTGAGCCCCCCAGCTTTGAAAAACCCAGATGCTGGTGCTTCCCTCTCTGGTAACTGAATAGGTAACTGATGTAATGGTCAGGTGCTGGAAGCCGTCTGCTGATCTGTTTTTCTGTTTGTTTGTAACTTGTGTTTGTATTCTCTGAAGTTCAGGGTGCTGACTTTTCCCCCTGAACTAGGTAAATGATGTGTGTTTGACTGATTAAAGTGAGACTGTTAACCCATTTTGAATTCCTTTCCTTTAAGAAAAGCAGATCTAAGAACTTGTGCTAGCAGCCACCCTACATAGGCTAAGGTGCTTGCTGATATAAGCATAAACAGGAAAGGGAATAGGATGGAAGGAAAGACACAAATAGTAATCATAACTGTGAATGTGGATGGGATGAACTCCCCCATAAAACAGAAATGGGTAGCAGAATGAATTAAAAACCATAATCCTACAATATGCTGTCTTCAAGAAACACATTTGAAACAGGGGAATACACATAGGATAAAGGTAAAAGTCTGAAATAGAGGTAGCAATCCTTATCTCAGGTAGAGCAAAAGCAAAACTAGATCTCATTAAAAGTGATAAAGAAGGAAACTATATCTTGCTAAAAGGCATCACTGACAATGAAGCAATATCATTACTAAGCATATATGCACCAAGCGATACAGCATTCACATTCCTAGAGGAGAAGTTAAGGGAGTTAGAGGAAGAAATAGGTAGCAAAACTAAACTAGTAGGGGACCTCAATCTCTCCCTCTCTGAACTTGGTAAATCTAACCTCAAAATAAACAAGAAAGAAGTTAAGGAGGTGAATAGATTGTTAGAGAAGGTAGATATGATAGACCTTTGGAGAAAATTGAATGGGGATAAGAAGGAATATACCTTCTCCTGAGCAGTATATGGCACATACACAAAAATTGACCATGTACTAGGGCATAAAAACCTTACAATCCAGTGCAAAAAGGCAGAAATACTAATTGCATCCTTTTCAGATCACGATTCAATAAAGATTATATGTAATAAAGGGTCATGGAAAGATAGACTAAAAACTAATTGGAAACTAAATAATTTAATCCTAAAGAATGAGTGGGTCAAACAAGAAATCATAGAAACAATCAGTAATTTCATTCAAGAGAATGACAATAACGAGACAGCATACCAAACCTTGTGAAATGCAGTGAAAGCAGTTCTTAGGGGAAGTTTCATGTCTCTGAATGCATATATGAATAAAATAGAGGAAAATGGAGATCAATAAATTGGGCATGCAACTGAAAAAGCTAGAAAAAGAACAAATCGAAAACCCCCAATTAAATACTAAATTAGGAATACTGAAGACCAAAGGAGAGATTAATAAAACTGAAATTAAGAAAACTATTGAAATAATAAATAAAATTAAGAGCTAGTTTTATGAAAAAAAAACAATAAAATTGATAGATCTTTAGTCAATTTGGTAAAAAAAAAGAAAGAAGAAAACCAAATTGACAGTATCAAAATTAGAACAATAATTAGAAATTATTTTGCCCAATTGTATGCCCATAAATTTGACAATCTTAGTGAAATGGATGAATATTTACAAAAATATAAATTACTCAGATTAACTGAAGAGGAAGTAGAATACTTAAATAACCCCATCTCAGAAAAAGAAATTGAACAAGCCATTAATGAGCTCCCTAAGAAAAAATCTCCAGGGCCAGATGGCTTTACAAACAAATTCTATCAAACATTTAAAGAACAATTGATTCCAATACTTTATAAACTATTGAAGAAAATTGGAGAAGAAGGAGTCCTACCAAATTCTTTTTATGACACAAATATAGTACTGATACCTAAATCAGGAAGGGACAAAACAGAGAAAGAAAATTATAGACCAATTTCCCCCATGAATATTGATGCAAAATTATTAAATAAAATATTAGCAAAAAGGCTGCAGCAACTTATCATGAGAATAATACACTTTGATCGGGTAGAATTTATTCCAGGAATGCAAGGATGGTTCAATATTAAGAGAACTATTAGTATAGTCAATCATATCAACAACAAAACTAGTAGAAACCATATGATTATCTCAATAAATGCAGGAAAAGCCTTTGACAAAATACACCCATTCCTATTAAAAACGCTAGAAAGTATAGGAATAAATGGAGTCTTCCTTAAAATAATAAGCAGTGTCTATCTAAAACCATCAACAAGTATTATATGTAATGGGGATAAGCTAGAGGCATTTCCAATAAGATATGGGGTGAAATGAGAATGTCCAGTATCATCCCTCTTATTCCATTTGGTACTAGAAATGTTAGCTGTAGCAATAAGAGAAGAAAAAAAAATTGAAGGAATTAGGTCAGACAAAGAACACACTAAGCTATCACTCTTTGCAGATGATATGATGATATACTTAGAGAAGCCTAGAGAATCAAGTAAAAAAAACTACTTGAGATAATAAATAAATTTAGCAGAGTTGCAGGATATAAAATAAACCCATATAAATCCTCAGCTTTCCTATACATTTCTAATGAAGTTGAACAATAAGAAATAGAAAGAGAAATTCCATTTAAAGTTACTGTAGACACTGTAAAATATTTAAGAATCTACCTGCCAAAACAAACCCAGGAACTATATGAACACAATTATGAAACACTTTTCATACAAATAAAGTCAGATCTAAATAATTGGAAAAACATCAGTTGCTCATGGCTAGGTTGAGCTAATATAACCAAAATAACCATTTAACCTAATTTATCTACTTAGTGCCATACCAATAAAGCCACCAGAAAATTATTTTATAGAGTTAGAAAAAATAGTAACAAAATGCATCTGGAAGAACAAAAGGTCCAGAATATCAAGGAAACTAATGAAAAGAAATGCTAGGGAAGGTGGCCTAGCCATACTAGATTTTAAACTGTATTATAAAATAGCAGTCATCAAAACTACTTGGTACTGGTTGAGGAATAGAGTGGTGTATCAGTAGAATGGATTAGGTACACAAGACACAGCAGTCAATGACTATATTAATCTACTATTTTGACAAACCCAAAGACTGCTGGCATAAGAATTCACTATTTGACAAAAACTGCTGAGAAAACTGGAAAAGAGTATGGCAGAAACTGGGCATAGACCAATACCTTACACTGTATACCAAAATAAAATGTAAATGGGTGCATGATCTAGATATAAAGGCTGAGACTGTAAGCAATCTGGGAGAGCAAGGAATAGTTTACCTGTCAGATTTGTGGAAAAGGGAGGAATTTACGACCAAAGAAGAGATAGAGAGCATTATGAAATACAAAATGGATAATTTTCATTACATTAAATTGAAAAGTTTTTGTACAAATAAAGTTAATGTAACCAAGATTAGGAGGAAAGTGGAAAATTAAGAAAGAATTATTACAACTAGTGTCTCTGATAAAGGCCTTATTTCTAAAATATACAGAGAATTGAGTCAAATTTCTAAGAATACAGATCATTCCCCAGTTGATAAATGGTCAAGGGATAAGAACAGATAGTTTTCAGAGGAAGAAATTAAAGATATCTATAAACATATAAAAAATTCTCTGAATCACTGTTGATTAGAGAAATGCAAATCAAAACAACTGTAAGGTACCATACCGCACTGGTCAGATTGGCTAAGATGACAAAACAGGAAAATGATTAATACTGGAGAGGATGTGGAAAAATTGGAACACTAATGCATTTTTGGTGGAGTTGTGAACTGATCCAACCATTCTGGAGAGCAATTTGGAACTATGCCCAAAGGGCTATAAAAAAGTACATACCCTTTGATCCAGCAATACCACTTCTAGGGCTGTATCCTAAAGAAATCATAAAAGTCTGAGGAAGACCTGTTTGCACAAAAATATTTATAGCAGCTCTTTTCGTGGTGGCAAAGAATTGGAAATTAAGGGAATGATCATCAATTGGGGAATGGCTAAACAAGTTGTGGGATATGAATGTAATGTAATTGCTATAAGAAATGAGGAGCAGATGGACTTCATAATAACCTGGAGAGACTTACATAAAATGATACTAAGTGAGAAGAGCAGAACCAGGAGAACTTTGTATACAATTAGAGACACATCATATGTGTGGTGACTAACTTTGATAGACTGGGCTCCTGTCAGCAAAGCAAGTTTATAAGACAACTCCAGAAGACTCATGATGGAAAGAATATCCACATCCAGAGAAAGAGTAGCAGAGTCTGAATGCAGATGGAAGCAAACTACTTGCTCTCTCTTTGTGTTTAGTGTCGTTTCATTCCTTTTTTCTTATTGTTCTCTTCATTGGTTATAATTCTTCTTTACAACCTGACTAATGCTTAGTGCAAAGTCTTTGTAGAGCCTGTATCTGATTGCATGCAGTCAAGAGGGGGAAGGAGGAGAAGAGGGAGAAAATTTGGAATTCAAATGTTTTGCTAAGATCTAGGTAAATCTCTAAGGCTTTATTGCCATGTCTCTCTCACACAAATACTTCTTCCGACAAATCCTGAGACATGCTTGTTTGGTATTTTTTGTTAAAATGAGCTCTCTGACCCTGAATGGCAGAATGGGTAAGGGCCTAATAAGGTGATATTGTTTCCCCTGTTTCTGAAGTGTGTCCTTTAGCCCTAATGACTTGGAAAGAAAGCTGCTACAAGTGATCAGAAAAGCATCCTGGGCTGCTGCCTATGGTCTGGGAGAAAGCAGGGTTTTTTTCTTTGTTGAGAAGGAAGAGCATCCTGAAGGTGAAACTGATTCTGGGAAAGCCATTATCCCCTAGGGTCAATTTCCAATTATTCAGGGCTGCAGCAGCTATAGGGACATTACCGGCGGCAGTTGGAGTCTTACTGGCCCACTGGTGGGCAAACACACACACACACACACACACACACACACACACACACACACATATTTAAAGCTTCCTCCTCTCCACAGAAAACCTCTGTCCAATGGCAAGCCCCTTGGTCTGGATTTCCTGAAAAGAGAAAATCTTATTGCTTTCAACTGAAGTTTTATGTGGGTGCATTGAAAAGAGGAAGAAGAAGGGAAAAGAAGGGAAGAGAAAGGAAAGAAAAAAGGAAAAGAAAACCCTAGTCCTAGCTCACTATGCTAAGGATATGGTATCTTCTACCAAGGAGAAAAACATTGAAATGAGTAGACTCAGGTTCATTTCTTGGCTCTGATACTTCCAAGTAATTGTGTAGTCTGGGGTCTGCTTATATATGGTTTAGTTGTCTCTATTTCTGAGTTTGACACCATTGACCTAGATAATCTCTAATGTCCTTCGTTACTCTACAACCTATGACACTTGGAGTGCAAGTGATATGGAGAAATCCTCAGAAGGCACACATAGAATGAAAATTCACTTCTAGGTCCCAGACAAACAGGTGGAGAGAAAAAGTTCATTCTCCTTCTCTAGAAGCTCCCATTTGCATTCCATAGCATGGAATAGCATAGATGGCTACAGCAGTGAGGGAAAATAATACCAACTCATGAACACACAGAAAGGTTACTGATCAAGTGCCAGAGTACTGTGGGTTTGGGCACTAAAGTGAGGCCTGGATACCATACTTGCTTCCAAGTTTTTTATCCTAGGAAATCAGGCCTAATTTTGAATCAATATTTGAATAAGGAACAAAAAATGACCAGTCAGGTTGAACTCAGGGACCAGAGGACATATGGGGCACCACAAGGGGCAGTGTATTGGCTCTGGAATGAGATAACCTGGACTGAACAGATCACTGGAGTGAACAAGTCACTTAACCCCTCTAGATCTTATTTTCCCCATTTGTATAAAGGGTGCGGGGTGGGGGAGAGGGACTCATCATCAAGCTTTGAGTCAATGATTCATGATCCCAAAGTCATAGGCTTGTATTCAGAGTGGGCCATGTAAGACCAGATCAAATGGACTTGTGTTGATGATGTCAGAAGATTTGGAGTAATGTGGTAAGAGAGCAATAATATCTATGTGGTTTGGTCCTGACTTTCCTCCCTTGGAGTCATTCTGATGATGCATGGAAATATTCATGGGTGTCTGTATAGGCCAAGGTCGGTGGTTTATGTTAGTCCAGGGGCTGCACAAATTATTTCCCAGAATGGGGGAAGTAAGCAATGATGAGAGATGTGGTCACTCTCAATCTGGAGTTGCTTATTTGAGTTGCACAAATCTATCTTATTTCCAAGTTCTTGCCACTAGAAAAGGATGCTCACTAATAGCCAAAGTATTTGGCATATATAACAGGGTAATAGGTTACTTCTCTGGGTTCCTAACTGTCTTATTAGTTCACTGAGGCCATTTGGCACCTAAGAGTTAGGTATAGGCAGGAGACTTAGAGTATTGCAGGTACCCATACGTGGTTCCAGGGACTGGGCACAAAATATTTATAGCAGCAGTAGAGTCAGAGCCTCTACTCACAGCCTAGGCATTAGAAACAAAGATTAGAATCTGCATCAGGAACCAGCTGACCACAGTAAAAGTAAAATTGCACCTGTGATTTTCCATTTTCCACAGAAATAAGGACTCCATGCTTCTCATTCAGCACAAGTATGGGAAATGAAGACTCTAGACAAAGGGCTGACATCATTTAACAGGGAACCTGATGGTTCCAAATGCCCTCCCTTTTTGGAAGAAAAAAACCCAGAATTTTGCCCTGAAAAATAGTGGAATGATTTTCTTTTGTTTCTTCTTGCAAGTTCAGATTCCACTTAAATAACAAGAGGCTGGCTCTTCTGAGTGAATGAACATCTGTACATCTGAACTTGTTTGTGCTTAGCTGAGTCTTGGCCTCTCGTTTATAGGACTCTGGCTTCGCAGGAGTTTTACTGAACGGCAACAGGATGAAAGGACTCAGAAACAGAAATCATTTCCTGGGAATGACCATGCCCCAAAGAAAAGCTGAATGTTTCAAGACTCTGCTTACATAAAGATTCTAAAAAATGGACTGGGTTAGTCAAGTTCTGTTCTAGAGATGGGAGGGAGGGATCCCGATCAGTTATTTGTATTCCAATAGAGTTGAACAGCAACTGAGCTATCATCCAGGCCATCCTACCCATAGTATGGATTGGAATATTGACGAATCAAGTCAGTGGAGTTACTTGGATAAGTCACTGTCCAAAGGAGGGCAGAGATTTATCCAAGGTCACTCAAGTTATAGCAGGGCTGAAACAAGAACCTTCATCCCTTGACACCCAATTCAGGGCTTCATTTATTGCACCATGGAGCCTAAGAAAACTGTATCCTGTAACTGTACCAGGAAAGAACTTAAAGACTATGTTAGTTCTTTAATTCAACCATTCAGGAAGCTTTTATTAAATTCTTGTACCTGGTTACAAAACACTGTGATGAGCACTAGAATAGATATCAATATGCATAAAACCTCATGTATCATCTTAAAGGAATTCACAATCTAGTTGTGGTGATAAAACACTGATAGCAAAAGATATTTGGAATATCCTAGATACATAGGAGAAGTACAAAGTGCTGTGTGATCCCATGAGATAAAGATCAATTTCAACTTAGGATATCAACAAAGGTTTCATGGAGTCAACCAGTCAATCAACAAACATTTGTTAAACACCTACTATGCGCCAGATACTGGGCTAAGCCCTAGGGATACAAAGACAGGTGAAAAGTGTCAATTTCCTCAAAGAGTTTACAGTCAAACGGGGGAAACAAAGTGAAGACGACTATGGCAGACAGTATAGATATGTGTGTGTGTGTGTGTGTGTGTGTGTGTGCGCGCGAGGGCATGTACAGCACAAATTGGGGACAATCAACAGAAGAAAAGCATTAGGGAGATTTAGGTAAGATTTCTTTTTTTTTTTTTAAATTCAGGTTATCTTTTATTAAAAGATCAGAAATAAACCATACATTGAAATTTTTAAAAATTTGATTAGGACCAACTTGTAAAGCAATTTTTAAAAATCACTCCTTCCTGTGTGTGTGTAATTTCATCACGATTTCTCACCTGGGAAAAGTTGCTTGGGAAAAGGACTTTTCTGAGATGTGATCACAGCTTTGAAATGAAATAAGGAAAGATGCTTCTGTCTCTGTCTCCATCTTTCTTTGGTTTTACAATGAGAGATTTCCCTCTCATTTCTTCTCCTCTTTTCCTTCTTCCTCTCTCCCCTTCCTCTTTGTGATCCTCCTCTTTCTTCTTCTCTTGTTTTCTTTCTGTCTCTTTTTCAGTTTCTTCTTCTCTCTGTCTTAGGAACTAGAATGAGGCAGGTAGAACCCTTGAATATAGATAGATATCTTTGATAATACTTTTTTT